>VXAD01011019.1:479652-556843 GCA_013399195.1 Dicrurus megarhynchus | reverse complement strand
GGCATGTTATTAGTACTGTACACTGCTCCAAAAAGATAAAGCCATATATAAAAAAAGACTGAGTTGGGGAGAGAGAGGAAGGATGGATCTTAAGAGTTCCAAGAGAGGTAAAAAAGAATTTCATCATGTGTTAGCACATGATGTTCATTTAGGCATTCAACTAATTTTCTTCTATCTCATAATATTTTGCAGTACTGACCTCTGATTTTAGTGCCAGGATAACGTGTCCATTCTTAGCAAGCTAATTCCGCAAAGATTAGTCCCTCCTGCTTAGATATTATTTAAAAGGTACTTTAGCACGGTTCTCCAATTAGCAGAACAATTAAAAAAAAATATATATATAAGGTTACAGGAAGAATTCAGACCCCCCCAAAACAATTTTTTTTCATTCTCATCTATCTGAAATCCTTCTAGAAACAGTATTGACAGCAACTATGGTTCAGAGATAGCATTCTGGGCTAAAGTCAAAAGAAAAGAAAGACACCCTTCCTCTCCACCAGATTACCCAGCTGAGTAAGTTCAACATCCCTGGGACAGTAGTGATCAAACATCAGAATCATTTGAATGCAATATCAGCCCCCTAAGAGGGTTGTACCATGGGAATTAGTTTGTGTCTTGAACCATGAAAATTACAGTACACACATTTGTTAGCCTAGCTGATGTCACTACCAATTCTACTCATGTTCCCCCCCTTTATAAAAACATTCATTTTAAATCATATTTAAAATTAAATTATCACTATAAAATGCAGAAACAAGTCAGCCTTGTTTAGTGGTGAAAAAAGAAGAGTAGGAATCCATTTTCCAAGTCCAGCTCAGCTAAAGATTTGCTGTGCATTCCTGGGAAGTCACTTCACCTCTCTGTACTGTAGGACACATTTAAAAAGTGCAGTGTAGCCATACATAGAGATATTTCAACGGAATGGGGTGCCAAAATCCATAACACTGCCATCTCAGGGGAGCAGTTTATTTTTGCAGATTGTCAAGTTAGGCTGGTACAGTTTTAGTGCTTCTGTCGTCTCAATGTCATCACACTCATGTACATGAGCCTGATTATATTTATAAAGTGAGAGCATTCACACTCACCTGTCTTAAAGGCTGGGTAAAATGCCCATCAATAGGCAAAAACGTGTGTAGACATTAAGATGAAAGGCTTATGCAGGAAAGACAAAGTTACTGATGGTAATATACTTCCTTTCCTGCTGGTCAAATATACAAAGAAAAGTGGAAAGCTAAACTAAAAAGACTAGGAAGACTCCTTCAAGGGAGCTACAAAATAAAGATTTTTGAAAGGTATCAAGGGACTTATGGACAACATTTGTGCTGACTGGAATATGGCTGATAGTCAGCCCTGAGCTTTAGATCAAGCGTGTTGCAACCATTATATTGAATATACATGTGGCACTTTGGGACATGGCTTAGCAGTGAACATGGCAGTGCTGGGTTAACAGTCAGACTCAATTTTAAGAGGCTTCTCCAACCTTAGTAATTCTATGATTCCATATAGCAATTTGAGGAATTGAAAAAAGACAGAATTGGTACATTCTTCTTAGACCAAAACCAGACTCTGGAGATGAGGAAGAAAGGTAGAAGAAATCAGATAAAAATCTAAGAAAACGAAAACGAGCCCCAAAGACATAGGCACATCAACTGTTGGTAGCAATATTTCCTTACTTGTCAAACATATGGCATTTTGTCAGCCACAGTGGGTAGGTACTTCTAACTAATACCAGTTAGTGAGTGTATTTTATGGGGGTGTGGGGGGATGTCTATGTGTAAACAAACAAACAAACAAACACACACACACACATACATACATATATCTTACAGCTCCACTAAGAGGAGAATTTCAAGTGAAAATACTGTTAAGGGAAGAAACAGAGGGAAGAGCATGAAGATAGTTTTCATTGTATCAGACAATAAAAATAAACCAAAGAGACTGCCTACAGCAGTAGCTCCAGATCTGTGGCTTAATAGCAACCTCTTGCCTGCCAGACTTTCAGATATTGCTTGTGGCTAAAGAGAGCTGCTGTCAAGCTGCAAGTTGATTGGGAAGGCAACATAGTGCAGAGGACGTTACAACCGCACTGCCGGCCCTTGAATCAGCAAAAACGGAGGGCACTGGTGTATGGTTGCAAGAGTAAATGCAATCATGAGTAAAAAAAAAAAAAAATTCCGTGTGACCAGGTAAAGGAAGACAAAGTTTGAAGAGGAAAGTAATGTCTCTTCCTAGAGTAATGGCTATAACTTACAGAAACCAGACAAGCTCTATACCTTATGCAAACTAAAGTAAGAAGGCATAAGAGATCAGGACAGCTTACTTGAGCAGCAGAGCCCTGGTTTTCTGAAAGTCGCCTGTTTTGCTCAGGCAGGTCCTTCAGTCTTAATAATTTTAGGAGATGTGTGCAGAAGGGTGTGGTAGAGATGAAAGCAAATCCAAAATCTAGACAACAAAACTAAGCTAAATTTAGCTGTGTACATTTCACATAGCATATCTATCCATCTCCAGGTTATTCTTCCTTCTCAATAAAAACAGGAATGACAGTGCTATTCTGTGCTTAATCTCTTATCCATGGGATTGTCAAGTTTGAATGCAAGAATGAAATAGAAATAAATATCACTAAATAGGAAAGTAAAGGGAACTGTTTCACTGCAAGAGCAACGGCATTTGTTCACTGAGCCGCTGCTAAGGAAACAGGTTTCCTCCCTATCTGTTCCACAACTCATTTTGCCATCACATCATAGCCAGAGGTTTTGTCCTATTCAGAAACCTGGAAGCAGAGGCTAAAGCATGACCCTCTCTCTTCTCCACTTTCACGTGGATGACTGGCACTGCTGGCTGCATCACCTACAGTCTTCCAAGCCGAAACATAACTGGTAGGCAACTCTTTCTCATCCCAAAGCCCAGTTCCTCCTGCCATGCCCATTTACTAAAAGCTCAATCATTATTAAACTATTCTTCACCAGACAATTATAAATGTGACAGGCTCTCCTACTGCTGCTGAAGAGAGTTTAGATTATTGTTTTTTCTAAGAAAATTTTGTACTGATAGGATGCTACTAAATCATGTATTGGAAACGGATTTTTGCTCCTTTTGCTCCTACAAGAGAAGTATTATGAACTTTGTGCACACAAACACACATGAAACACTCTACAGCACTCCAGTCTAAAGATGTGTCTCATGACAATATTGCCTGTTATGCGTACAGTGCATCAAAAAGCTTTACAACAACATTAAAAAGCAATTGAGGAAAAATTACACTCATATCTGACCCCTTGAGACACCGCCACATTTCACAGAAGACATAAGAGATCAGGACAAACAGCTTACTTTAGCAGCAGAACCCTGGTTCTGACCAAAAGGAGGGTCTCAAATCTCTAGTTGCCAGAAGCATTTTTCTTTCTAGGCATCTTGCACCTTTCGGTATGATCACAATGGGTGTCTCAGAGACGCAACAGTCTGATCTCTGCTAGAGCAACCTTAAATTTTCTGGGAAAATTGGTTATTTCTTTGCTTTGTGCTTGTGACTAATAAAAAAAAATTCCCATTCATTATTTTCTTTGCTCTGTTCCAATAATACACTCCTCCTGAGCACAGTCCTGATCCCCCACTGACAAGGAGAAAAAGCTGATGCACCTGCAGTGGAAAAGAAAACACACTGAATCTCAAGCCTTGCAGCTTGGACCTTACTTGTTTAACTCTGCAGAAAATGAGATGCTAATTTAGCCAATGCATCTACCCATAAAACTTGATAGCAAAAGAAGCAAGCACCCAAGCAGATCTGTACCTTTGTGGCAGGTGGTTACACTCTGGTCTTTCAGGATCTGTGATGAGACAAAACAGTGGGGGAATGGCACGAGTCTCATAACAACCTGTCTTCAGCACAAAAGCTTAGCAAGGGCCAGAGTCTGCGGAGACATGCGGGACACACAAGTCTTCAGCCCAGCATCTCAGCCTCTCCCTCGTGAAGCGCAGCCAATCAAGCTGGTAGGGTACAAACCACAAACCACGCAGGAACTCACAGTCACAGCAGCTTATTGAGCCGGGTATGGGACTCAGCTTAGTGTGGTTTTACTCTCTTACTGCGAGGGAAACTGCTTGAGAGCAGTTTCTCTGAATGCTACAGCTGTGCTGGGGCACCTCATAGCTTGCTCAATGCTCAGTTATTTAATCTGTCGGTCTGGAAAGCAATGGCCCCTTCAAATATTAGTAGTGACCCCCAAGAGAAAGCCATCACAGGTGTCCTAAAATACACCCTCTTCTCTGATATGGGGGGACAGCAGTGACCATAAGCCATCAGCACGCGCATTTGTGGAGCACCTCTCCTGCCACACACCCCCTGCAATGTGAGAGAGTCCATGGGTGCATATACACAGAGCACCTGTAAGCTTGGATCTCCGTAAGCAAATGCAGGCGAATGCAAGAACTATCTCGTACCTGTGTAGGCACAGGCCAACTGGGAGTTGATATGAGAGAGAAACCAGGATTTCACCAGATTCTGCACTAAGTGTGAACCAGGGGGCTGCCTTCAAGCTGTGAGAAAAAGAGCTATAAAAATGTGCTTCTTACAAGAACACAGAAGAGGCACATTTGCTTATTTAGTTGTTGCATCAGTTTGGTTGCTAGCAGGAGTGTATTGCGGTGGCCTGGACAAGAGTGACTGCTGTCTGCCCAGAGTAGTGACGGTTTGCCTGGCCTGCCATTACTGTCTTTCAGATGGTAAAATACTTATGGATGTAAAATAAAACTCTGTTCTCAGGTGAGAGCGGCTCTGGGTGACGCCGCTAAGCTCTCCCCTCACAGCCCTAGAGACCATGGCAGGGTTCTCCCACCCCGCAAAGCAGGGGCTGTAATGTAAGGGCGGGGCCTGATGAGTGATTGACAGCCCCTCTGGCTGCAGGTACCCTATGGGGGAAGGGAGGCAGTATTCTGATTGGGCTGGGAGAGAAGGGGCGGAGCGTGTGCAGGTGATTGGCAGCAGTTTGAATCCCCCCGGGGCAAAGGGGCGGGATAAGGACAGGGTGGCCCTGGTGGTGTGGGAAGTGACGCCAATCATTAATTACCCAGGCACAAGAATTACCCCTGCCCTACACTCATCCTGCCCCTGCTGGGCCTTGGCCTCTGAATGGCAGTTTCCCTCCCATCTTTTCTTTTCTTTGAGGGCTGGCGGGGGTCAGCGGGGCCCCAGATGGAGAAGGACCATCGATGGTTGGAAAAATGATTGCTACTGGAGAGCAGAAATCCGCCTTAGGAAACACCAGCCCCTGCCTTGGCCCTGCCTGGTGCGGTGCCTGCAGTCGTTAACATGAGGCATTTCAGAGGAAACAAAAAGGAGTTGACATCAAGTGAAATTTCCCCCTGCAGCCACCAATCTAGGACCTCTTAAAATCGTAGCCTGAAAACATCATCTAAATTCTGCCGGGTAGCTGTAAGCCGTGAAAGGGCCATTTGCTGCAGCTGAAGTAGATTCATAAATTACTGAGTTCCTGAGCCAGTGAGATCCACATGCCCTGGGTTCTTGAAGCCACTTTTCTTTGTACCATTTCCTTGGATATGGTTCAGAGCCTGGCCAAATGGCCTACGCTTTTTCCAGCCTGTTGCTCAAAAGCAGCACAAAAAAAATTACTTTAACTCCTAATTACTGTTGATTTTGTAGAACAAGCAGCCAGGTTGCTGAGGTTCCATCTGTGTTCTTCAAAAGAGCACAGGTGCTACAAACTGAAATGGCAAAATTTTATTGGTAATATTGGACTATCTAGTACTGAAAAAAGTATTCTTAATTGTATCTTCAAAATGTTCAAAAAGTTACAGAGACCAATTAAGGTATTTTATAATTGCTATTAAATTACTCTTTTGCCATTTTTAATAGTTTAAGTACTTCTAATATGAAATGTTCTGATTTTCCAGCTGAAACCAGTTTTCTCTCTCACAATTTACTTTGATTTAAATAAAAAGATAAAAACACCTTAAACAATAAAAAATACTTTTGGGCAAAGTACAACTTTCCATTTGGCTTAAGATCAAATACTCTTAGCTATTCAGCCAAAAATATTTTTTGTTTTGCATTAGAGATGTCAATCTTGCCAGCAAACTAAAAATCTGTTATATATGCACCGTTGTAGCATTGTAGCTCACATGGAGCTGGCTCAAGAACAGACACACAGAATGCAACAATCAAATGCTGATGTCTTGTCTGCTAACACTGAGACCCATACAGTGTTCAGCTTCATTTACACGGCATTATTTGTCTGACATTAACTGACAAACAAAAGCAAAAGACTGGAAATTAATGTATGGCTATATCCAGGCTTCAGGCTTTTATAGTCTCAATGGCTCAATTGGAATATTACTTAAATGCAGACATTTACCAAATTTTATATTTCAGGGTGGGATTTTTTGATTGGCTGGTTGGTTTTGGTTGGGTTTTTTAAAAATTATTTTCAGAGGAAGATCTTTTATGCTAATAACTTCTTTTAATCATGATTCAACTATTTTGATATATTGCTGATGCCATGATGATTTTTTGCCTTTTCTTTTAAACCCCTTTTTGTGCCTTTTTGCAGCTTCTGTATTCCTTAGTGCTTTTTGCCTACATTCTTGGACTTGTTTATTAAGCTGGGAGACTAAACATTTTAGAGGTTTCATAGTTAGGGATCAACATGCCCCAGACCCCAAGGTCCTCTCCAGAACACATTTTGTAAACTAAGATAGAACCATCCAGGGGAAGGTTCCTCGGGGAGGGGGGCTCATTCTAGCCTCTCATTGGGGAATTTATGACAGATATGCTAATTAGTAAAACCTATGTTATACCAGATCTTTGAAGGGGTTTTTGAGGTGTACACTGAGGTGCATTCGACCTGGACGTAGTGCACCTAAGGATCCTTAAAATAAATACCAAGGTAAAATCCCTTTTTCCCTTCTAACTGTGTTTGACTCTTGATTTTAAGACCAGGAAAAGGCATCATTGCCACCAAAATACTGATATTGTAATGCTATGTCAGTTAGTACGTTCTTTTTACACCTCTGAAATACTCCTGAGATCCTGAAGTGAGGAGGAGGGGTATAGTGGCATTGTTCATGTTGTTCCTTTTGTATGTGTATAGACCTTCAAGCTGTCACTCTTGAAGTTTTCACCATTTACTAAAAACAAAGAAACAGAAGGACGTGTGGCATACACATCAAAATCCTAGACCTGCAGAAATCAAACCATCTGTGACCCAGCTAAGGAAAACATGGGTACCAAGGTTTTTGTAAAGCAAGACTTGATTGCAGGAGGATTAGCTAATCAACTTGTAAAGCAAAGCAAATCAATGTATCCTGCCATATAACCAATGTCACAGCACAACTCTGACAGAGAGAGAGAGAAACATACGAAGGGAAAAGAGGAATCTCATGACTGAAGTTTTTTGATACCTTCATTGAAACACATGATAAAATCAGATTCTCTCAGCAGGAGATAGACAGACAAAAATGGACTCCATTTGAAGTGCAAACAACAAAAAGACACAGGGAGTTGTAAACCATGCAGCACCTTCCTCATAAATGTCCCACTTTCTCTCTGTTCCAAGTGTTTGCAACTGTGTCTCCCTGCGAAATCTTAATTAAACCAGTATATTTCCCATTTAAGTAATTTGGAAATGTGTGTAGTTTGATAAAAAGGTTAATTAGCTCTTTTCTTTAGAAAATTGAAAAGGTACCATTTTGATCTTTTGCTTGAAATTCATGCCAATCCTTGCATTAAAAATATTCCTCAATCTGGACTGTGGTAGGTAGCACACAGGAGAAACATGTTCATAAGGGGGGCTGTGGGAAGGAGGCTCAGAAACCAAAATTTAATATGAGTTTTAATATATTTACATTTTGTTTTTATAAAGTACATTACATCCTCCTTCTTGAGGCTGGTTGTTTGTCAGGGCTTGAAATCAAATTGATACATGATGAAAATGGACCTTCTCTGGTGACTCAGCTGGGAATTGCACAGAAATCTACCCAGCCTTATGCTAACCAATGAAAGGAAGGGATAGGAACAGGAACATTTCATAAAGCTGTGAAATAACAATTCACAAGCATAATTTAAATAATTTGGAGGCTGCATTCCCTTTTTATGCTACTGGTGCAGTGACCAAAATGCACCTCCTCTTGAGTATACGAGCTGGGAAAGCTGATGGATCCAAGCCAATTGGTGTAGAGAAACTGGTGTTACCATTTAGCAGAGCAATTCAATGGCAAATGGAGGCTCTTGTTTTAATTCCTTCACCTCTCTGCTCTTTTTTAGAGCCCTTCAACAATCCTGTAAATAGAAGGGTTGCACTGGACTGACATGAGATATTTCCTTCCCTTCTCCCTAGTTACAGATATTGTTCTTTTTCTGTAATGCAACTTTCACTGACTCCGACATTTGCATTTCGATCTTGTTATAGGTGTGATCGAAATGCTAACTACATTAGCACCATAAGCCAACTGAAGCAGTGGTTTAACAGCTGAAGGTGTTAAGCTGCGTTTAAACAAACTTACTGGACAATAAAATTATCCATTCCTTCTTTTACTGGCTGGTGCCCTCCATGCTTTCAGTTGACTTTTCATAGTGAAACACCTGAATATTGTGTTTTTAACCTATAAATGTCAAAGCACTTAATTATTATGGCATACATTATTGAGTAGAACCAAACCACTTCCTTCTACTTTGTTATCAAACCAAAAGGAGAGGCTAGACATATTCTCTCTGCTTTCTCCTTGGGCCTCTTGCGGTTGCTATATTTTTGGCTAAGGACAGTTGAATGGGACTGAAAGGTTATTGCAGAAAGCAATATCCAGTTCTCCTGTTCATTAATTTTGCTACCATGGAATCCTGATCTTTCTTACACAGATGAGAAATGGAGGATGAAATTATTTCTGCCTCTGCTTCTTTCTCCAGAATTTAAAGTAAATGGTATCACAGAATTGTGGATATTGTGAGCATTCCTGCCAGCTCCCTTAGTATCCTTGGGTGGATCCCATCCAGCCCCACAGACCTGTGTGTGTCTAAGTGGTGTTGCAGGTCACTGACCATTTCCCTTTGGGTTATGGGGTCTTCATTCTGTTCTCTGTCCCTCTCTTCCAGCTCAGAGGTATGGGTACCCTCAGAACAACTGGTCTTACTATTAAAGGATGAGGGCAAGAAGGCATCAAGTACCTTAGCCTTTTCCTCATCCTTTGTCACTATGTTTCCCTCTACGTCCAACAAAGGATGGAGATTCTCCATGGCCCTTCTTTTGTTGCTGATGTATTTATAGCCATTTTTATTGTCATTCATGGCAGCAGCCAGATTAAGTTCTAGTTGGTCTTTGGCCCTTCTAATTTTCTCTCTGCATAACCTCACAACATTCTTGTAGTCCTCCTGAGTTGACTGCCCCTTCTTCCAAGGATCATAAACTCTCCCTTTTTTCCTGAGTTCCAGTCAAAGCTCTCTGTTCAGCGTGACCAATCTTTCCTCCTTGTTGGTTCATCTTTCAGTACATGGGGATTGCCTGCTCCTGCACCTCCAAGGTTTCTTTCCTGAAGAATGTCCAGCCTTCCTGGACTCCTTCCTTCAGACCTGCCTCCCAAAGGACTCTGAAAACTTGTACAACTTCATGATTGCTGTGCCCAAGACGGCTTCCAACCATCGTATCACCCACCAGTCCTCTGTTCACAAACCACAGGTCCAGAGGATGCCTTTCCTAGTTGTCTCCCTCACCGCTGTGTCAGCAGTTATCTTCCACACACTCCAGGAGCCTCCTGGACTGTTTCCTCTCTGCTGTGTTCTACTCCCAGCAGACACCTGGAAATTTGAAGTCCCCCACAAGAAAAAGGCCCAGCAATTGTGAGACTTCTCCCATCTGCCTATAGAGTAATTTGTCTGCCTCTTCGCCCTGGTTGGGTGGTCTGTAACAGAATCCCTCCTTGTTGGCCTTTCCCCCAGTTCCCACCCATAACCACTCAACCCTATTGTCATCATCGTTTAACTCTAGACAATCAAAACACTCCCTAACACACAGGGCTCCCTCACTGCCTCTCCTTCCTCACCTGTCCCTCCTGAAGAGTTTACAGCCATCATTGCAGCACTCCAGTTGTGTGAGTCATCCCACCATATTTTCATGGTGGCAACTATGTCACAATCTTTCACTTACTCAATGGCTTTCAGCTCCTGCTGTTTGTTCCCCATGTTGCATGCATCAGTGTAGATGCACTTCGGCTGGGCTATTGATCCTGCCACCTTTTTTTGGGAGAGAAGCCCAAATTCCTAATGTGAGTTGTTACATTTGCAGAAATGTGTTGAGTTTTGTGATTTGGAGAATAAAATAAGCACCACAAGAAGCGTCTGGCATCACTTACTAACTCTAACTGCAAAATAACTAGAAAAAAATTATAAAAAACTTTATAAAAAAATAACTAAAAAACGGTAAAAGTGAGAAAAGCAGCCTCTAACAATTCTTGGGGCCTCCCAAATTCATTAATCTGAGAGATCACTGAACTAACAGGCAGTGCAGTTTCTACTTCTGGATTATGGACGTGGTTATGCCACTGGATGAATAGCTGCAGAAAGACCTGGAGGTTTGTGCTCAAGTGCCTCACATGGTTGGACTATTTTATAAATAATGCATCAGAGAAAGTCAGACACCATTATAAACAAGGCTTCTTCAACACTGAGACATTGCGAAATTTTCAATATACGGATAACACTGAAAGGAATCAAGGATCACTTGAGAAGGCTTGTCAATTAAAATTAGTAAGTTTGGAGATGCTTATTTAAACTAATTGCTCAAGGAAAAATTAGCAAGTAATTACAGCTGCACATTAGAAAAAGTGTAAGAAAAAACAAGTTTTCTGTGTTATTTTAAGAAAAAAGTACTTAAAAATACCAACATCCTAACAAGTAAGAACTTAGGAAAAATGGCATCACTGCTGGTTTTAGGCTTACATATGAGTGGAAATATTTTTGAGTATAAAGACAGATGAGCTGCAATGCTGAAAATTGAAAAGAAATTAGCATCCATTTGCCATTTCTGAAAATTAGTGGCTTGAAAGTAAGCAAGACAAACTAATATTTTCTGACTCTAGAGCACATATTAAAATAGATTGGTCTTTATATTACTCTCCCATAGCTGTATTTTCCTAGATTAATGAAGGGAATTGGACCAAAGGCAGTTAGAAGAAATTTTTGTATACAAATTCCTAGTTACACGAGTACTGATAGAATAGGATAATTAATGTGGCTGCTCAGTGCAATGAGAGCCCAGTTAACTCAAGTTACTAAGCAGCAGCCCCCATGTCTGTCAGCTGGGAAGCAAATGCTGAAGCAGTTTCAGCCACCAAGTTTGCTCATTCTGCAGTTCTGACAGATGCCACAGGTAGAAACAAGTCTGTTTTGAAGCAAATGTGATTTTGCCAAGAAACCCTACTGAAGATGCCATCATGCACATAAGAGCACTACAGCAGTGTACAGAGTCAGGCAAAAGGCCCACTTGGCCCAGTGTCCTCTAGCTGGGAGTGCCAATATGATCTATTTACAGAAAATGAGCAGGAAAAAAGGAAACAAAGCATGCCTTCTTGACATTCCTTCCAGGAATTCTTCACTGCAACAAGTCTGAGTTGACTTGTTGAGCCAGAGATTGTCTCTGAACAATTATTTTTAAGAGCCATTTATTTTCTGTAAATTTGTCTATGTTTTTGTCCTTCATTACATTCCGTGGCAATAAATGCAACAATTTACTTAATGCATGGTATGTAAGAATACTTCCTTCTTTTTGTTTAAAAACTCTGGCAATTTGAATAAGTTTGTTCCTCCTGGAAAAGTTAGATTATGCTAGCTTAATGGACTTCAAGTTGGTAGTCCAATGAAGCTTACAGCTAAAGACAATACTTAGTGTTTACCACTCAAATACCTTTACCATTGACATTTAAGTGAGTTCTACTTTGTAATTAACAGAATTGGTTGAGAAACTTGGTAGTTTAGGAGAGCTGTGACAATATATAAAAGCCGTTGTCTTTATTTTCAATATGATATCTAGACATTGATTTTAACTCTGAACTTGCAAGAAGTTCTAGATAGTTACTAATATCTTTATAGAGAAAAGAAATTGAAATACCAATCAATTAATAGTAGAAAAGTATGCACACTACAAAAACAAGTACTCAGTTCATATAAATGATTCCAGCTGCTGGAAAACCCCACAGAGAATCTGAACCTAAAAGGGGCCATGGACAGTAAACTTGCTATTGTTCATCCTACTGTAGAGTGTTTTTTCTTATCCATTACTGACACACTGATGGAAGAACAAGAGTTATGTTCTATTCTCACTCCTATGGTAATTGGTATCTACTAGCTAGAGGCCAGTAGTTTTAGATATTGTCATCTGGCATATTATATCAAAACCAGATTCTGAGAACTTTTTCTAAAGAAGCTTTTTCTAAGAATAAGGAAGAATGAAGCACCAGTGGAGCACCAGAGTTTTTGTTAAAAAAGAAATCAAGGTAGCTGCTGCCTATATTTTCTATATGATAGATTAAAAAAAAAGTTAACAAAATATCTTGCAACAACTATCAGAAAGTCAAAGCCAATCTTCTTTTCCCTGCCCCTTCTTCACTGAAAATACAGCATTCTCAATTAGAAGAAGGGTTATTTACATAGGACATGGAATTGCTTATCAAGTCAATTTGCATTCTGGGGAACAAATAGATGGATTACAGTATTATGTATAAAACTTACTCCTGCTGTAGTGATCCATGAAATTGCAGTTAATTTTGCTGAAATGGAACATTATATTTTTAAGTAGAAGTGAAAGAAAACGAGAAGGAGGAGGTAAGCCGTAGGAGCTGAACTTCGAATACAAGATTAAATTATCAGTAAGAACATAGCACTGCTGGGAACAGCATGAGCTGCTACATGAAGCCGCTGACCTGTTGACTTTCAGACACAATCAAGTATCCTCTTAGCCATAGTAAATTAGATGAATTATGGGTCGTGATGGGCCTGTCACATTGCACATTCCTGTCCCCAAGTGATGTATGTGAAAGTGAATTCCCGCTGATACAAACTCCATGCAGCTCCTATTGGCTCTGACACACCAGCAGCATGCATCTGCTCTGTGCAATGAAATAATTGCATTGTGATGCTTCTATAGTACAGCTGTGCATAATGATTTTCTTGATTTTATACTGATGAGAGAAATTCAAGACTGTTTAGTGACTGTATAAAAATCTGGGGGCTATGGGATTGAACGAAGAAAAACTTTAACTGTACCATAAGAATTTGCATTGCAATGCCTTTTTTCCCCCTCTTTCAGCAAAAGAAGGCACGTGCTTCCACCTCCACTGCTTAACTTGAAAGTAGTATGTGGTTTAATGTGGTTTCAGAACAAGTCAGCAGAAAACAGCTAACATTTGGTCACTCAGTTCTAAGATACTGTCACTGTCTGAAATTGCTATTGCCCTTCACCTGAGTTTTGTTAACTCGACAGTACATACAGTCTTACTCCATCCTATTTGTGAACTAAAATATCCTAACTTCAAAATTCCTCTGAAAAGGAATTTGAAAGCCCTGTACCCATCAGTGACAGAAGTAACCACCTGAATTACCAGCTACAAACTCATTGTATTTGTCCATTGTGTCACTGTATTTAGCTCACCCCAGACCAGAATTAATTAGTGAGATGATGTCAGATTCAGGGCTTGTAAAACTTAGTAACAGAAACCAGGAACGAAAGAGGAAATGTAAAGTTACACAGAGAAGGAGATCTTAGTAGTGAATTTTCCTGTTTTCAGTTCCAAGAGAGGAGGGAACCAGAGGTCTTTCAGTGTCTGCAACCTGTCTCTAGAGGCATATGTTAATGTCTTTGTTCAGCATGCCAAACCCAGGAAAAATCTGCCTTATCTTCCCTTTCCAGTAGTTTCTGACAGTATCAGAAGTAGTAATATGACAAACAGGCATCAAGATAGCTAAAACATAATTAGATGTTGTATCTCTTATATTATGCTGTCCCCTAAGAGATCTACTATCAAAGGCTGCTCACCAACATTTAATTTCTTTTTGCTCCTACCAGACTTTCTCATTATGAACTTCAGCCTAAACAACTCAAGCTTATATTTTAAAACTATGTTTGCTAAAATTTTTAGTTGATTTAAAGTGAAAAAGCTTTCCATGCTAAGAAAAGTGATATTTGTTAAAATAAAGGTTAAAAATCCACATAATGCAAAAAGTAAAAATGATAGGTCAATGGCTTTGGAAAAAGGGGAAAACTGAAGTCTTTAGGAATAAAGTAATGGGTCTGATATAGTACTCTTTTGTCACAAATAGAGTTGTATTGTGCGTGTTTATATCTAGCAAACATTTCTCTGTCTCAACCTGCTTTTCTGTTGTCTTAGTCCCTATTTGCTAAAGCTTGGTTTAAAAGAGTTAATTAAAAACTGGGATAGCAGGGCCTATTGATGGTTAGTCTTAAAATAGCTTGACAGAAAGTGCACTGGGATCCCAAAACCAGGAAGACATAGTCTTGCTTTGGGTCAAGACTGAGGTGCCTGTGCAGAACTAGGAAGAGAGCATCACTAGGGAATAACAAGTAATCAGTAATGGACTCTTGTTCGAACTGTGCAATAGCACTGGGACTGAAGAGTACTGGAAGAACAGACATGCTGCAGAAACCATAGATTAAATGCTCTGAAAAGGTGGGTAAAGATCAAGAGAGTGGTTACAGCAGATTTGTAACACTTTATGCTTTATTCCAGCTACAGATGTCTTATATAATTTAGACTACTGGTATTCACACAGACTATACAGGATGTATAGGTAAAAGGAGAAATTAATTCTGTGAGTTCTAGGCAGGATTCAAAAAAAGTCATCCACTTTCCACATGTCAGATGATATTCACTGGAATAACATAGGAACAGGATGTCTGTGTTAATAGGATGCTAGTGTTAGCTAAATCAGTATGGCTCTGTGCCACAGAACAAAGAGAAATTGCCCACTTGTAGCATATTTTCAGTTATTTTGGTGCAGCTTTTGCATATATTGAATACTACAGAAGTCTAAAAAACAGCAAGGCTATTAACTAATGTGTAAATAATTCTACATAACATTTAAACTGTAAAATGGAAGAAGGAGAATCTATTGAATACTTAGTACTAGCAGGCATTAGTTTTGTTTGGATAATCTTCTAAAATGCTCTAAATTTCACTTAAGCTAAAGTTGCAGTAGGAAACTTCACGAAACAATCCAGTGTTTAATGTCAGAAAAAAATTACTCAGAATTTTTGCCTTGATTTTCTAAGACTGAAATGCCAGATATTGAATACAAAGTTACAGGACATGACTATTCAAGTTGACATACCGTCCAAACCAACCAAAGTCACTGTGCACAGCATTTAGTCTGTTGCTGCACTTTTGAGCCTGACCCATCAATCCTAAATATTTTTTGTATTTTAGATGCAGTCAGTATAACATAAAGGTTGTAATGCTGTCTAGTTTCATCAGGAGAAAAACAAAAGTGCTGCAATTTTTGGACAGGGTGAGAACAAATCTTTTGTGATGCAACAAACTCATTTCAAACAGAAGATTATATCTGTTTTTATTGGTGGGGGATGTATGGTGTGCTTGCTGCATATACTGAGAAGAGAAGTATATGAGGTCCTTGCTGGGCCTTCCTGTGCAGTAACATTCAAGATTTATCTGTGTGGCAAATCCAGGTGCAGGAAAGCAGGAGGCAACTCTGTGTTTATGTCAGCTGCAGCGTATGGTCACCAGTTGGCCGGCATGCTGTGTTTAGGCGTTGTGAGGTCTTCAAACACCGCTTAATGTTTCCATACCATATGTACTGTAATATCTAATCACCATGGCAGTAGAGTCTAATGTTTCAGCAAAATTTATTTGTTGGCTGATAAAAAATCAGCTAACACTCAAAATGCTATTTGTTATTAGTCTTTTTTTTCCTTTTTTTCTGTTTTTCTTAAACCAAGGCAGAGAAAACCACTATGACCTGCAGCTTTTCTGCCTTCTGCCTCCCCAAGTTGCTTTCTTTTTCTCATCAAACATGCGCTGCAACCTTCTGCCTCTTCCAGAAAACAAACATTTTCACACAAGCAGTTTCAGCTGATCTGTTTCTCAAATGTTGGGAACACTGTGTAGCTCCTAACAGAGGAAACTTCAGAAATGCATTTGCTATGGGAGATTAAATCATCCTGATATAAAAGAAATTCCTAACATCTTATGTCCTTTTTGTTGTTGTTGCATTTCAATAGTTCCATAGTGTAATATTAACTTCAAGCAGACTTGCCTGGGAATCACCTTGGAAATGATTAGATATTTTTTCCCCCAACACTGAATTCTGTTTGCAGTTAACTGGGGAAAAACAATAATATTTCAAAATTAAGAAACTGAAGAATCAGAGTGCCTCCAGTGTGTGCTCCACAATGTCTCAAGAATACGTGTATCTCACTCATAGCCCTGTGACTTTTTCCTTTCCAAAGCAAATTGATGCTGAAAGATATATCTATGCTGTTCTCAACACAGTAAAGAAATGTTTCTTTTTTTTCCATTGTGATTCCTATGACTATGTGGAATAATCCAAATATATTAAAATTTCTGAAGGGAGTCATCCCATTCCTTCCTCTCAGCTCCAGCTATGCACCTGTGCAGGAGGTCGTACTCATGTAATGCCAGTGGAGAATCTAATAACTTTTAGAAGAATTGGTTTTTTTCCAATGGTGTCTTAGTCTCAAAGCTGCACAGGAATGCATGTTGGGGAAGAGGAGAGGAGAAGGGAAGTTGTGAGAATGTCCACTTCAATAACTGTCAAACATTGAATGCATTTAGCTGTATTGCTAAATGCACTACAGTGCTAAGTGCACCCTTTTGCACAGCTCTGGCATTGACAGAACACTTAAAAGTGTTCGTAAATGGCATTGCTCTTTTATGCACTCAAAGAATATTTTACATTGCCAGACCTATGTTAAAAACTGCAGTGAAAATTAGAAGTAGACCAAATACACGCACTGTTGATTTCAGTTATCTGGATCTTCCTCTGAGCAACTGTCCCTATGGAAAATGTGCTGGATAATGAGAGTTCTATTCTAGGACTCAGAAGTCCTAGAAGATGGTCAATTTAAACTTTTTTGGTTAGTGGAGTCCTAATGATTGCACAGTTAAGTTGCAGTTTTCTGCCCAGAAAAAGTATGATACCACCATGATGGTGGTAGTCTTACTTTTTCTGAGCTCTCAGATCCCTTAGAAGCAGATGATGCAATTGGTAGATGTACCTTGAAAATATGGATGAAAGACCGAGAAGCCCTTATTAGAGTGAGTTAATACGCCTAATAAAAGTTGCATCAATTTTCTTCAATGTTCTACAGCAGTTTCAATATGGGTGTGCAAGTCCTTCGTAAAATCTCACTTAATCACATTGAATGTTGTTACAAGGTCATTCTCACTGGAGGTAACATAAATAATGACATATGCTCAGATCACAGTGTGTGACAACTGTCTCCTTCAGAGCTATGTACAAAATGTGGTCAGCTCACCCAGCAATCCCAATGACTGGATATTTTAACAGAGATAATGCTTCTATACAAGCTTAGCAATGTATGGTTAAAAGCTGAAGGAAAACACAAAATGGGAAAATTTTATTTAAATAACATGATCTTTTGTCCTCTTTTCAAGTAGTAGTTGTTCTGCTTTAAACTCCCATTGGAACAATAGAGGACATTTTCCCCCTTTTGTATGTTTAGCTATATCTGTAGTTTATCAATCTAAAGGGCTTTAACTTCCTGTAACATGGGTGTTATCATCTTCACTGCATACAAGTTTTCTATCTTTTCATAAAATGGCTGCATGAAGACAAAGCTCAAAATGCAGTCTCAGATTTCATTACAAGGGGCTTGGCTTTTTAAGTCTGGCTACCATCAGAGATGCCCAGCAAGGGTTAGTTGAAAATCCATTTAATGACATTGCCTTTAATCAAAACACAAGAAAAAAATGCAGATTTTCCCCAACAACCAGAATGATATAACCCTCTCCATCTATACTTGGGGGGAGTCTCTCCTCAGCTTCTCTCCTTTGGATATGAATTGTACCAACAGCCCTCCCTTAGTGCCTTGTAGCCCTGTAAGAAGACTGGCTGGTTTTATGGTTGAGTCACTGCACTGAATGCAGGCCCGCTTTATTTACACAGATTTCCTGTGCAGTCTTAGATAAATAATCTCTTTATTCCTCCAGTGATAAAACAAGGCTTAAATCTCTCAAACTCATTAAGGATATTCTGAAGATCAGTTGATTAGTTTTTCTGAGATACTCTGATATTAGTGAAGAGATGCTTCAAAAAAGCTGGTAAATACAGAGTGATCTTTGATTTCTGGTCTTCCACAGCTTTTGTCAAAAAAAACCCCAAAGCCTTCCACTTAATAAATCCCAGCTGGATGACTGTTCTTTTTTCACTCAGCATCTCTCACATATATTTTCTAAGGTGGAGCCCATTTTCTTCCCTTCTCCTTTTTGGAGCTCCTTACCCTTTGCCAATTTAGTACAACATATGCTTTCCAAACATATTTATTTGCTGCTTTTTCTGCTCACATTCCCAAGTGTCTTATAAATGCATGTATATAGAAGACTTCAAACAAAGAAATAAGATTGCTGCAGGGATACCACATAGCAAACAGATAAACAAGCTATTAAATAGTTAGCTATCTGGTCCCTTCATTATCATATCCAAGCACCCACCATGGGAAGTCTTGGAAAGAAATAGCATAAAATTCTGTAGAAACTAGAAGGAGGAACCTTTAATTGTGTATAAAGTAATATTATCAGGGTCCTAAAGTTAATATTATTCTTTTAAATTTAATTTGGGATTATTAGCCACTTGAAGTAATAAGTATTTTGGGGTTTATGTCTCATCCATGGTTGATTCCAAGGTCAGCATCTTCTGTGGATGTTGGTATAATACAAACTCAGAGGAGTAGTCTGTATACTAAATTGTCATAACCCGTTGCAGCAAAGTTTGGCTTGGAGACTCCTAGCTTAGAACCAACAAGGCATGGTCCTAACAGCCTAAGTGAAATATGGAGATAAGAATCCAAAATAGGTGCACATATAACCTACGTCAGCCTATGTCCCCACTGCTATACACCTCTCTGCTGAACTCAGTTCTGCAATGCAGAAGTATTCCAGGACTTCCTGCCTTCCCTAGGAAAGACACCATGATTCAGAACACTGTCTGAATGAAAAAACTATTAAAAGCTTTCATGTAGCCAATGAAAGAACATGCATACACTAAATGACACCAACATATTTTCATTTTCCTTCTGTATTTCTTTTCACATTTGTCTTATGAACAAAGATTTCTCTCAGGAAATTTCATCCTTAAAATTAGTTTTTCAGCTGTTCCCTACTCTCCTGTTTTGCTCCATGTATTATGAAGCACATGTGTCTGGCATAATGCTGCAATAGCATTAAAGTAGCACCCAGAAGTGGAGGGGGAGGGCCTGATCCTGGTTTGCTGAGTGGATAATTTTTACACAAATGAGCAAACCAACACAGCTTCTTATATTCATGTCTCCCTGTTAAAAATGGAAGCAGGTTGCAGACACTGGGGATATAAACACAGAAAGCAGCAGGTAAGAACAGGAGGGCCAGGCTGAGCTGTGAATCTGTCTGGCTTTGTCTACTACTGTAAAGACTTATAAAATCTGTTAGTATTCAACTCCAGCCACTGCTGTTGGCATTGCAGTTAATGGACCGAATGATGCCTCAAAGGCATTTTTCTACCTGATTAATTCCAGGAAATTTAACATCTGTGTAAAAAATATCACCCTTTCCCCCCCAGTAATTAAAAAAATATTTCTCATCAGAACATTTTCCAAGGCAGCATCCATGTCATATCAAAATCAGCTTTCTCCAGCACCCAGGCAAAAGCAGAAGTAGCCCAAACCAGACAAGTTCTCTCAAAATATGAAATCATCAGAGGCTATTTTATAAGTAACACTGACGTACTTAGAAGGGAAGAGCTGATGGATATCTAACAGATTTATTTAATCATCATTCTATTCCTCCACCTTCCAAGTAATTAACTAACAAATATCAAACTGATAGTATTAGCAGTCAAATACTTCAAATAAGGATGTTTCTCAGAGGAAAAGTTGTGGGACCTGAACAACTAAAATAAAGGTAGTGATTTCATTTGTCATCTGTTCCCTCTGGTATAAATGCAGTAAGAAAAAATTTAAGCACGTCTTCATGAGTGCCTACCATGAGTGCCTACCATAATGCTGAATATGAGGGATCAAGGTAGTTTTCTGCCTGACTTCTCCTGACAGGAATCAAACACGTATTGCAAAAAATGTACAAAATTACCACTTAAAAATTGTGTTCAAGATAAAACTCTGTAGTCTGAGCATTAACACTTTATCCAAGTCCTCTGTTGCTCTGTTGGAACTGCAAAGAATGATGTGCAGCTCAGAACACTTTAGTATAGGTTTTACTATATAGGATATGCTATCTTGGGCTAGAGTTCATTTTCTTTCACACTGTGAAGTTGTACTCTGAGATCCCAGTGAGACACCTGTTTTGAATTGTGCCCTGTACTCACTCACATTTAGTACTGTCTTACATCATGGGTAATCCTGTTTAAATCGACCAGGTGCTACTCAATATGAATAAAATATCACAATTTGACTCAGCAACATAAACAAGGGATTAGGCGAGTTGACTAATCTGGCATCTGGTTACTAGTCAGCAGAATTGAAGCCCTCTAGAAAGTAAAATGCTCTCTAATTTTCAGAATTACATTTAATAATAGTGAATGAATGCATAATAATATATAGCTATAAAGTTGTGTGAGTATTCCAGGGAAAAACTCTTTATCCCCTTCATGCTGCATTGGATACCTGGGTTCTAGTTTCTGCACAAGACTATTGTTAAACTAGTTAATTAGTATCTAGTTATCACTGTCTTACCTCTGTCATGTGTGAGAAATATTTCACCTCGGTAGTTAAAATGTTCAATTTAGAAGATGTTTTATACATAAATATATCATCCATGTTACTCAAGGTATGTGCATAATAACAGAGAAAGACTTCAAAGCATTGAAGAACCAACAGTCATCACGTAAGGCAAACATGCCTGTGTTCCTCCCTTAGTGTCAAAAATAGGGAAGGACACTGGTATGACCTATATTGAAACTAGCAAACTGAAAAAAAAAAAAGGAATTATCAAGCAGCTACTCATTCCTTAGTTTTTACAGTAGAGAATACAGACCATGGAACTGAATTCAGACACTGAGTAAATGAGATTTTCAGCCATTGAATTGCAGAGCAGCAGGAGAAGAGAGGTATTAAAAAAAAAAAAAAAAAGGGGAGAAAATTCCAACCCAAAAGATTTTTATCTGCCCTGAGAGAAGCACTTTTTAAACAAATTGTAACTGTTTATAGCTCTACGGTCTATGACTCTGAGGACATATTGTCCAGCCAAGGCAGGTAATTTTTTGTGCGCTCAGGAGGGGAGGAATATGCCCCCAAATATTTTACAACATCTTATGAGGAAATGGAGGGCAAACTCATCTCTGTATTATTCCTACCTGCCTGTGATGATAATTTCAGTGGGCTTTGTGAAAACCTCCTGTAACTGATTTGCCACTTTCTTGAATACAAATAATTTCCTATAAATTCTGCCTCCTACATTTCAAAGAGGTTTGGAAATTATTTTTTTTGTTTGTTTAAAAAACATTATTGTATTATAGCAATATTCCACCATATTCTTGCCAAGTTTCTCATTAGTATCAGCAGCATCCAACACAATCTAACTCTTCCCTCTGCTCAGCAAGCTGCCTTCTCAGTGGATGATGAAACTTGGCACGGATAAAGAGTAAATCTTATTAGCGATGCCCACACGTGCTGTGCAAGGACTTGTACGTAATCTACAATGCTGGAGGAAGACGTGCAGACTGATTACAAAAGGGGATTTTGTAAAGGCTTCATCTCTGTGGTTGCTCAGTCAGCACAGGCAAAGCTTCCACATCTCTCTTTTTAAGTGGCTTGTGATAAAATCTGCTTCAGTCCATCTTGATTTCCCTGCATAGGCTGCAGGAATTTAGGAAAGCAGGGCTTTCCTTTTTCTAGTTTTTCATGCTTTGGAATACTAATATTTAGCATTTAGAAAGTACTTTACTGTTTCAACTCACTATCTAATTAAATATCGCTGTGACATACTAAGTCCCCTAAAAATACAGCAGTTGTTCAGGCCTAGTACTGCACAATGATATCTGATGTTCTGCACTTCTCTTCTAGAAATAGGAAATTGCTGTGATTTCTCACAATATGATAGCAGCAGGGAAACACTGATTTTTTGACAATAATGACATTGTGGTACTCTTCCTGAGGTTAGGGGCCTAGTTCTTATTGATGGGAGCACGACTGCAAGGCAACATAAATAGGTTCTTTTGTGTTTGAACACTATCAAGTAGTTTCATTCCCAATTTTGCATTCTGCACCAAGTTCCCCAGCTGCCTAACCTGCTTGCGGGCTCCTGAGCTCCAGCTGGAACCAAATGCAGAAGTTGTTCTTGTAAGGAGAGTCTGATTCCATTTCAGATATGACTGTGGGCCATGCCTAGAGCAGCCTCTTCTAATGTGTCCTGACAGTCCCTCCTGGTGTGCCTCAGAGCACGCATGAAATGCTGTCAGGAACAAACTGGTTGGTTTGTTTACTTGCTTGCAAACTAAATATCAGCCTTCACGTTATATGGGGCTCTACCAGAGAATCACAAAATGGTTGAGTTTGGAAGTGACCTCTGGAGGACCATCTGGTTCAAACCTATGCTCAAGCAGGGCCACCTAGAGCTGACTGCCCAGGATCATGTCCAGATGGCTTTTAAATACCTCCAAGGGGGATGACTCCACAACCTTCCTGGGCAATGTGTGTCAGCTTGGTCACACAGTAAAAAGAGTGTTTTCTGAAGCTCAGATGGAGCTTCCTGTGTTTCAGTTTGTGCCCATTGCCTTTGGTCCTGTCAGCTAAAGGGGATGGAGTAGCCTGCAGGGAGTCAACTAGGTGGAAGCTAATCCGTGTATTATTTCATGCCAGTTTCTGACTGCAGTGTCTGGCACAGGACAATCCCTCACAAAACCTGGGGTTCATTTCAGGGAAAAAAGGTGCAAGTGTTGCAGTTCATGCTGAAGTGTCTTCAGCTGATGACATAAAATGTATCAGTCACCTCTGGATGCAAGGTTTGGCATCTGCCATGTCTCTGATACCAAAGGTGTAAAGTATTGCCTTCAGTCAACTTGAAAAGATTTTTTTCTTCCAAAATTTAGCCTTCAAACTCATAAATCTCAGCAACAAGTGTCACATGATGACAGCAGTAAGGCTGCAGCAAAGCCAGTGCTGCTGTGCTTTTACTGCCACCAAGCCTGTGGTATGAAATCTTGTGCAACCAGTGACATGCAGCCACAAATGCAGCTTGCCATGTGAGCAGGGATAACCTTCCAGAAAAGCAACAGCATGAACACTGCAATTGTAGGGTTGCTGGGCCATAAAGAGAGGAGGAGACAGAAGCCAAACCTTACCCAGGCTCAGTGCTGATAATTGCAGGAGAGAATCTTGTTCACAGGGGTCCAGATTTTTAACCCCCATCAAACAAAGTAGCTCTATTGAAATTAACACAGTGCTGCTTCATACTGTACGAGGATCTCCCTATTGGCATAAATCAGCCTTCAGAAATATAGGCTCCCATTTATTTTGCTGACTCCTACCCCAAACTCGACTGTTGTTCTAACAGAGCCCTGCCTATCCCTCTGGGGAGCTGCATGGTCCTATGACCACTAAAGAGCACATGAGCAATTACTGCTGCAGTGAGATAAGAAAGATGTAAAAAACAAATTGGCAGTTACTGCAAAACAAAAATGCATATCCTAAACCTCCCAATTAAAGACAAACCATGACCACTATTTAAACCATCTTGCTTATAGTTAAATTACAGCACACCAATGTTTTATCCCTGGCAAGCATGAGTGAGAGTTCTATACTGTGGAATTTTATAAGACATAACCAGAGTGAGGAAAATAGCTCTGTTCAATAAATGTATGAAAATAACCACAGCAGGATACTACCATTAATAAAGTCCAGTTAGAAAAACATCTTCCAGATTACTCGGGGTTCCTTCTCTTTCCATTTTCGTGTTAGTTTTTAGAAATATAACCATCTTTTTTCAAAACTTCACACAGACAAAACTTTTCCTGGGACCAGGGGTTCCTATATTGCTCAAGACCAACATGTCTGCTCTGGTGAGATCAAATGATGTCAAGGAAGATGAAGTCCAAATCTCCAGGAGATAAATCACTCACTACACTTCAATATAGGAACAGGCTTCTGAGCATACTGTCAAAATGACATCATTCAGAGAATATAAAAATAATGGCACAAAATTAGACCAAAGGTTCCCCTAGTTTGGTATCCTCTGTTCAGCAGTAGGAGAACATAAGTACTATTTTGGGAAGGACTACAAAAAGCAGGATAAATTCTGGATGATCTTTTCCTGAAATAATCTTGTAGCTTCAAGCCATGTAATAGCTTTAAAGAACTGACATAAGGGGTGAATGTAGAGCACCATGTTCAGTAGCCACAAATGTGTTTCTCCTCTGAATTTGTTCAGGCTGGTTTTGACACCCATTCTGATCTTGGCCTCCTCATAACCCTGTGGTGCTGAGTTTCAATTATATGCTGTGGGGAAAGGTGATGTTTTGAGTTTGTATTAAAGCTAATTTATTACAGCTTATAAATTCACTGGGAGTCCTTTACTTCCTGTGTTGCAAGAAATAATGAGTAGTCATTTCCTATTCACTTTCTGTACTCCACATGTCTTTTATGGATCCTGCATTTTTTTTTCCAAGCTAATGAAAAAATTTAGTACTTCCTCATGTATAAACCACCCTATACCTTAAATCACACTTGCTCTCCTTCTCTGTAATCTTTCTAGTTCTTTGCAATAGTCGAGGTTGAAAATGCACCAGGAATTTGTACAGTAGCACAATGATGATTTCCTGTCCTATTCTTTTCTTTTCTTAGTAACTCTTAACATTTGCCTTGACTTTTTCATCTCTGTGCAACACTGAGTTTTGTTACATGGACCACTGGAGACTGACACTATTTATTACTAGACTAAAAGTTAGGAACAAAGGAAAAGGTAGAAGTTTCTTAGAAAAGAAACCATGGTAGGAAAGGTGTCAAGAGAAGGGATTATTACAACAGGAAGTAACAGAAAGAACATTTTGGACAAATTGCTTACACAACATTGTATCTTTAAATATATATACCATGTAGGGTGACTAATTAGCTGTTGTTACTTCTGTAACCAGGTTTAAATTTTTCTTGATGCTTAATGAATGAAAAGAAGTCTGAAGCATGTTTTGCTGGGCAAGTGATATACAAGCAATGCAGAGCATGAGTGAGCAAAATCATAATATTTTCTAAACTACCAACACCAAGCCATGAAATACACATTTTAAAATATTTCACAGATGCTCATTAATGTAGTATAAAATCCCTCACTTCAGCAGTGCAGGTCTCAGAAGACAAGTTGAGAAAGAAAGGCAAAAGAAAAAAAAGCATGTGCAAACCAAATATTTCAGCTTAAACATTAAGCTTTGAAGGAATACATTTCAAACATGCAGTGCTAGACCTACAACATCACCCATGCAGATACTGAATTTTGAAGCAGATCAGCCCTTTTCCTTACTGTCTGGAACATGCCTTTGCTTTCTTGCTGGAACCTTCAGAAGTAAATGGCTTGAGAGTCTCTCTGTTGATCATGGCCAGTGCTCAAATTTTTCTCATGTGAATCTAACACTCCATTCTCCTTAGTGTTTTGTGTAAATTCTAAAATATCTCCTTAGGAATTCCAAAAATGGCCTCCACACTGAACTGGAATACTAGAGCAGAAGAGAAGGCTATTTTGCCACAAATGTGGAATTAGCATTTACAGGCCCATAGTTATTTTACTGATGGCAGACATCTCAGAACACACATGGTGTGGCACCTAGATTTAGAGGGAACACAGATATGTGCGGACAACTGAATTTGGACTTTTTCTTCTCAAGCCTGTTGGGGATGAGACAAGATGTAGTAGACAAATAGGAAGGCTTCAGGCAGAAGAACAGAAATAATGCTAGGAAAGTGTTGGAATGAGAAAGAAATGCAAACACTGACCAGACAACTCCAAAAAGAGACTTCCCACAGACACATACAAATTCTAAGTAAAACAAACTACAGTGCTGAACTCAAACAGTTCAATTGCTGCCCAATGCATCAGTCTAAATGAAGGCAATGTTACTTGATGGATGACAGTATACTCCACAGCCCTTGACAACCATTCACTCCTTGACAAGACCTTGGAAAGAACTGAAATTGCAGGAGGATGTTCTTCTGAACATGGGAGATATCACCGGTATTGATCTTCCTTGTTTAATTTTGGAGCTGGCTTTGCAGCTTCTGCATACTTAAAAATCTCTAAGAATTCTTTTGCTGACTTCTAAGAATTCATCAGGTCAGAGGGAAAAGTCAGAAGTTTGGACTTAAAATCTAGAATTAAGCAGCTACAAACATGCAGCAAACAAAAAATTTAGACATAGGACAAAATATTAACTAACGATATCTACTACCTATCGTTTTGTAATTATATCAGTTCTTTTGGTTGGTTTAACTACAACAGCTCTGCACTAAGACAGACCTTACAATACAATGTGATTTCAATCCCAAACATTGTTAATTTATCTTTTTTAGCCTTTCATAAAAGTTGCAGTCTCCTTTGCTTTTTTTTCTTCCAGCAGATCTTGACAGGATCGAGCATGGCTATTGGAATAATATGTCTATCAAAGGTAGCCTGATTCTCATTTAGAAACAAAACAAAAGAGCAAGCCATTGTCTTAATTTGGAATGAAACCTAAACAAATAATTTCAGAGACTCAAGAATGATTTGTCAAGTTTTCCACTCATTTTTTATTTCAAAGTCCTTTGTTTCCTTTTCAATGCAAAACAAAACACAGAAATGCTGGAACGAATCCTCCTCTTCCCCCAGTAATTCTGGTCTACTTTTTCAAGACTAAGAGGAAGGGGCAAAACAGAGATCAGACAAACTTTTAGATGCTTACATGAATTAAACTACCAAGACTTTAAAGTTGTGCCAGTGTGAGAGCAGCGTGAAAGAATTTGGACTTGTCTGATATGCTCTTTCTTTGTTGTGACAAAAAGGAGCAGACAAGGATGTGGGCTATTCTTTTTTGGTTTTTGTCAGCTTTTCTTCTTGTTGTTATATTGTCTTCAAGAAAGATAAACAAAGACAAGACAAGTATGAATTTCAGGGCACTTCCTGAAGAGCTTTGTGTTCAAACTTGCATCCTGTGCATCATCAAGAAACTGCTTTCCACTTCTACATGTCTGTGTCTGTTAATCCACCCACATTGCAGTCCTATAAGATCATACACATTTATGTCACTCAAAATTCTACTGCTTCCAGTTATATGTCAATCACAGTTACTCCCTGAATACCCTGGGTGGCTGTCAATCTGTTACCAGAGCAGAATCACTTTCACCTACTCTGAGAATTTATGCTTTTCATCATGACTGTAGAACAGAAATATCCTTTGCTAATAACAGGTGTTAGCAGTGTAGAGTCATAGAATGGTCTGGGTTGGAAGGGTCCTTGTCCTGACGTACTCAAGGGTTATTTACCATTGCTTCAATTGTATTTTCTTTCTCATCATCCTCCTTTAAGCAAGGTACTTTTATTCTAGTATAGAAAAAAAAGCCTTCTTTCTCTGTTCAACTGCTGTCAGCAGTGCACTGATAAACCCAATCTATTTAAACAACTGGTGGCTTGCTGTAGATTTTAAGCCTTTTCTGTAAAGGGAGATAAACATCTCAAATACTACATGCTTGGATACTAGTTGTGTGTGTTATCAGCCAGTACATAAGCAGAGAAACCTGTTATCAATTTCTGTTTCTACTTTTAAAAACCAAACCAACTCCAGGGAGGCAGTTAACTAGAAATTCACTTTAAGAAAACAGACACAAATTGACTGACTTCACTGGGTCAATGCTCCCTCATTTCACATGAAGACTTGGCCTACCATTTTGACAGAGTTAAGAGATACCAGACCTGTCTCTGCATGACTTCAGATATACTTCACTGACACATGATGAAGCTCCCATATCAGGTATGAATTTCCTGATAAAAATTATATTCCCTTCCTTAGGCACTTGGGATGCTCTGGGTGTGATTACACAGTGTCTTCTCCCACTCCAGCTATGTCTAGCCCTTTCATAGCCTGTTACACAACAGTGTGATGCAGCTCATTTCATTTAATTCTTAAGGGCATTAACACAAAGGATATGATAAAACACAGGGCATTAATTAGAAGCACTATCAACAGCAGTTAAACTGTCAGTTGGATAAAAGACAGCCTATCTTAAAACTTAGCTTTTCAATAACAGTTATGGAAAAGCATTACAAATATTCTATATTTTTTAGAATAAATTTTTTCTAAGCTAAGGGCTTCTAAAGATGCCCTTTAGTTGATCAGGTCTACTAAATAGGTCCTCTTTTTGTTTTAAAGGTGATCAGAGAAGCCTGTGAGTGCTCACTGAAGGATGCTGTCTTCTTGCTCTAACGACACAAAGGAGGATCAGCTTTAGTTGCAGTAGAGGCACTGGTGATACTGCTACATGCTGCAGGGGAAACATCCTACTCCTCCCGAGCCCTTGTTGCAGAGGAGAGAAAGAAACAGTCAATTTTTTTGTGTGTGTTAAGTATCTGTGTCTCATCATCTGAATTTCTCGTGGCTGCACAGGCAATCATCTCCTGTCTCAAGCATTTTACAAACATTGGCACTTAGGCCAGCTGGTTCATTACACACAGATACCAGTCAAATACGTTGCAATCTGCAACTCCCTTGCCCTTCTTCCTCCTCCTCTTACAGCTTAAAATGGATGAAAAGATATCCTCATAACACTCAGAGTGACTTGTGTATGAACATTCACTGTGTCATTTATCATTCCTGTATTTCTTTCTCATCATGACTCGGTAGCGTTCAGTGAAGGTGAGCAGAATGCTTCCACTCCCACAAGATCATCAAACTGTTTTGCCAGAAGCTCTGCAGAAGAAAGGCCACTGGTGGTTAACAACGCTGTCAGTGGTGCCTGGAGCAAACTTATGCTGCTTAAAATGTGCACAGCTTGAACAGGACATATATCCTGCTTAATGCAGGATCTTCAGCTCCCTGAAGTATATCAAAATAAGCCTGTTTTGAAAGTTATTGATTAATGAAGTAGTAGTATAGATAACAAAGCAGGTCCTACCCCATATATTATGATATATATTTAAAAGTAAGGTCCAGTCTACAGGGAAGAAATTATATAAAAAACCGGGGATTTTGGAAGAGGTAGGTTTGGTTTGATTCAGGCAACTATTCACAAATGCAGATGCACTTTGGACCTGCAGATGTTAACAGCTTGTTCTTAAAATTTCTACCTCGTGGTGTTGAGGTTCCATATAGAGTCATAGAATAGTTTAGATTGGAAAAGACCTCCCTGGTCGAGTCCAGACATTTCACTAGCACTGCCAAGTCCACCTCTAAACCGTGTCCCTGAGTGCCTCACCTACATCAACATTACACTGTTGCAGAGCTCTTTGCTTGTTCATCGGCATCTTTTAGCTTCACACTTCCCAGCTTCTCATGTTTAAAAGCACATCACTACATTACATATTACAAAGTAGAGAACAATACACTGAAGTATGAAACTCAGCCTCTAGAGACATCCAGTACACCACGGGGGGGCATTTTCCAAAGATGATGAAGACTGGTTTGGGAAGGATGTGTAGCAGGGGAACTTTTTTGGAAGCAGGCAGTTTTAGGGAGAGAGGAACACAGGACAGAAAAATAGAATCAAGGATCAGAGCCAACTAACATAAAAGGGGATTTAAGGCCAGGATGCCTGAAAGGAAAATTCTTATGTTTACTGAGAATAAACTATTGTTAATATTTTTAAGATCCGTTTTGCATAGTGTTAGCGTAATGGAAGCAGTCCCTGAAACTGAATTTTCTGTATATGGATTTTTAACAGCTGACAGGAGCTTAAAATATCTTTTTATGTAGGAGCAGTTCAACTTCTCCCCAATATGTTCTGTGCTTTCCTTCCTTCTACTTCACTGGGAAATCACTCATCTTCTTTGAGGACAGTCCACCTCTGCCTCCTGCTGCCTTGTCTCCTGCACCTCCAATCAAAGTCCTCTGGAACATCACCATTGATGTCACCAGCAGATGGCTAGGACAATAAATTAAGGCATGGGGTGAAAGAAGTATTTGTAGTGGGAACTAGTCAACTATCAAGAAACCAAGAGCCTATTTTCATGGCAAAATGAATTCTTGTTTCCTTAGAGATGAAAAATGAGGAGGAGTCAGATGAAGGAAATCTCAGTGATTAGAAAGTGAATTGCATTTAGAATTTTTGTATGTATTCAGTGAGATTTCAGTAACTGTTTACATTCATAATGAAGACATGAAATTGAAGATAGGAAACTGAAGGCTTGGCTTAGCTATAAAATTGGTTTTAGGTATGCATACAGGAAATTTATACAGAAGAAAAAAAATCTAATGAATTTTTTTCCTTTCCTCTGACTATAAAAACATAGGAGAATGTGTTACTATTAATTGTGCATATAAAGCAGGGTATAAATTCCTTTCCAAAAAGTCTGTGAAAAAACTGTGGGTGGAGGTGGTGGTGCTGCAATGACAAAAAGGTTCAATTTTACTCCTGTTAATGCAATAAGTCATCACAAAAGCTGCTGCAGTAAAAACCAGTTAAAGAACCAAAAAAAATGGGAAAAGCTTAACTATACATAGCACTGCAGTCCCCTTGCATTTATTCTGAAGAGAGAAATAATCTATCATATTAGAAAGCCTTCAATAAATTGAATTGAATGCAGGAAATTGTCACTCTGTTTTATATATTGTTGCTTATCTCTGTTATTGTCAATTTGACTGTATCACATACAGATTCCTGCCCTCACCACACAAGAAAATCATAGAACAGAATCTAGCCAGAGGAAGGGATTCAACATAAATAACCTAACAAATTAATAAAAAAAGCAAAGCACTAACAGGTCATCTGCATTAATTATACTTCTCCTCATGTATCTCTGTGCCTATACCCCAAGTTTTATATGTTGCCATCACTTGGTATTAATTGCAAACTGGATCATCAATCTCTATACTACTGGTTATATTATCAGCATCTAGAAAGCAAACAGCTCTGCATCTAACTGCTAGATGCACATTCACTTGGCAATAACCTCAATTAAATCAAGACATTGTCTTCTCCAAACTGTTTGTTACTGTCTTTTTGGTGGAGATTATGACCTGTACACTTGAACCTTGCAAAACAAAATATATGAATACTTTTCACATGCTTCAGTGTGAAGCCAGCTCATTAGCTTAAAGAGGTGGTGGTGTTTTGAGGCAATTTAGCTGACTTATGAATATCACACCTGCAATGTGAAAAGGTGTTTTTGTGTTACTAGAAATAGGGAGATTTTAAAATATTTTTGAACTATTATCATTTTTTTAATGTTAGAACTTGTATTTTGGCAGGTTATTATAAATTAGGCTATTGGTCTTGATTTTCTATCCTTATCTTCAGTAGACCTTTCTTCTATACATTTTGTTCCTGATTACCACTATGGTAGGAAAGCAAGAACTCTAGGAAAAAAGCCAGTGATGAGGAAAGTAATTTTCTTAAATAATGGCTTGTACTGTGGTAGCACTTAGACACTCCTATGAGGTCTTCATTTTGCTATGAACCATGATTTAAAAATCAGTCTTTGAAAAGCATAATTTTGTTTTGTGAGACGGCAACAGGCAAACTGTGAGGAGAGGAAGGGAGCAAGTGACACGATTTTGATTAGATTCATGAACAGCAGAATTGTCTGTGGCTGCCTGAACAGTTCTTGCCTGAGTTGCAGCTTACTGGTGAGTACCTAATTTCATTTCTAGAAACAAGAACAGTACAAACAAGAATACTTCTTTTTCAGTCAGACTTTCCCTGCTGGCAAAATGGTGGAAAACTAGCATTGCTCTCATGTAAAGTCATTCTAGCTTTGCAAATGCAGCCCCCAATGCCACTCTTTCTTGTGCAGTCTAGTAAGTGCCGCGTGTATTTCCTTACAAATGCGATCTCAGATCCTCAGCTCTATCCCTTAAGAACAGAGACAAGGTATAGCTCAATTTTTAATAAGCAGCAGCTACCTGAAATTGGTGCAAGCTGCTTAGCTCCAGATAAAGCTACAGCAGTTAAACCACAGCTAAAACCTCAAAGAGAGAATGGCTGAGAATCAGAGGTGCATCCAAAAAACCTGCAGATTTAATTAACTCTCCTGATACACTGTAAGCAAGGCATGACTACAGTCATAGGAAACTTAAGTAACCTTTATTTTGTTTTCTAGATCTTTCTGTTCTTTGAAAACACAATTAATTTTGTTGCTCGCATTTCCCATGCTGGAGGTTTGCTACCTGCGGTGCATTGCAGTAAAATTCAAGGCTGGCCTCTTTAACAAAACAAAAAACGGGTTATAAATGAAACCGTCGTATTTCCCAGGGGTAACTTTTGAAACAGATCTAGCAGCTTACTTTTGCCTTTCTCTGGCACCAGCTGCCACTAGAAAGTTTCCAGAACACAAGTTTCCCTGCCTTAAATTGGCCATAGCAGAGCACTTGAATTTTACTTCCTTTTAAACTGCCCTGCTCTTCAAGAAAAGCCACCATGAGCACTGGAGACGACCCCCAGACATGATACAGAGATTGCATTTTTTGATTGGTTATGACTGAAGTGGAGACTTGTCTGCCTCTATTTTTTTTCCCCAGCATCTTCAGTGATTGCTCTGTAAAAACAGCCTCGAGTTTGCCAGTAGGCATCTCTTTGAAGGGAGGAATAGCCCTAAAGCATGGGCCTTGGAATAGAGCTGCAGTGAGAAGACATTCCTTCAGCTGCATTTAGAGATGCGATTTTTTTCATGTACCAGAACACTAAAGAAGTAATTCTGTGTTTGAATATCAGATTTCTACCCACTTCAAGTTGGGGCAAGTCAGACCTGCAGCCTTTGCTGTAATATTCTGCTCAGACTCAGCACAGATGAATTATGGTAGTCAGACCACTGGCCTTGTCTTCCAAGCTTTCTCTGAGAACAGACAAGTTTACAGCTGAAAGTGCTGCTTTCTTCAAGCTGGGCAGTGACAGTAAGATTTTTTTCACCTCCAAAGTGTCCAGAGCAACTTGACTTTTCTCTGACTTAAACCAGATTCAGCTACTGAAACTTGTAGTCTAAATAAACACACTGTCCTACCATTCTCCTTGACCTAGCTATACTCTGGGGGTTTTTTCTTCTTTTAAAAGTTGTCATGGATTTGTTAAAAATTTTGGCTTCATTGGAACATCAGTGAGATTTGAGTATGCAATTTTTTCTTAATTAATTTTCCCAGCCCATGAGACATGAAGGATGCTTGAAAATGACGAACACCAAATTCATTGACCCTTGTCTAAGATGCACCCAAGCTTCTCACAGCCTTAGGAGCAAGAAAAAACAACTTTGAGACACTCAGACCCTAACTAGCAGGCTAAACCGCGGTAGTGCAGCAGTAGGAGGACTGCATAAAGCAAACTTATATTGCTTTTAGCTTTTCTATGTCTCCTTGCTGGCACCCAGCCCATTTCTAAGCTCTGTCACAACAATTTCTATGACTTAGTTTTCCTTAATGTCAGAGTAGCAGCTGAGCAATTAATTCTTTTTTATTTCATTTTGAAAATGAAAAAAAGGTGAGTAGCAAACTCTTCAACTACATTATAGGCAGTATTTGCAAGCAAAGAAGTCAGATCTATTTCTGTTTAGATAGAATACATTTCTTCTGAGGTAAAGAAAACAAAAAATAAACTATTTTAAACATTAACTCCCTGACAGTGTAAGTGCAGTGAGCTGCTCTGCAACTTGTACTATGAAGCATTTAAAATAATTTCCAGGTACCTTTGAGAGACAGAACTGAAAATAACTGTCTAAACAGCCAAATGCTTCCCTCCTCGGTGTTGGGACTAAAGATGCATTTTCAGATCACATCCACAGCACTGTGCTTCTCTGAAAAAGACTCTCCTCAGTTACATCTTTTGGTGTATAATATAAAAAAGAAGGTCTAAATTGACTGTTGAGCAATACTTTACAGCTAAAGACAGAGCCAAACCTTCCTTTAGTTTTAGCAGGTCTGTTAAATGCAGAGATCTGGTCTGCAGAGAGCATTTGTTCAGCCTGCTGACTTCCTGTGGGTGTTTGGGGATCTGCAGCAGGGTGCAATGCAGGGTGCCCTCAGCTGCTGCCAGGGCAGGGTGAGTTCACCCAGCCCAACACTGCACTGCGTAGACGAGCTCGTGAGGATGCAGAAGCAGAAGTGCCACATCCACAGATGGCTGTCTCAGGGCTAAAGAGCCCTCCTTTTTCCATGCAACCTCCTGTGCACAGCTCTGTCTCTTCTGGCTGTGAGCCAGGCATGAGGAAGCAATTACAACGGTGCATAAAATCCAAACGTGAGATTTGTCTCTGTAACCCCTGTCCTTGCTTACTGAATTCTTGCTACACAAATGGCTGGCCACTGGAACAGACCTGGCTCCTAAGATGTATTTGACAATATGGATCATGGCAAGTCACCACTAGCTAAGGAGCTTGCAGTCACAGAAGGACCATTGAACACAAATAAATCCTGTTCTCTCCTTTTTTCACCCCCAGTGAAAAAGGGCTGGTATTAGAGTTGCATGAACAATTTCCCCCAGCTGTTTCCGCACGCAGAACAAAAGTGCTTTCCTTTGTCTGATCTAAACCAAGTTTTTTTAATTAAAAAAAAAATTAAAGTTCAATTCAAACCAAAATATTATTTTTCCTTGTTCTAGGCATCTTTAACCAAAAATAAAGCAAAGTAAGGGAACGACTATGAACCTTAACAAACATGTTCACTTAAGCGTTCATGACTACAACACAGTTCACGACATAACTACAGTTATCCCACTTCCCAGATGAGTGCCAGGCAATTAATCCCCAGTTTTTGGCTCAGTGAATATTTCAGTGGTCCCATGCAAAGTAGAAAAGTCAAACCAGGAAATTTCTGAAGCGTATTTGTGTGCATGTCTCATAGAACCTCTCCCTCCCATCTAGGATTTCCTTGTGGAAGATCTCCATGGGTAAGAAAATGATTTTTCTTTTTTTGGATGATCCTGGGTGAAAATGGAAAATGCTAATTCCTTCAAATTCCCTGCCCAGCAAATTCAATGTTAATTCTCAAGTTGTTTTGAAAAGATAAAATGAATTACTGAACAAAAAGTCATCAAACCTTTATCTCTGTACTCACTAGACAACAAGATGTCACCAAAGAGGAAAAGTACCCAGGAACTAACAATTGTGGTGTATACTGTCAGTAAGATTAATTTCATTACCTGTGGGAAAAAACAGTAATTTATGCCAGCAGGCATCCAGCTTTGTGTTCAAATAGTAAGACTATTGTAAGGAGTAATTTTTATTCCTGGTCACGGATAAGTAAGTTATGGCAGGCTTCTCCTGTCCATCACAATACCATCTACACCTTGTGGCTGGTTTCAGCTGTTGCTCCTCTCTCAGGTCAGAGTGTATGACCCTTTCTTACCGCTGTAGATCATGGTCACCAACTTCTGCTTTATTTGAACACGTGGGCGTTCATTTCATTTTAGCACCTGTGATATGCACAACACCAACCTCCAATGTTAACCACACTGTTACGAAGACCGTGCTTCTGTTCAGCTCAAAGAGGTGTGAACAACTGATTTGTCACTTATTACATCAGAACTGGAGCCTCTTTGTTAGAGTTGCTAACCCCTTGGCTACTAGAAAGCTTTGCATGGTCAGGTGGCCGCTTCAGGCGGGTAATTTGGGCAGAAAGCTACTTAGTGAAGCAGTCCAGGGAGTCTTGCCTTCCACCCTTGTCTGTGAATAAAGACAAATTGGTAACGACTTTTACCTTTTTGTTGGCACATCACCTATCACTGAAGAACTTCACTGTATTACAATGCGGAGGGTTTGTGTTTTCGTTTGTTCAGCCCAAGGCAGGCGACTCTGGACACTTCAGAAGCTGCCAGGAGACTTTGCTGAAGCCTCACAGCACCTGCAACAACTACAAGGGCTGTTTGAGCATGGGGCCTGCCTTTGGGGCCCACGTGGGAGCAGCGCTCAAGCAGGAGGTGATGGCAACATAGCAGTTCGAGGGAAGGAGGCAACACTGGGAGGTCTTTGCCCAGAGAAGGGAGGGCCCTGCGTGGGCAAGATGGCAGAGTGTTATTTACAACACTTCACACTCCTGGCTTGTGATAGACAAACAAACCTGTGCTTCTCACAAGTGCTGAGCATGTGAATGTACTTGAAAAGAGCATCTGAGGCTTCACGTGCAGCGAGAGGCTGAGAGCAGCTGCCCCAAAGCCTGCTGTGAGCACTTGGTAAGACTCCAAAACCCTTCTGGTCACAGAGCAGCAGATCTTACCCAGCTCCTCCTGACACCTCTGGCTTAAGGGAAGACCTTTTCTACTGAGAGAGACAAAAGATGCTTTTTCAGTAGGAGCTCCTGCATCCCTTTGAAACAACTTCATATTTTCCCTGTTATTTGCTTCCTGTTCCCAGAAGAGGATACTGCTTGAATATCTTCAAGCAATTAGATTTTTTTTTTCCCTGATACCACAAAATACACCTCTCTCCTGCCTGGTTGTACACCCCACATTCTGTTAAAAAGGGTATATGCTCACTGCTATAAACACTTATTTTTTTTGCTTTGCTTTTACCGCCTATAATTGTTTTCCAATGTCCCACTTTGCTGGCTGATGGTCCTGCCTTTAACTGAAACTGAACACACTTCATTTTGATAGCCCACTAATCTTCCACTGCAGCACTGTCCTCTGAGTCCCAAAGAGATAATAACACTTCCTGTGTTTTTGGTTTATGGTGAGTACACTTTGCCAAAATTAAATTCCTTCCAAACAACAGGATCTGGAAGAACCACAGCCATTCTTCTAAAGGCAAGGGATTGTCTTGGCTTTTTTGTTTGTTTGTTTTTCACAACATAAATAGATTTACACGTGGAGGGTTTTTTTTGTGTGGACTCTGCTTTTTCCATTTTCTCCAATATCTTTTCTTACAGCACTTTGAGCTTTCTTGAAAGAATGCCCAACCTTTTCTTAGCAATGAGACACTAACTTTATGACTACCCGTTGCACACAGAAAGTGTAGCAGAGCAGTTTTCGCTGTATAGATGCATGTTTGAACCTGTCTAGGTCTCTCTCTCAAACCAAATAAAATCGACATCTCAAGGACACAATCCATAAGCTGTTGTATGAGCTACCAAACCTCTTTCTAACCATTAGTTTTGGCTCTCTGGTGTCTGTCTTTTTCTTGGCCTTGAAACTTTACTACGGCCTGATTTTTCATGAAGGACATCAAGAAGCAGGCAAAAACATGGACTGCCTTCTCAAACCACTTGCAACCCACCCTCAGATCTCCCTTAGATCTCCCAGACTTCCCATCTTTGTACAAATGCAATACCTTTCAAATTTCTGGCACATGGTTTCATAACTGAGTTTTACTGTTTCAGTTGGAACTATTTAATAGATCTAGTGCTTCAAATGCAGCTATTGTCAGAAAATAAAGATCTATTCTGATTGCCTTCCATTTCTGGCATCCAGTCCTTGCAGCAACAAAGTTCTGTTTAAATTCTTTCCAACTGTCTTCCATAATTCTAGGAAAAAAAAGAATATTCATCTCAGATGAGGCTTTTAATGGTGCCATTTTTCCATTTGGGCTATTTTAAAATTTCACTTAACTGCTAGTACTATTGTCACTCAACTGTCCTTTAGTGTCTAATACAGGTCTGCTCCATTGAGTCTCTGATTAGAACTGCATACCCTGAGCTGCTGCACAAGAAAAGTGACCTAATTGTTTCAGGTGGCTGGGTCTGAGCTTCTTAACTCACTAAAAAAAATCAGGGCTAGAAGGGAGCAGCAAGAATGGCAGAATACTCTGCCATTCCCCCTCTGCTGTCCACATTTTGAGTCACCCAAAACAAATGCACCGAGCCCTAATACTTGAAGCATTGTGTGCTGATTAAAACACACCTTTTGTTCTTTTTGAGAAGATTTGCAGAAAAACAAAGTGAGTGGTAGTTAAACTCCTCCAAGTGCCCCTTCCCCCTGTAATCCCCTGACTGGGAGCTTAAAACTAGATGCCTAAGTATTTATACAAAAGCAGGAATAAATGGACCATGACTCTTCAAGAGTGGTTGGCAGTCACCAGCTCGCCCCGGTGCAGTGTGAATGCCATGGTTGGCTCTGCAATGCAGGTCTCAGGCTGTGTCCCAGTGCTGAGGATGGTGCAACCTGTAGTGTCCTGCACAATCTTGTCCCTTGGATGTTGAGATCACAGCACACCCTGGCTTCTTCCTGCCTGGGCATATCAAAAGGACTGCACACACTTGTTCTCATCCAAACGTGCATCTGGGGCAGGGGTCTGGGCACACAAAGCAGGGCAAACTGTGCTGTGCAGCCCACCTGTCTCAGCTTTGACAGAAATGCTGAGTTCAAGAACTGCCAGCACTCTTGAAGCCACAGAGTCTCTTGAAAATCCACAGAAGAATTTTGCAACTTCCAAGTTGCTAGCATTTAATCTTTAATAACCTTGATATTTTCCCAGTAGGCCTGCTCCCTGCTTACAGAAGGTGACAGCTGCCACCTCCCGTTGAGGACAAAGTTCAGGACAGTCCTCCACAGAAGCTGTAGCCAGCCCTTTGCACACAATGTGTTTTTTTCTTCAGGAGGTTTATAGAGCTTCACAGAATTGCAGAAGCTTGGCTGATAGTGCATTTACCTGCTTAACTGTCTCTGCTGTTCTCAAATATCAAAGAAAATAAGTGTTTGGGGGGAGGGAGAAGAAGGAAGATGGAGGAGGAGAAAGGACGGAGACAAATTAAATGGAGGTGAATAATCAAAGCAGCCTTTCCTGACACCAGATAGTCTTTAGGAAAGTTTTGATTGGGTAGGCCTGTAGAAACACTACAAAGTATTAGTATAAGAACTAGAGTCCAGTGAAGAATGAGAACCCCACAAACCACAAGAGAGGAAAAGGATCAGTACCTATGACATTTCTCAGACAGAACTCTACTTCAAAGAGGTTATATTCATCCACTTCACACCCGGTTCAACCCATGTAAGAAAGCCAGAAGGCATCAGCTGGCATATATGTATTGTTACCTAACTGGAAGACCTTTGGATGTGTTTTCTGCTGCAGCTGGAGCATGCAGGTGCAGAGTGAAAATGTCTACCCAAATTTAAGATGCTTAAAGCTTTTTCAAAATGTGTAGATTTGTACAGTTGTTTCATGTCTTTCCATTACTGGAGGGATATTATTGCCTCATCTTTGTGTAAAAGGTGGAAGATAGAGAAAAGAGAGCATTAAAACCCTGTCTCAAATGAGGTGTCTGGTAGGACATTTGCAGTTACTGTTAAAGGACGCACCATATCTACCTTTAAATCAGTTCATTAAGCAATTCAAATTCCCTACTGTATCAACTGTTTAGTACTACAAGCAATTACTACACTGGCCTTTCTATTATCTCTGAGCTCTATTTCTTTCAGCAATGTAATTATTGAAGGCAAGATTTTCTTCACTTGCACATTCTCAAATCAAGAGATAAAGTTTTTTTTTTTTTTAATCCCTAGTCATCCTTGCTGGCTCTGTTTTGTAATCTTTAATGGGATATGGCATATCAGGCTACTGGAGAAATTGCTTACAGAGACAATCTCTGAAAAAATCTAGCTTTCTGAAAGCGAGCTCCAGTTAGCAGCGCATGAAGAACAACACGGTGTGTGCCTATAATGAAAGTAAATCAGCAATCAAGAGGAAACGGCAGTTCAGGTCTGTCCAAACCGCAGGTGCAGGGACTCACATGGCATCAGCTTGTGCAGCCCAGGATTACATCGCAGCTACTAAAGAACTCCACAGGATCACTTGTCATCGCCTGCATGACAAATTGAGCTGTCTCCCCATACAGGACTCTTTCTCACCATTCTAAAGAGGCCTTGATTTGAATATAAGCTCTGAGTCACATGTAAATTTGTGCTTGGTGCTTCTGTAGCCAGAGCACTCCACGAACACCACCAAATTGTGCCACAGAAGATGCAGCTTCACTATTGAAGTGGTGCATAAGGTGACATGGGATATTCTGGGTTTGGAGCTGCCAGTGGAAGGTCTGAGAAACTCCTTGCATTGGGCTCTTCTGCACATCAGTCATGACAAGCTTGTACCTCTTACAATACACCTGTGTTGTCTCAGTCAAGAAAAAGTGACTGAGAGAACCTAGTAAGGGTGAGGAGCCACATCAACAGACTTCCTACCATTTAAATGAAAGAAGGAAAATATACTACCATATGCTGTATGGCTCTTGGATTTCTGCAGATGGTACCTTCTGTTCCACAGTTGAAAAAAAATGGATTTTACTCAATTTTTACACAGGTCCTACAAAATTTGCACACATCCCTTGTATGCCAAGTAGGAGTAGGTATGTTTACTCCTCTTTTTAATTTACCACACTTGCCCTGCATATGTACCAGCTGCACATTGTGTTTTATTCTCTCTCATGGTGAGACAGCACAATGCTGTGGGGCAGCCTCTGGATTTATATATGGCTCTTTAGTCTTTTCATGCAAGCAGCTTCCAATGATTCTTACTCTGGGAGAGTTTTCTGTGCAGGCTGGAAATCTCTGCTACCTTTCCTTCTCCACATGGCTCTGAGTTTGCTAACGATCACATTTAAGACCATTTGGTGCCAGCAGCTAACTTCCAGGGCTGCTCAGTGAGTGTGCTGTATCAGTGTGGGATGAGTGGGTGGAATGTTTTCTACTGTTTTACTTTTTAGGGGAAAATAGAACTAATCCGGTGGTTTTAACAGTTGTGCTGTCACTGGTACGGACACAGTGATGATGAATAAATTGTTCAGTCTTGACAAGACCTTCATCAGCAACAGCAAGATTGCTCATTAGATTTCACAGCGTACACACTTCAACTACATTCCGTGCATCTGTGGTACTGTCAACTGATTAGGATATTTCTTATATATATATATACACACACACACACACACACACACATCTTCTTTCACTTCAAGCTTTGATGTTTGTGGCTTAGTTTATAAACAGACAGGAGCCCGAATTTTGACATTTTACTTCCCTGATAATGCATAATACTCTGTACTCTCACCGGAACTTAGTGTGTTGAATTTCTCCATTAAGAACCACTGTAGAATCACCAGAATAACTCTTTTGCAAGAGGCTGTGCTAAATCAATTTTACTGGTTGATTTTAGTTTATTATTTCCAAACTATGATGGGTATTTGTTTTCATGCCAAATGTTTCTGTAAATCGCCTGTCTTATGATGTATTAAAGCATTAACAATTGGATACTTGGAATTAAAAGGAGTTAGATAACTAACCAAAAGTTTCCATGTCACTCCACAGTGCGTTACATTAATTAGCAAAAAAATATATTTTGCCTTTTCAGTAATAACAGGTCCCTTCACATATGCAAAGTCAGCCAGTGTTCAGGGCTAATTGTGGGTGGACAAAAAAATGTGCCATTTGACAAATGCTTTCAGTGAGGGCCTTGGAATTACCTTCTCAAAAGACAGAACAACCATGTGAGGCATGAGATCTTCCTTAATATTGAAATATTTTCTCCAAAAAAAGTTTCAAGGCTATTGTATAGGGGAGCAGCAGAACATATTTTCTTCAGGAAATACTAATAAAGCATATTCTGTGATCCCGCGGGTGTATAAAAATCTTACAATGAACGTTTTCACCAGGAAAAACCAGCTCTGAAGGACTTTCACCTTCTCCTGGGATTCAGTTGATCTAATGTCTTTAAGCCAGTTACTAACACATGGCATAAATGCCACTAAACTTTATAAGAGAGTTATTTTTCTTGAAGTTTCTGGAGGGCTTCATTGCTCTCTTTCTGATATAAAAAAGAATTGAATCAGCTGTTGTCCCTGTTGTTTAACCGGGACTAGCAGACCTGTTTGTTTCACAAGATCACAGGATGATGAATCATGAAGAGATGAGAGGCCTGTGTTCAGAAGCTGCAGATTAATTTGCAATAATTTGATCACTTCAGCTCAGTTCCTAGAGCATTGATCATAAAACCCCACAGTAGTGACACCAGGCAAGTACTTATTTTTCTCACGCTGAATTCTACAAGGAAAATCTTTTTCAGCAAATCAGGCACTGCATTGGAACACCATAAAGGCAATAGTGGTTCAACAGCTAACGAAAAATGATTCATAAAGGGTTATTGTTATACAGATCCTGGATTGCAGACCTGTGGAAAGCATCTATTCTGTTGATGAATTGGGTTAAAGTTTCACCTTTTTTTTGCCAAATACCATTGCAAGAAAGCTTTCTCATGGTTTTGCTGGTCAGGAATGATTAGCACCAAACAATCCTCTGATCCTATCAAAAATGATTGTCTGGGAACATCTTAATTCACCGTGAATGGATAAAATTTTCCTTATCTTGACAGTGGCATACTGACATTGCATAATAAAAATCAACTTCAGTAGTTACAAAGTATTTGTAAAAAGTGTTCAAATTATAAAAAACAATGTGTTTTTCAGGAGCATTCTACCACTCTTGTTTCATAGCTGTGTTTGATTTATTTCTTACCATTATCTCTGAGCTAGTGAGAGTTAAATAAAATTGCTAAGAGATTCCTATCCTCTAAACTGTATTTACAATTTTCCCATGACAAAGAAACCCTCACTGTCCTCCTGGACATAAATTTTGCACAGTTCTGTCCTGGCTCAAATGTAATGAAGCCATCAGGGTCTTCCTGACTGTAACTAAGTTACAAAAAGAAAGGTCTCCATTCTCTGTAAACACAGACCATTTAGCAGGAGAATAAGAAAGTCTAATCCATGGCAATTTAGTTATCTTAAATACAGCTGTTTTATCGTATTTTTTAAAATTCAGTAATAAAAGAAAGTCCCAGGGAGTGCAAAATCATTCTCAACTTCATCAGAATTCACTAAAAAGAGCATTTTTAGCTGTACTGCCTTGTTTCAGAAAGAACCAAGAGTATTGGCATGATAAACTACTATTGCCTTCATGTCACCCTGCACTTAATTTTTCCAAATTGATTTATCTTGAGAAACTGCAACAATTACCCGAACACAATGTTTCCTGTATTGTTATTGATTGCCAAGGCATGTTGGAGAGTGATGTGTCCCACTGCTGCACTACATTAATTTCTGTTTTTCTTTTACTTACCTCTTTCATCAATATTACTACTTCTAGGTAACTTTTTGTCAACAGGGCTCTTTAGACTATACAGCAGTTTGAATACAATTCAAGCCTTTCCAACCTTGCTGAACTGTACCATAACTGACAAGACTTACATAATTTCATTTATTAGGCAAGGAGATGGCCTTCAAGTAATTTATCTAGCTAAGCTAGAAAATTCACTCTCCTAAATTTCTGAACATAGAGAGGTTTATTGCAATATCCCTTTCTGATGCCAGTCAATAGTATTCATTCACCTCTCTCTTTTTAATGAAATTGCACAAAATTCTCTATTGATAGCACTGGAGTTGGAATAAGTCAATAATATATGGGGAGCAATGATTTATTTTCATCTCATTTAGTGTATTTTACTTTCTCCCTATGGGGTCATTGTCTCTCCGGCTGGAAGTCTGTCATGCAGTTTTATTCCACGCGCACATTTCACACCACGTAAACATCTAAAGTGATCGGACCATGCATCATTGGAGAAGACCAAGGAAGAGACTTGGGTCACTCACAAGGCCACCTGGGTTCACTTAGTATTAAGAAATGAGTCCTTAACAGTCACTGTGTGTGTAGGGGGAAGGGAGTGACATCATTATAATATAATACAGTACCATATGGTTTATCAGCAGGTCAGGCTTTATCCTCTGATCACCCCACTCATGATTCAACAACATTTTTTTTAAAATTTCAGAACGATCGTATCAGTGAGGGAACAAGACTCTACTGAGGTTAATATCTTAGAATGCAGAGCCCATTCTGAATGCATAGAATAAGAATAAACTTAAGATTATAGCCACGTAAACGCTATGTCCTGATTAGTTAAGATAGTCTAGCAGTGAATATTTACAGATGAGACACCTTATCTCCCCATTTAAGTATATCAGAAGAACTGTCCCTATGAATTGCAATATCAAATCTCACTTTTCTTAGGTAATCCAGCACCAGAATAACAAAACAGAAAATCTTTTTGATTCTTGATGTTCTATTAACCGAAAATAAACCCAGATTTAGCAACTTATGTGCAATTTGCTATAGCGATCGCAATTGGCTGTTCAACTCAGTTTCCCTTAAATTATCCTAAAGAACTACTTTAGTAGTTTTTCAGTTTTTCTCCAGTCTTGGCATGGCACAGCTGGAGCAGACGCTCGCTGTGGGAATCCTGAGTCCCCTTCCTCCAGAAATACAAAGGAATTCAACAAGATCTTCAGCTAAGATTCTTTAAAAAAAGTAACCGGCCATGGCATAACAGTCCTCAAATGATCATGTAACAGGCAAAAGAGAGGGGGAAAAAAGGGGCTTTGTAGTAGAAGGGAGTCACCAAAAAAGTCCTTTTGGAATCTGCACTGGGATATGTCCCACTTATCATATACAGAAATAATCTAGGAAAAACACATACCATGTAATGACAGACTTTTCCAAGAAGCATAAATAAATCAGATTATTAAAGACAAAGATTCACCAGAAAGAGCTGCCAAAATACTGAACAGAAGAGCTATAAAAAGGCAGAGGGGGTACAGTGTAGGTAAAGCACCCCCTATGAGGAAAACAAACAACTTTACACACACTGTGAGTAGTTTTGAGATGACAATCACCCTTTTGAAGCAATGGCTTAGCATGGTAAGAGAACTGTGAAAACCTCAGTTCATTGCTCACCAGTGGCCAGAAAGCAAATTTAATGGCATGACCAATAAGGAAAGGAATAGAGACCAAAGGAGATCATCATTATGCACCTGTATGCATTTATGGTGTGCCCACATTTTGCATATGGCATCATGTTCTGATGTGTCATTCCCCCCACCCCAAACTATCCCCAGAATCATCTAACAGAACTGTGAAAGCTAGAGATAGGCATCAGACCCCTAAAAATCATAGGTAAAACAGTAAGTAAGGAATGAGTTGAATACAAAAGCAAACAAGGGTGACATTAACAAAACCCCCAAATGATACCCCTTTCAGTAAGGCACAGATGATCTGTGGAACTCCTTGCCAAAGGATGTTATGAACATCAGAAGTTTATCTAGATGCAAAAAGTGACTGACGACATGTGTGAGAAATAATCTATTCAGTATCACCATATTTAAAAGCACCACCTGTATCTGAGAAAGTCCCTGAGCAGTAATGGGGCTGGCTGGTCATCTGGTTTGTCAGGTCAGATGGTCTTCTGGCACAATCCCATTTGTAGATTACATCAAAATACATGATCATTTTTATGTTGAGCCACACTATTAAAACATCCCCCACACCCCATCTGTGTCACATTCCCTTTCTGTGACATTATTTGCATTTGCTGCCTTGCAGGTGCCACTTCCTGCCCTTCAGAGACAAACCAAACTACTTCTCAAGCAGTGGGCTTAAACAGAAAAGGAGATAATACTGCCTCAAACCCAGCTTCTTATGTTGCCCTGAATCCTCCTTCCAAGAAACGGTTAGCAAGCAAAAGAAAGATACACAACCCATCTCGCTCCATCCCTGATTGCCAGTGCCAAAAGATGTCACGATTTCCATCAAAACCCAAAGTCAGGGATCTTTTTCCACACAGCAGCAAAGCCTCTGTGAAGACTGTCTAGCTCGTTTCACTCAATGCCTCTCAATCTCTGGGAAATGCTATAGTCAGCAAAGCAATTCTGAAGCCAGCTTCTTCCTCTTGGGACAGTGTGCAGGCATCTGGCAAATCTCTCTATCCTTCTCCAGGGCAAGGGGAGCTTACACAGTCAATGCTACATGGATTTCTTAAATCTGTCCACTCCCAGTCTACTTCCTAGGGCTTGCTGGATGAGAATTCTCTGCTAGCTCAGCTAAGAACATTAGCCCTTCACAGTCTAGTGTCTGTTATCAGCATCACCTTTTGTGCTGTAGGCAATTCTTGCTGTCTCCCCAGGTGAGTACAATATTGAATATGCTAAGTTCCTTCAAGGCAGTTCAGGCTGTCCAGGGCTTAAGTAATCATTATAATTTAAATCATCATGTTTCAACAGTAGGTCTTCTTAGTAAAGGCCAAAACCTAATCATGAAAATGAGTAACAATCATCTTTAACAGAGCATTTCAAAATCAGGCAATGCATTTGTGTGCATTCACTTAGATGGTTTTAACTCTGTGCAGAGGCTCTGCTTTACCAATCACAAACCTCTTCAGTTACTGATACTACACAAGCAGCTTCATTGGGGACACAACAAGCCCTTCCTTGCCCCAGACCCCTCTGTCCTTGAGGGAATTCAAACCTCACTGTTATTTCTAGACATTAAAGATTGAAAATGTTCAAAATGATAGTTTTTAATTTGGCAAAGGGAGAGAGATGTTCTTAGATCGACACGAAAACAAAAAATGCCTTTGTTTTGTTAGCTGAGCTCAGGAACCGCCTCTTGCTTTCTCCTTGCCACCCCACAGCATCATTCACCACTGGGGAATAGCAGTGGCACTCATAACACTCATGCTGCTGGAGGAGAGGGCACTCTGCCAGATAAATTTTCATATCCTCCACATGGCTGTTCTGCAGCATGCAGAAAATAATTTCAGAGCATCCCAGGGAGAATGGCCACTGAAGATGCTGAAAAATGCACTTTATTCCAGTAGAGAGACATTACTGCCAGCAAGAAAATACTGTACATACCCAGAATAAAGGAGAAGCCATTACCATAGAAGTAAAGAGAAGCTTTTGTCTCAAATAGACTGTTTAAAAAAAGAAAAAAAGGCATCTTGCATCATTACTTGGAAGTACACAGTCAAAAAGCCAATATTGCTTGCTGGAAAAGCCCAGTGTAACAGTTTAAATCTGCATACATCTGAAATATTTCTGAAATTAATAAATGGATTTCTATTTAGTTAAAGTATGAATACTATTCTCATAGGCACAGCATAATTTAAAAATACTTGACATAATCTCACAAAATGATTGCATCTGATCAGCTTTCTCCTGCGAGTCGGACCAGTGCCTTATTATGCACTGGTATCTCACATCAGCAGGTTACAGTGTGACAAGGGCAGATCACTGCACACAAGGACTCTTTGTCATGTCTCCTAGCGAAAAGGAGCCATAAAAGTTTTAGAAAAGAGACATCATTGCATTCCTCCACAGGCAGGGAATGATGCCTGTTCCAGACACGCTCCTGCATCCCAAAGAAGAAATATTCTGAACAGTAATAAATGACTGAAGGGTTATTTCAAGCCAGCATAATTAATTAGCTCAGAGGCTGGACGCATCCCCAGTTGGCTCTAGGAGGTAGAGGAAGGATATAAAGGTGGTGTTCCCACTTGCACAGTTAGTCTTCAGTGTAATCTTGTCATTGGGTTGCAAGGCAGTGCTCACGAGAGTGGTGTAGGAGATAAAACTCACAGGTGGAAAGGGAGAGGAAAGCATACGTGACTCCTGAAGCCAGCAGCTGCTCTGCCTGCAAATCTGCACCTCGATAAGCTACTGTTTAGTATGCTGTGGGCTGGGTAAGCACTTTCTGGGACATAGGTGAGGCCAACATCAAGCCTGAGACTGTGCCAAGGTCAGTGTGGCATGCTGCGACAAGTGAGACTATTGTGCTTAGACTTTTTGAGGATTTCTTTTTTTTTTCTGTAGGTGAATGGCTGCTCTGGGAAACAGAAACCAAATCCTCATTAAATCTGTAGGCACTTTTGCTGACAGCAGCTCCCATTTAACTCTCAACCCTCTTTCCCCTGATTCTGATACCCTCAGGCTTCCCTTAAGAGATGAATGTTTCACTGCTCTCCAGTGACAGGCCCTCAATCCCACAGCTGTCACCAGTTGGTGGAGCAGCTCCACCTCTGTCAAACCGCACACTCCACCCTGGAGGTTACAAAACTCCATCTGAAGGAGCCTGTGAGAGCTCCCTCCTTCCACCAAGAGGAGCAGCTCGAAGGTTTCTGCTGAGGCCACCGCTAGTGTGCTGTTTAAAGCTTTTTGCATTTATAAAATATGACCCCTGTGAAAGGTATGTCTGATGAGGATTTGGCCTCCCCTCTCCCTAAACAAAAAGGTGCCCAAAATAAATCCAAGTAATGCTCATTTACAGGGCAGGACACGGGGATCTAATGATACATAAAAGATAAAGAGCAAACAAGCACAAAGATAATTATCCTGATTCTAGCCCCCTCTCTTCATTTTGTGTTAAAGCAACAAGCCAGACGTGGTGGTGCAAAAAACCCCCACAGCCATCCTGTTCTTCTGCAGCATTACACAGGGTTTTCCCCTTCTCATGTAAAACTACTGGCAAATATTTTTGTTCAACATTAATCTTTCTCCATGACCCAATTTCTACCTCCTCCACAATTTAGGATATTTTGGCAGATGCCTGTAATTTTTATGAATTAAAGTAAATGTCAGAAGGAAAGCTGCTCCTCCCGTTCCTCTCAAAGAGCTGGAAATAAAACCCTATGTCTAAGGTTATAAAGCTCAACTCTCCATTTAGGAAAATTGCTAGAACAAGTTTGCTTAGCAGCTCCACATTAAAAAATGTTTCCAGAAGAGTTTCTGAATTTCCTCAAACTAAATCAAAGACCAACACAAGCTATACCCAATATCATTTTTGCAAATGCTTTTTCCCATAGCAGCCTCAGTCTGCACACTCATTTTAACACCATTGCCTTAATATTTTATACCTTTTCAGATAGATTTGTTACTGTAGAATTCTTGAAACAGAATTTTTGAAGCCAAGCTGGTTGCAAGCTGAACTAACTGTATTGCATTGATCCCAAACCTCAAGAAGGGTAAGGAAAGAAAACTATTTCATGGTTGGAGGTGCAAAACTACAGGAACAGGTGTAACTTCACACCCATTCTTAGGAGTCTCATGGGGTAGAGATGGACTCTCTCATCAGCCCCACTTTTTTCTTTTTCTAGTTTTCCTCCAAGCCAGTTATTGCTCCACAAAACACAAGGAAGATGGCTTTCCCCAGCCAGACAAGAACCTTGTATACCTTAACTATTTGCCCCTTACAGGCAGCAGCTTTCTCACTATGAGTACTTTCTGAGATCCATAGCAGTCCCCTTCTGATGCCTGCAAATGATTCCCATGGCCTGACTTCAGCTCCTTTTTATTACGAGGGATAAAAGACTTAGCAATGGGGAAAAGAGGAAATGTTAAAAGAAATAAATGTTTCCCCAGACAATGTGATGGGACAGAAGGGCACTGAGCCAACCAAGTACTACAGCTCTGCAAGTTACTTGGGGGTTTTTCTTCCCTTCTGTCCTTAACGTAGTAAACCTTGTATGAAGCCCTTGCTTTGGAGCTCTCAGAGGAACTGACCAGTTTGGGGTCCCTCAAGACACTATAGGGGGACAAATTATTAGAGCAAGGACATATATTTTTTCTACATAACTGTAGAACATACATAACTTCTAAATGCTTTCAAAGAACAGAGGTAATATTTTGAAATATAACACATTTTGAAATTCTCATTAATACTGTTGGGCTACAACTTCTGGAAAAATAACAGTCAGTCTGCAATACCAGATGAACACTTCTAGTCTCAAGATTAATTACGTTAATGGTCTAAGCAAAACTAATCTCCTCTAACCCAGACAAATTAGTGTTTCTGTGCGGCTCATTAATCCCTGCTTCTTCATCTGAAGGGGCCATGTTGCATAGTACCAATATATGCAAAAGAACAGGAATATCTCAGATTGGAAGTGCTGAAAACAGCAGAAGCATTACCTGGTTTGATCTAGACATCTAATAGCATTTTGTGCTCTATCCACCTTTCATTTATCCATGACTTCCCCCTGCCAGCTGAAAGAAGCCTGGAGTATACCACCAAATGCTGTGATCTTCTGCAATCCCATTGAGAACAGAAACAGAAATTTAATGAAAAGCTATGTACTGCACCTTTCATCAGAGAAAGCTGCTGCCACCATGAAAAAGGAAGAAGGAACCACCATCTGTAAATCTAATGACCTCATTGACATTCTTTCATTAATAATAGTTATGGATCATCTTGCTGACCGACCTTTATGTAATGTTTCAGTCAAAGAAAACAACTGAAGAAACTTCTTCTTAACCCTTTCAGCCTTTCTTCAGAGATTGGACTGTCCTGTCCCTGCCAGCTCACCCAGGTACAACTCCTTGAGCAAAGGAGCAGCCCAGCACTGAGCTCAGGTTCACCTCCAGCCCATTGCTGCCTACATTGTGCCTGTGTACACTGAGAGTGTGCCTGGGTTATACTCCTCAGCTGTCAGTACCAATGCAAGCAACAAGCATGGGACCACAAAGTTACAGTATAATTGAGTTACACTTGTGGTAATTCTCGATTTAAAATTACTTTACTCCTCTCTCAAGGTGTTTGATCCCTGAGGCCTGAAATCCTCAGTGTGGGTGCCACTGCTTGCTAATCAATTGTTACTGCCAGATATTGTATTGATTCCTGTGGTGCAGTGCCCATGAGCAGCAGAAGCAAAAATGCCAATTTCAATTACTAAGCAAAGAAGATTTCTTTGTGATTAGACATCAAGAGAAAGATTACCACTAGCTACATTCTGGGGAAGAAAGAAAATCCAATGTCCTTACTTTGCAAAAAGGACAGAAATGTATACAGATTTCTACCTAGATATACCCAGCTATATTGTTAGTTTTTCCACATTATTGAAATAAATTATAAATATACATATAAAGACATAAAATATATATACACACTATATACACACAAGAGTTATGCCATCTGAATGAATTCAGACCAGAGATAGAAGTGTAACAGGGTGATTTTCCCTTGAACTCCCCCGTGCTACATGAATTTTGGTGAATCAACCACATTCTTTTAATGCCCTCTATCATCTCTGTGCCATCACTGGCATCATTGAATTTAGCCTGACAAAGCACTTCCATGTGGGAAGTATCTCATTGTATACCCTGGAGATGAGTGGAGCTGAAAGAATAGGTCCAAGAACGACACGGCTGGGCGTCCTTTGGCAAAGAGGAGAACCATGTCTAAATCTTCAGGCCTCTGATGTCACCCTCTCTCAAAGGTCAACCCACACTAGAAGAACCACATCATCTCCTGGCAAAGAACTAAAGAAAAATTTCTTTTTTTCCCCCATGTTTTGGCTGCTTCTCCCACTGACATTTTTTCAGCCCTAGCTGTGCCAACAGCGATGACCTTCCCTTCAGAGCCCTCTTTCCCAATGTCTGGGCTCAAAGGACTGTGTTGCACCACGGAACACACTCACTGCTGCAATGAGCCCTCAGCAATCAGCCAGCCCTGACAATGGCAGCGACAACGCCATCCCCAGAGGAGGGGACGGCAGCAGTACAGACTGGAACAAAGCCGCCCTGCCTTGGGCCCAGCGGGCACTGTTTCCATTGACACGTGCAAGATGTGGCGCAGGGCTCCTCCGCTCCCTGTTCCCCTGGGCCTGCCCGGCCTGCAGCCGGGCCGTGACTGCCGCCCACACGGGCCTGGCTTCCGCAGAGGTGACAGCTACCGGGACACCTGCGGAGGCTGCTGCGCCTCCGCCTTCTCGTCACGGATATTTCCTGTCTGTGGTTTAAACGACCTCGGGTACGCCCGTATGGGCTGCAGCTGGGCTTCCTCCCACCGCCCAGAGAAATCTCAGCTGCGTTACAGCGGGCAGACTGACGCGGTGTGAGCTGCTTCACTGCCCACAGCGCACCAGCGTGGGCAAGGAGCAGAGTGCAGACACTGCAGGGGGGATGTCCTCGACGCTCTTGACATGGTGACATCCGCAGTCCCTGTCCTTGGCTCACACGTCGTACCACAAGCTTTTTCTATCATCTCCTGTTTCTTGGGGGGAAGGGAGACTGTTCCTGCATCTAAACCGTAGCACTGGTGTGAGGGGGCTAAGCAGCGAGATCCAAGAAAGGCTGCAGGGCATTATGCAGGGAAGAAGACCCACTCAATTTCATGTTTTCTCTTCTGTGGAAGGGGAGGTAGGGAAAGCAAGAGAAAAGCAGGCTGGATATGCTTCAGCTCTTATTAAGAGAAAGGATACTCCAGGCTGCTTTCAGCAGCTTCTGATTCAGCTCAGAGCACAGCTGCAGGGGACACAAAGCAGTGCTGTGAAGGGCAACATCTGAGGCAAGAGAGATACAGGATACAATCTGTACACCCTCAGACTTTCTCTTACTCTACACTCCCCTAGCCCTCCTTCTCCAGTTTAGTCAATATATTCCTGCCTAGGAGTTGGTGCATGAGAGGAAAAGGATAATTTTTTTTTCCCCTGCAGCATGACTTCCTTTTTAAAAAAAACATTGCTTTTTTTGTCTAGCAACATCAACAAGGTACACTGTTAATAATGCACATAGGAAGAAACATTATTTTCATGCCATTTCAGACCCTTGTGTACCATCATACAGTTGTTGAAGAATTGCTGAACGGAGTTGAAGTTATTTCTGAGATTGTTAAAGCAAAAGGAACATTTTCCTGAATCCACTTTGCAGAAAAATTGTGTGCAGGAAATTAATTTAGAGATCTAGAGAAATCTGCAATTAGACAGGAATTTTTCCATTGAATGTAAAACTGGGCTAAGATTGTTTACGAACTCCACTGCTTCTTGGGCAGAGTGCAGCAGTCCCCTGCCAAGGGAGAAGGGTTCAGCAAGAGCTCCCCAACTTCACAGGCAGTGCTAGGAGAAGACATAACCAATTTAGACCCAAGTGGTTCAGCTACTGTAATTTGACATTAACTGTCTGCAAGAGTGCAGCTGGAACAACTGCCATCTCTCTAAACCAAGAGGCAGGGCTGTTATGGTTTGGGAACATCAGTCCCTCTTCCATAGCCCAGCACCACCAGCCTAAGGAACAGTTTTTGGATAGGGTCTTGAATGAGGCTTTGCTGTTGTCCAGACTTTGCTCTGTGGAAAGCTAAGCAGATGAGCATGAGAGAAGTTAGATAAGTGCCAGATGCCCTGAAAAATTCTACCTTTGAGGTCTGCAGTCAGTATTACAAAAATTTGAAGAGGCCTTGGCAAATGCTTAAAAAACTCCATTTCCTAAGTTGATCTGAAGTCACACTTTATGTCAGCGTATCATCAAGGATTCTTGCAAAACTGAACTATTAGTCCCAATCACTTTTCAGATAGAGCCTGAGAAAAAAGCTATTGCAAAAAGCAAACAGCACAGTTGATATTAGGGTTTCCTTTCATCAAAACAGCTTTCAATTGCCAGAAATATGGTTTATTGGCCACATATCACACAAACAAACAATCAAGAGAATGGACTTTGTTACTGAGGGGATTTAGAAGGCTTCAAAATTGGATGCAAAGCTAGTTAAAATCCTTACCACACAGGCATTGCCAATTCTCCACGCTGCATGCACACGTACACCAGTTGTGCAGTCGTAAGGGCCAACTGGCTGAGAGAAAGTATAAGACAGTATTCCACTTTTGCAGGAATGTTTACTTCAGAGGCACAATATGTTCTCCTGACAAGAAGGGATTATACTACACATGATTAGGAGTATCTCATTGCAGCTCTCATAAAAATTGGTCTCTGACAACACCAGAGTTGTTTAATAGCACTTGACATATTAGAAGCACACACAGTATTAGCAGGAGTGTAACAGTCTTTGCTAAATAATCTGTGTAGCTTTATCAATGAGCAAACACTGCAGATGCACCAAAATCTTTATACGACATGCTTCACATATGTGAGCAAGAATAATATTTTCAAATCCTCTCTCAGCTGTGACATCTTCTTTTATGACAGACGTGCCTAATATTGGTGGAAAACACTTTTGCCGAGGGAAAAGGCTCCTTCTCTGATAAGCTTGAGTTTTAATGGGGCAAACAATCCTCATTCACAGCACAGTCTGCACTTGTCCCCATCTATATTAGCTTAACTGTTAGACATTGGGCAGTGTGTTTTTAGGAGCTCACACTTTCAAGGTCATATGGCTTCAAGCAAACTCCATTAGGGAGACATTTGCAAGGCTGAGTGAATCAGAATTTTTGCCTAAAGACCTGCACATTTCCTGTTTGACATGCATGCACTGGTAAGTTCAAGACATGCACGATGTAAAGGCAAAGTAGTCCACTCACTGCTTTCCCAATGTCGCTGGGAAACGCTCCATTTAGCAAGACGGGAACATATTTCCTTTAGCCTAAGAGCAGCCTGAAGCCTGTGTCTACCCTAGAAGATTAGGATTCATTTGCTGAGACCACATAGGATATATCCTCAGTTCATGATCCTTGTGACAGCCAGACTTGCTGTAGACTGTAGCACTTCATATTGATAAAATTGGTATCTTCACTGGAATCCTTGATGCACTAAGAAGCAAATTTACCCACCTGACCTACAGCCAGCCAAAAATTAACATATGGTTAAAGGATGTGAATAGGATACCACTCAGTGAAAGGTGCAGCTTGTCAACACAAAGGCTCACTCGGTAAAAACACTTCTTGGGTGAATATCATGAGTTGGAGTTCAGACTGGATGAAGATGATAGAAAATTTACAAAAAATTCAAATGTCTTTTTTAAACTTATTACAGAGATGACTCAGAGCATTCTGGCATGGGTGAAGAGATGCCCCAGCCTGAACTTTGCAACCTGGCAATTGACTAAACTGCATCAAAAACTGAATCATGAAATTTTTAAACTGCATCTCTTCGGTTGTTTTGTAACACCAACCATCTAACGGAGAGCTGCCCTTGGATCATCACAGGAGATGTGTTGGCTCATCACTGGCTTGGAGAGGGGCACTGTAAGGTGTACCAGAGGTTTATACCTGACCTACCCGGACAAGTCAGCCAATGCCCTCACACAGAAGGTTAATAGCCTTTGGAAATGTTACCTTGCACACTGGAAGACACGCTGATACTCTTGTGTGCAGTCAGATGAGCTCACTCTGGGCTGGAATAACAAAGGCAAACTCCACCATGATGAGTGAGTGGGTGCCTGAGCCCACTCCTACCCAGCCAGGCTGGGAGCCCCAGCACTGCCCTCCCTGGTGCTATCAGTGAAGGGAAGCCTTTCCAGTTCAGATCCTAAAACTGTAAGACAGTGCCTGTAAGTCAAGAGAGTGAAACACTTCTGTACCTGTGGGCACCATTATCCACAGGCAGAACAGCCTGACCCCAGCTGACGGAGCGCTGCCCGTGCAGTGTCACAGGAGCAAGAGCAACAGTACATTCTTCTCCAAGTCCCCTGGCTGAGCAGCACTATGGCCCTTGCTTTCGGATTCTCCAGTCCCGGGGTGCATTGAATGCCATTCTGCCAGTAGGAGTCCTCTAAGCGAAAAGAAAAATCCAGTTTCTCCTTTGCCTTGCCCTGCTGGCCTCCTCTTCCCCACGCTCAGTAATGCAGCAGGACACCCTTTGAAGGCCAGGTGCTCCGTGACTGCCAGTGACAAGATTTACATTTCTATGGCACATTTCACACTAATGGATACCAAAGGACATTTCGAAAGGTCTTTCACAGAGCAAGTCTTATACCTGAGTTATGATAAAACACTGCAGCACATGAGTATCTCACAGTAACCTTATGACAAGCAGCAGAGATGAGTATTAAATAGCTACAAAGGGAATTTTTGAAGAATGAGTGCCCTTTCTCACATTGGTTCTGCCAGAACATCAGAACCAATATCATCCCGATTCTTACAAAGGGTGGCACACAGGTCTCAGTAGCTACAAGATTTTCTGTCTCAGAAGATAATGTGTCCTGAGACAAAAATCATACAGAGAAACTGGAATTAGTAATAAATCCAAAATAAATGAGTTCCACTTACTGGGTCAGTCCTCACCACAACCTATCATAAGACTATGTCTTCCCTTCAGCTCACCCTCATCAGCCTCATAATGACTTGTGGTGAGATCCCCACCCAGCTCAAGGCAACCTGTCTGGAAGCAGAGGGCTAATCCTCTGCCAATGTACACTGACGAGATGTCACTGGAGGGACGAAGTGGGAGCAATTTACAGCAGCTGAGAATGTGTCACATAAGGCAATCAGCCTTAAAAGAAATGTGATGGCACGGGTCCTAAACATTTTCAAAACGCTGCTGTCAGAACAAATCTCGGTGTACAAAATCCTTCTTTGAGAAGTCGTCAGAGACCCAGATGGGTTAGTGGCTTATTCTGTCCTTCCTGGGACACTGTGCATTGTGCTCCTTTCCAGTTATTACTATTCCTGCACCCTAAACCCCCACTGTGAGGAATCTCTGGCATGACATCATCCCCAACACAGAGCTTAAGACTGGCCAAATATTTTGCTGAGCTTTCTTTCCCTCCCTACCCTGGTAGCTAAAACTTTAGCTTAAAACTTTTCTTTTTCATTATGTCTGTGAAACAAGGAGTTCAAAACCAGACAGAAAAACAACCTGCAAAAGGCAATTAATAAAACACACCAGCAGTCCCAAAACTGTTCAGAACACTTCATTCAGCAATGCATTGAGACAGAACCACAGCAAAGCTACTAAATAACATGTGACAAAGCAAAACCCAGGAAAAGGCGAAATAATAGCTTGTGGTTTTTAGCATCTCTTATCCAAAGTGCTTTGCAGCCATATATGCATATTATATAGGGATCATTCATCTAGCTGAAATATAGCTGGCTTCACTTCAGAACTGAGTTGTATAACCACACATAATAAAACTATATGGCAGAGAGAGGAAAATTAAAAGCAACTGTTCTGTTTGGATTACAGAACAAATTCCAAGTCAGCAGAACACCACTCTCTCTGGGTGAAATTTAGAGGAACATTGAGGATTGCATTTAAACTCATGGGGAAGATATCGCGGCATCACTAACAACCCAGCCTTTGGGTTTACCTCTAAATGAAAATATATTACCTCTGGCAGCAAAATGTCTCTACTAGCATTATAGAGGGCCCAGGTGATACCCAGTGAGTGATCAACATTCATTTCTGAATCACCTGCATTTCCTTAAAGGCCTCCCAGCTTAGCATCAAACCCTGAAGCCCAGTGAAGATTAATATTTCTCAAGAGCCAGTATGAGCACAGCCCAAGCACAAAACTGCTTCTGTTAGGCCAGGAGCACTCAGTAGAGTTTCAGAGAGAGGCCAGTCAGGCTACAGGACACGGTTGCTTTTACTCTAAATACTGTGGTTAACAGTATGATGGGAATGAAGTCCCTCATTTGCCAGTGTGATTGTGTGGAGAAGGTGGGACTACATTTCCAGCTGTGAATCACATTAGCTAGTTAAGGTGCATGACCATCTCTAGCTTCTGGAGCTTGGAGATCTGCACAAAGGTTGCTGACAGGCCACCACACTCATCCAAAACCACAACGCTAATTGTTGTTATCCATATAGCAATTTTCTGTTACATTCTCCATCACAAAATGCACATTACAGACAGGAGCCTTGCTCTTAGGTGGCTCTTCATTTTCCTCACTGCCTTCAAGTGCCCAGCTCTCACATATTTGCATGATAAAAAATTTCACATATTCAAGTAACCAGCATTTTATTCAGAAACCTTTGATGATGGATGTCTGGGGGAGTCAGCTCTGCTCAAAAGCCCTAATTCTGGTGATTTGCCATTTCAAGCCTCAAAGTGCATTGAGTTGTAAGTGGTTCCCATGTAGAGGTTTTCCTTTGCAAATAAAGGCTAAAAACATTAGTGTAACACCACCTGTGATACTGCAGAACCTAAATCTATTTCACAGAGCAAGGGTACTAGCCCTGCATCGGGAATTTCCTTTATCTTACAATACACTGCAATGCTAATGCCCTCTCAGCGCTGGAGTCAGAACTCCTCTTACAGGTAGCCCCTTGCCTCTTTACACTTCCAGCAGGCTCAGAAGATTGCAGAAACATGAGACAGTAGAAACACAAAGTATTATTCATCCTTCCTCCCAACCAGAGGTTCGCCAGGCAAGCCACTTTGCACGTCCTTTTCCCTGAGAAAGTTGCATCCCTAGTGGCAAGAAGTAAATGGGATACCTGGGCTGGTGTTTCATCACGACACTCCTGTCTGTTGAGGAGCTGGCTCACAGTGAGCTGCAGCCCCTGCTGAAGCAGTATCACTTTCTGCTGCCTTCATCTCTGTCCTTGCCTCCTCCAGCCTCACAGCACAATTATAGGACAGCTGCAGGTATACTTGCCCTCCTTCCTTTATACAATCTGTTTCTCTTCCTCATTTACAGATATATCAATAAGGTGACTGTTTTCTGTGGTTAAAATTATATCCCCAGATATTTTAAACCTGTAGTCAAAGTAGATTTGACTTGTCTGAATTCACCTTTGAAGAATAAATAGGAACATGGAAAGATGCTGGAATAAAAGCTACTGCAATCAAAGACTGGAGATCTCCAGCTATGTCTTGAGAGACTTGATCTGGATATAAGAGAGCCCTTCCAATTCAAGGAAGCACAACTGCTGTGTGACTCCTTCACCTCCAAGTCCTCTTATAATTTCTCATCTCCATGTAGGTTTTCTTGTTCCTAAAAGCCATCCCTTTCCAAGCTATTTCCTATGGCATACCATCCCAAACACAGAAAATACCTCCTCAACCAGGGAGCTTACTGGGACAGACACGAGTCAGTCAGCACCAACTGATAAGGAATAATTCAATACAGTCTATTCTGCAGTCTCTGGCCCTGGGACACTAATCCAGAGGCTAATAAAGCAGTAATCCCTTGCTGATCTGCAGGTTCTGTTTCCCACATCATTACTCCAGGTTATATCTGCTCTCACCACCCTAAATATCCTTTCCCTCCCTTCTTCCCCACCCTGCACTGTCCTCACTAGTGTGATACCATTACAGCCACCTTTCAGGACCCACGAATGGAGCCATTGACACTCAGTTATTTCAGCTTTCCCTCCTGAACTACTGCTATCCCAAAGCACAGGCTATTTGGTTTGCTTTTTGAACTGGTGGGGTTTAGCTTGTCTCAGAAATGCCCCTGGTACCCCAGCATGGAAGCTGTTTCTGGTTCCCAGGGAGCTGCTGAGAGACAGTAAAAAAAAGGTTCCACCTCCAAAAAGGGTTCCCCCCCCTGCCCTTTCCCAGGCACCCCAACCTGCCCCTGAAGAGGAGATGTACAAATTGCCCAACACAGGGTCCTGGCTGCAACCTTATAATCTCCATTTACTCTGTCAGCTGCTCACTCATCTGTAACAGGAAGCTCTAAGCCTTGTCATGGATCAGCCAACCCCTGGTTCAGTTCATCTTCCTGTAAACATCTCTGGCAGGCACAAGGAAGGAGGGAGCAAGGGAAAGAGACACGCAGGTCCCTGGCAAAGCATGGCTCTACTGTCCCAGGTCAGGCCCTTCACACAGTTTGGTCTCCCTGTGGCCACTACCAGATGCTACAGAAAAGGTAAATGATGCAGAAGCATCGATCTTCTGTGTTAGTCTTATCAGGCTCCTAATAAATAGGAAGTGCCCGAGGACCTGAAGCGTAATATCAGTAAATATCACGTATTCTGAAAGCTCTGGATTTTCTCAGTCAGCTCTCACATGTCCAGCACAAATGGATCTTGCAGAGGTTTAGCTTTCAGTGGTGTGCTGGGACAGGAAGTTAGTTATACAGCATGCTTTTACTTAGCAATGATCTGGAGCTTGGTTCCAAGCTTGCCATCTTTTAATTTAATCAGATGTCCTTTGAATAAGGTGTTGTATTTTAGGCATGCCAAAGAGGCTGACATAGGGAGAGCTGAATTGCCGTTTCTCTCTCACTTTTGGAAAAGCTCACCACTAGAATTTAACCTGAGACATAAGAGCCAAAGAGCAAAGACAATGGAGCTTTAAAAGGATACAGGAAAAGAGATAGCAAATGCTCCCAACATCCATCAATGTGTAAGGACGAATTATTTGCTTTCAGCAGGAGTCTCAGGGTGTCGAACACTTTACTAGCAGTGAGTACAAGGGTTACAGAGTACATTACCATGTTGCAGGGTAGGCTGTTCTGAGCTCTCTCCCTTGATTTTGGGGTTAGGAAAGGCTCTCCATCTTTCACATGGTTTTAACTTTACTCTGATTTTTAAAAACAAAGCAGCACTCAAAGTGAACTGTGTGCTTCAAATCACAAACAAATTCATGAGACACAATAGAGCCACAGCAGTTGCCCTAGTTGGTAAAGTGCTATTTAAAGAGGACTAAAGCTGACTGCAGTTCTCATTTTCCATCTGCCCCTCCTGCATCCCTTTCTTCTTCCCATCTCTCCACATGATAAGGAAAAAAGGATGCACTATAAAAATCAACAAGTTATGATGTTTCAGCTGCTTCTTTCCTGACAACTAAGAAGGAATAGAAATGCAAAAGCAAGTACACAAGTTATCAGCCCATCCTTCCTGACAACTCACTGCAGATCTCAAACAACACATATCCCCCCATCAGCCCGTGAGGGTAAGGAGACACCATATCCCTGCTGGCCCAGAACCGAGCCTAGGAAGGACCTTAATGACCTGGGTCAGCCTGGGAGTACAGGCATCTGATGCAAAGGGACATCACAACATCTCACGGCTCTTGAAATAAACAGAACAAAAATGCCACAACACCCCCACGCCCCAAGGTGCCACCTCTTTGATATGTTCTGTGGCTGCTAATGTGCCTGTAAACACTGAAGTTACAAAGCAGGTGGGCAATTCATCAGCCAGCTGCATCCTCCCATGTGCCACTATTTCCTTTTGTCCTGCAATGAGGAGAATTTGCCAGCTCTCTCACCTCTCTGACAAACACACAGGACCCTCACGGCTCCATCCACAGAGCTCCTGCCTAGCTGTTGGCCCTCAGTGCGACCTGCCTGGATTTGATGGCACTTGTGTGAACTGAACACAAGGACTGTGACGAAGCCATGCTGCTGCTTTGATGTCTGAAGATGTAAAAGTCAGGCAACCTCTTCTGACCCCATTGCCCACTTCTCTTCTCAAGAGTCCCAACCTGTGATGGCAGCGCAATCCCTCCCCATGAACGCCTTGCATCAGCCCAACTGCTCCTACCCTGGTAACAGCTCCTGTCCTTAAGAACCTGACTAGTTCATTTGGGATTACAGGCACAGCATATGTTTGCTGCATCCCTGTCTGTAAACTCTTTATGGAACTCTGGCAGCATGAGGATGCAGCACACAGAGGACGCAGGGGGCCAGAGAGAGGCGAAGGATATTTGAGTGCTGACTAGGCTGTCCTCCTGAAAGGACAGTGATAACTCAGGATTCATCCACTGCAGCTGCTCCCTTTTAATGGCTTATTTTGAGTATTTACAGAAAGAGGGGATATCATCAAATGACCTGTTGGGATTTTTTTTTTTTCAGCAGGTTTTCTTCCAGAGAAGAGGCCAGCCTGAAAGCACCCAGACTGCCTCCAGCCCTCTGGCTATACCCAGCTGGCTGAGGCACTGCAAGTTTGTGTGTACACACACCTCACCCACCTCAATACTGCCCTGCAGAAGGCTAAGGGAGGAGGTACAAAAGTCAGAGGCTGATGAAGACACTGCTTAATACTGTATTGATTTTTCTGACCTGGCACTGACAGATCTAAACTGAAGCCTGAAGCTGTTAGACCATTGCCAAACCTCAGCCTGGTGTTGATGACTTGTTATACTGCTGACCTGGGCTGGACCCACAGCACAAGTAAGCCTGAGAGGCTTAATGCCTCCCCTCTAAGGACTTATCATCTGACACTTCGTTACTAGAAGGCAACCTGATGAATTAACCAGAAACCCCAGGGGTACTGCAATAAATCTGCTTTTACTGGACGTTCACCTTCACCTCACACATTGGCTGCAAGAGAAGCATGGCTTGGCAAGCTTCAATCTCATAGCTGAGATCACAGAATCAATTAGGCTGGAAAAGACCTCTAAGATCATCAAGTTCAACTGTTAATGCAGCACTGCCAAATCCGCCACTAAACCACATCCCCAAGTGCCACATCTACATGTCTCTTAAATATCTCCAGGGATGGTGACTCAACCACTTCCCTGGGCAGCCTGTTCCAGCACTTCACAATCCTTTCAGTGGCAGAACATTTCCTAATTTTCTATCCTGGCACAACTTGAGGCCATTTCCTCCTGTTACCTGGGAGATCAACCCCCACCTCACTACGACCTCCTTTCAGGTACTTGTAGAAAGCAACAAGATCTCTCCCGAGCCTCCTTTTCTCCAGCCTGCCCAGATCTCATTCTAGTGCTTTCTTCCCTCAAGCAGATCGACACTCCTGCCCAGCTTGGTGTTGTCTGCAATCTGACTGAGGGAGCACTCAATGCCCTCGTCCGGATCACTGGTAAAGATTTTAAACAGACTGTCCCCAGTACTGAGCCCTGTGGAACACCACTGGTGACTGGCCACCAGCTGGATGCAGCTCCATTCACCAGCATGCTTTAGGGTTGGCCATACAGCAAATTTTTTACCCAGCAAAGTGAACACCCACCCCAAGCAGCAGTTATTTGGCTTCTTGGCCTTCTCCTTGATTCCAGCCCATCAACACCCAACCCTACTCTCACCATCATTAAGGTAGTTTAAATCTCTTTCCACAAGTCTCCTGTGCAAAGATCCTTTCCCCCTTTTGAGTCAGGTGTACTGTATCTATCACCAGCAGGCCTGGTGTTGTGTAAATTGATCCATGATCAAAATCCCAAAATTCTGCCAGTGACAGCAGGCTTGTAGAAAGGTATTGATCTGCTGGCTTTTCCCATTTCTTCCCTCATTCCCTGCAACTGGAAGGATAGATGAGAACACCACTTGTGCTCCTGATCCCTTAAACAGTCATCCCAAGGCCCCAAAGTCTCTCTTCCAAGACTGCCCTTGGGTTTGTAACTTGATCGCTGCCTACCTGAAAAATCAATAATGGAAGAAAATCCAAGGGCCATATCAGGGTAGGAAGCTTTCTCTTCACATCTCTAACCCGGGCCCCAGGAAGGCAGCAGACTTCCCTAAGACATGTGTCCAGTCTCCATATGGGGCCTTCTATGATTTTGCTCCCTCAGAAGAGAGTGTCCTATGAGAATGACCAAGTCTTTCATGGAGAAGCAGTTTTGATGCAGGGTGGAGGCTGATTTGGCCTCACTGACACCTCCAAACCAGATGAACCATCAACCCTCATTATTGCTTGGCTCCACTTGCAGAGCCTTGCAGCTATTGTGCAAGGGCAGCTTGAGATACAGCACAGCTGAAGCAGGCCTCGGCCAGGATGAATTCCCAAGAGAAAAATTTTCCTCATCTCAGGAAGGGGAGTCAAAAATATGAGAGAGCTTGTTTTGCTCCTTCTCATCTCTCTGAGCTGCACATCCCCTTGTACAGTTCTCTATTCTTTCTTGTTTTTCAGGCTGTGCACACAGAATCACATTCTTGATCTGCAGGCTACATTTAACATCACTTTACAACCGTCCTCAAGGGGACAGCTGGGCAGCCAGCTCTGCTGAGCCCTGTGGTTTGGAGCAGATGCGAGCGGGTTTACCGTGCTAAGCAGTCCCACAGGTTTGTTCTGCCCTCAGCCCCATGATGTTTGGGGTTTGGAAGGAAGACAGACTCCTGCTGGAGAAGCGGGGAGATCAGATTTCTGAGCTATAAAACTGTTAGCCCCAAGGATATCTTCTCTCCCATGAGAGGGTGGCAACAACTCTCCAACAGGCTGAAATACAGATCCTTCAAGCTCCCACCCTTACCTTAGAACTGACAAGAACTCCCCCTGCTCTCTAATCACCAATGAGCATTGCCCATGGGGTTTTTCCTCCTTCTCCCCCAGCTGTGGAGTCCTCTGTGAGCACAGGCATTTTGTGTGGGCACTGACGGATGCTGATTGTTGTGGATGAGAGGGTGACTGTGCATGAAGAGAAACCCAGCAAAGTTCAGTGGCTTGGAAGAGTTTTTTCCTCGAGGGGACAGAGTAGTACAAGGACAGGATTGTCCCTGTCAGACAGCTCATTTTCCCTACCCCCCTCCAAGAGAGTGAGAGAGCACTGTCTGCCTGCATTAAGGTGGCTGCGCTGCTGGTAATTTGCAAACAGGCAGAGTTCACTTGGGGAAAAATGCAAAGCATGGCAGGGCAGGAGAGGAGAGGCTCATCTAAAACACTTTTGTCTTTTAAAAGTTAAACAAAGTTATAAGACCTCTGGGGGAAAATCTATACCTAATTAAAGTTTGGCAAGTCCAAGGAGATAGTCAAGGCTACAGAAACCAATTGGTGGGAGCCTGAGACTTTTGCACTAGCCCTTAATATGTTAATTCACAATGTTTCCCAGAGATGAATGTGACCCAGAGCTGCACAGAGTGTCTAAGGCATTGCTTCTGGGAGGATCAGGTGAAAAGTTCTCAGGTTGTTGGTGATAGCAGCCATTGTTCTTTCAGGAAAAAAAAAGACAAAAAGAAGCTGTTCAGCTATTTTGGAATAGACAATTGCAAAAAAAACCCCAAAAAATCTGCCTGAATCAGTCTTGCAATCACCAAGGCTGGTCAGCCTGAGTTTCCATGGTAAGCACTTCCACCAGGAGCTTAAAGCAAATGGTGATGGCAGTTTTGATGGAGGGGTGCAGAGAAAGAGAGAGCAGGATGGGAGAGGCAGGCAGGCAGCCAGGGAAGCACTTCCCACACACACAGGGCAAGATAAGACTGAAAGAGACACAGAGGTTTGGGCAGCTGTGCTCAGGGAAACATGACTCTGTGTGTTCCTTGCCAACAAAGAAAGCTGCACCAAGGACAGACTCTCCTCCACTATCAGTTATTTATTGAAAGAACTGCTGCACCCCTGAGCCTGTTCAGGTCTGGAGGTGGCACTGGCTCTGGAAGGGTTTTGGGAATGCTGCATCTCCTGCAGCAAGCACCAGAAAGCAAACCCCAGCAGAAGGGCTGGGAACGTAACTCAGCAGAAGGGAGATAAAGCTGACGCTCCTAGAATCAGAGAATCACTTAGGTTGGAAAAAGCCTTTACGATCATCAAGGTCAGCTGTTAACCCAGCATTGCCAAATTCACCACAGCTGCACATCTTTTAAATCCACTCAGTGCCTCCAGTTCCAAGTCCAGGGCAGACAAGATCACAAGAATAGGTCAAGAAATACAGAAGAGTAGTTGGAGGGTTTTACTCTGGGCCCCAATAGTCCCAGCGTCCCACATCTAAACTCCTCCAAGGCCAGGGGCAAAGATGCACACAAAGGATCAGCTCCCCCCACCCCACTAAAACAGTCCCAGCACAGCAATCCCATGGCCTGGTTATGCACATACACTGCTGGCAAGAAAAAATAAAGCCCAATTTGCTCTGTTGCTTGAGCACCCATCCCTGAGTTACTGAGAAAATACCAAACTTGTGCAATAGAGCTTTTCAGTGTCAGCAATAGCAGGAGGCAGACACAGCACTGGGGATGGAGCTTGCCAGCCCCCCCCGCCACCCCCGCAGCACAGGCAGACACACAAACTTACCTTTCACTCCTTCCCTCGCTAACTGTCTTATCGCCATAGCAACTGTAATCCTAGGTCATGCAGCTAGGAAAAAAGAATAAATATAGCACAAATGAAGATATACACTATCGCCAAACACAGCCTCAGTGGTAGAATCTAATTTTCATTAGAGGCATAACAGTGGTTTAGCATAATTATACATATATTAATGCCCAACATGCCCATCTTCAGTGGAAATTCATTAATTCAGTTCTAAATAAAAAGGATTGCTCATTGCAGGTTAATTTCTTCTTTTTTTAATTTTAAAGCAGAAAATATTTCTAAAAGCTCAAATCATACTTTCACAGCTTTTTCTTAATCCTGAGATTAACAGAGAAAGGAAAACACAAAGATTAAGTCGGCTCTGAAGTAAAAACATGGCAAAAAAAATAACAGGAAACTTTGCTGCTTTTGCAATGTGAGGAGTGAGAACGAGCAATCAAAAAATTTGGCCAGATGCTGCACTGTACCTGGAATTGAGTCCCAAAGGAAAGCATCTCACAGCCTTTGGTGCTCGTGGTGAAAGCAATACAGCAGCATTGTACTGAGAAGAACACACCACTGCAAGGTTTGGCTGGCACCGGAATTTACTACACAGCTTGAGGTCAGCACTTACAAGAGGAGGCTTATTTACTCTAATGGCACAGATACAAGATAGCAGCACCGAGGGACAGCCCCAGCCAAGCACACAGTAAAGCAGAGAAACGCTTCCTCTGCATCCATCCTTCTTTAATTTGCTCCTCAGGTTCCTGCATTGCCTGCTCAATGCAAACACTCTGAGGCTGGTACCTAGCACCCCTCTTTATTACTGATTCCAGGTGGGCCTTGTCTGAGTGATGGGGAGCCCTTGGTGCTGGTCAGACCCCACCTTTGCTGTGTGTGGGGCAGTGCCTGGGGGATGGTTACTGTCACTTCAGGTGGCAGGTACCTGGCTATGTGGGTGCTCTGGGACTTCACAGTGAGCTTTTGCATTGCAAGCATGCATGTGCCTCTAAGGATGCTCCCAAAATCCTGACCTGGTGCATGCTGGACTAAATAATAAACTTAAAGCAGCATCCTTAGGAGATGTCTAATCTCATCAATATCCAGCCAGGGAGGCAAGGGAGAATCTACGACTTGGGTTTGTCTCCACAGAGGCTTATTTAATTCCTCACTTATTGAAAAGGCAAGAACTAGGACCAAGGGGAGAGGAGGGCTTGAGGAAGGAGTTTCAAGGAAGGAAAAAGGGGGAGGTGGCAGAATAAATGGAAAGACAGAGGAAGAGATGGAGAGACACCTGTCCTAAACAGCAACAGAAATCTCTCATGGCTGACAGTCTCTAGTTCCTCTCTTCCTTGTGTTGCCATTAGTACACAGTTCAAAGTTCAGCCAGTGTGAGGGAGAAATCTCCCTTCTCACCCAAGCTTCTGCAGGAGGGAGAGGGAACTCACTGCCCATCTGTCCAAGCCTGTGTCTGCCCTGGCCTGGGTCTTGCTTGTCCTTCCCCCTGCGGTAGGGAGCCCTCACTGACATGGAGTTTTGGGATGTGCAGCAGGTCCAAATGTGGCCCCTTCACTCCACACTGTGAGCATCTCCTGCCCCAGTCCTGGAGGTACCTGAGCCCTGGAAGCCCACCTATGCATGATCAAAAGAGAAACAGCAGCTTGCTTCACGTGCTGCTGGTCAAAACCAGATTTTTTTTCTTTTTTTTAAGTCATGAACATACACTGCTGGCACACTTGTGCCTACTGTGTCTGTCCTCCCCACTTGAGTGCTGGCCTAGACAGAAGAGGAGCTTTTTAGACAGGTCAGATGGGGCCTGACAGACGGTCCTGCTGGGCATGAACTGCGAGCTCGGTGGAGGAAAGAACCCACCTTCTCTCTGTGGAGCTGTGCTGTAGCTGTGTGGGGGCTGTTTGCTCAGGTTTGCCCAATGACTACAAAGGCTACGCAGCCTTCTGCCTGACCAGAGAGCAGTGGCAGTGCTAAAACCTCCAGAAAAACAGGGGAAGTGTTCAAATGTCTGTGATAAAGTTTACTTGTGGGAGCAGGACAGGCATTGAGATATGGTGGCTTATCCTGAGAAAAAATTCAAAATCTTCTCTGAACTGGTGAAGAGGACAAAACCAGCCACTCCTCTGATTTTTGTGTTGTCTGCAATTACCACCTCTGGCTGCCAAAAATAGTTGGTAGGCCATGGAATGGGGAAACGAGACAGACAGGGACTTGCTCCATCCCTTGAATTATTTAAGGCCAGGTTGGACACGACTTTGAGCAACCTGGTCTAAGTGGACGGTGTCCCTGCCCATGTAGGAAGGAATTGGAATACATTTAAGGAGGAGCTGAAATGTGGCCTAGGAAGCTTGTAGAGACAAGCTTGTAGAGTTCCAGAAATATCGTTATCCCCTGCTTCTCTCCCACTGGCTCCTGCAGTTTTGATACAAGTTTAGTCTCTCCCTAGATGTTCCTTTCCTGCAGTTGTCCCTGCACGTACAAATCCCTTGATATGGGAAACCAAGCCCCAGTGTCCCTCCCCACTCCAGCTGTCAGGGGTTTTTACCCGTGTCAGCTGCTGTGACTCCCACAGTGCTCTGGCAGCAGCAGGGAGAGGGATAGCTCAGCTGGGGACCCCGGCAGGGTGGTCCCTTCCCTGCAAGCACAGTCACTGAGCCACACTGAGGAAAAGCAAAGCAGTAAGGATTCAAGTGACACTGTCCCTGTTCCCCCTTGGAGGGACATTTAAACCAGCTGGAGAGGCAGAGGGCATGTGTGAGCATATCCAGCAGGATGAGCTTCATGATTTAGGCAAACAGTGTAAATGCTTAAGTACTTACATCTAATACCTTTCCTGGCACTCTCACAAATGGACTCTCCTGCCCAGCCGTGCAGAGCAGTCTCAGATGCCGTCTCACAGCAGGGACCTGTGTAATTCCATCCTTCTGCCTACAGGCACACCTGGAAATCCTGCATGTGCAGCATGGCCCTCTCCCTCTGCCCTGCCTCTCCACTGGAGGGGACAGGCAAGCGATGCTCAGCCTGTCTGGCAGGGGCTAGGGATCTCTGTGCCATGTGTGGCACCTTGGAGAGTGGTGTCACGGGGTATAAACGTGAGGCAGGGGGGCAGGTGATTTGTTCCAGTGTTTTGCTGAAGTCGAACAGCAATTCCTGACCAGACAGAGAAATGGAAGATGTGGCAAACCTGCACTTCTCGGGCCAGTGCTGAGCTGAAGCTGATGCATGCTCATACCAGGGCAGGGGCTCTCCCACCCCTCATGGGCTCTCCCATGTTCCCACAGCAACAGCAAAGCAATCACATTCCTCCCTCTCTCTCGTGCACACTGATTAAAATCATGCTCATCACAAGTGCCTCAGCTCGAGCACCCAGCCCTTTAATTGCTGCAATGAAGGATATGAATGTAGGCGATTCTGAGGCCAGCAAAGCAGAAAATTAGCATTTAGCATGAAAATGATACCACTGCATCATCACCAGTGCAAAGCAAACAACACAACCAGCCAGGCTGCCTCCTTCCCTCCCTACCTGCATGCTTGGACTCATCCAGTGCTGCAACAGCCCCATTGCTTTCCATGCACCTGGGGCCTGTCCCTCTGAGGCTGCCACCAGGAGACAGACAGGGGCTGCAAGGTAGCATCTGCTTGCTGACTCTGAGCTTTTGATGAAACAGGTTTATACACTGCTGCTGAAATAATCCTCCCTCAGATGTCAAAAATGCCACATTAGCTGCTGCATTGATTCCTGCGGTATTTACAGAGCAGAAGAATGCAGCTGCAAGCGGGGGTGAGGCTGGAGGGGAGAAACCTGCACCCCTGGGGTGTCCTGTCCCTCAAGGTCAATCATCCAAATCAAGCCAGGAGTCAGATCTTCTCCTCCAGACCCTTAGCTCTCTCCATCATTACTGCAAATTCCCCTCAGGCCCTCTCACCTCTTTGTTACCTAGGCCGGTTGGGCACAAATAGACATTAAAATGCTGTGTCCACAGAAGCCTAAAAGAAAAGGTTGGCTTTTTACCAGTCAGGCTGGGATGGAGCCATCACCTGATAGATGATAACTAACCTTGCAAATCTGTGAGCAGCACAGGAGTGACTGCCATGGTTTCCCACCCCAGCCAGGGCTCTGCACGCTGGTGGTTTCTACCACAGAGAGAGCTGCCATTGCCCTGGCCTCCCCTGTGTATGTGCTTGAATATCCTTGCCCAAAAGGGAGGGTATTTCAAGACGTTTTGACATGGATCTGTGACCTCTTTGGGTTCCTGAGCAAAATGATGATGCTGAGGTGCCACAGCTCGAGTTCTGAATAGCCGATGGAGTAGCAATTTACACGGCATGAGGAGGGCCCCGCTGGTCCCCAACAGTGCAAGACAGGGCTCACTGCCCTGGGGCAAGCAGAGACCTTTGCAACTCGTTACAGACAGCGTTGCCCAGACACTGCCTGTCTCAGTGCTGTGGGCGCTGCTGGTGAGCAGTGTCCCGAGTCAGCAGTTTAGGCTGTTTACTGCTTTAATATATCCTTGAAAAAAGAGACCAGTGGGGGATCTGTTTATAAGCCACAACCACCCTGAAACAAATATATGCCTACACCCATGCACAGACACAAAGCAGCAGTGACTATGGAAGCATACGAATAAATATTGAGCAGACACCGAGGGATTTTCAGAATAGTCTATTTCTTTTCTTATTCAATGCCATGTTGTTTGTTGTTGGCTGCCTTTTTTTTTTTTTAACCTTCCTGATTTATTTCCTATGCTTGGGCTTACAATAACAGCAGAAACTAATCAGTGGCCAATGATGATTAAGTCTCTCACGTGTTATTAACTCTGCATTCAAGGTAAGGTAATTTCAAAAATCTGTGCCAAGAAGTATAAATGTACAGGGAGGAAGGGGCAGTTGTATTTATATACAGGGATTATACACACAAAAGCAGATCTTTTATCCACACCACCCTGTTTACACTGCACTCAGCTGTTCTACTTAGAAATATCTATTATTTTCTAGAATACGTGTAGTACTTCTGTGCGTAGGTCGTCTTGAAATGAACCCTTCATGTGATTCAGATAAGGAGGTGAGAAAAGAAGTGTGTAAGTGAGAAGGTAAATTAAGCGTGTTGGTGAAGTTGTAATTGAAAGGAGAAATGGGATCATCCACTTTCATTGTTATCCCAGTGATTATTAGATGCATCCAAGGATGGCAGTGGTAGTTTTAGAGGAAAGTCCACCTGGTACTTCATCTCCAAAGCTGTGATAGCTCAAAAGCAAGTCTTATCCCAAGGACTTGCAGCCTTGCAGGCCTTGCAGGGTAATAACAATGTTTGCCTGTGCATGGACCACGTACCTTGAGTTCTTGCATGATGCTTCTCCTCCTTGTGTGTGGGTGGCTCTCTCCTAAAAAGGCACTTTTCAATTTAAGAGCAAATCTTGGATTAAAGGTGTTTCACTAAAAAACAGTTTCTCTTTAGATTGCCATCCACAGAGACCATGGTATCACTGATTATTTGTTCTGAAGCAGCATCTTAGCCCATGTGAGTGTTTCTGATTGAAAGAAGGGTGGCTGCCCTGTCTGCTTGTGCTGGGTGGTTGCTAGACCCTTTTTGAAGATGCTCTGCCAGACTCTGTGAAGGAACAGTGCTATTCCCTTAGCAGCATAAGAAAGAGAAGAACAGAAAGAAAGTTGTGACAGCAGAACTATGAAAAATCCCACCTCACTGTGGTCAGCACAAGCAGGTAACTTACAGTGCAAAGATTTCATCCAGGATGAGTCAGCTGGAGGAAACAAAGGGGAAGAGCTGCAGGAAGAGCTGCTTCATTTTGCATGGTGCACTGTGTGCACCAACACTGCCCCAGCAACCAGAAGCAAAACAAAACAAAACAAAAAAAAAACCAAAACAACAAAACTCAGCCGCAGCATCTCTCAAAGTTCTCCGAAATAATACAGATCATTAAAGCAGCATTAGATAGGTTGAAGTGCTCTGGTCTCTGAAAATGTCCTTGGATAAACAGTGCCTCTCCCACTGCTACCATTCTGCTCTGTGGACCATAAGACAAAGGGAGAGGCGTATCCGTCAACTTTGGTGACTAGAGACAAAACCACTGAGGAAAAATATTTGTATTCCTGTGTCCACAGCACTGCACGGCAAAGGGGGAGCGTGAGCTGGAGCCTGCTGTGCTTTTCATGGCAACAGACCAGCTGCTCATGGGAGCAACTGCATGAGGTACGGAGTCCTCCCTGCTCTTACTGATGTCATGGGCATGAAAGATGCTCAGCAGTGCTGCTGACACGTGAAGCGAGGCTGAGAACAAACCCCGCTGTACGGCTCATCTTTGCAATCCCACCGCTGGCATAAGGGGAAGGGCAGATTGTTATTGCTTGTTGCTGCAGCTGATGTTGGAGCAAAAGCAGAGGCGCGCTGCAAACCAGCATCTGGGATGCCGGTTTTGGGGTGGGGGGAGAGCTCCTTCCTTGTAAACTGAGCACATCTGCTCTAGATGTGGCCAGGAGGCATAAATACTGAATAGCAGATTGCCAGCTCCAGCTCCTGTGTGACAGGATCTTAGTAAATGCAAACAGGGGCTTGGAAATATGCAGAAGAAGGAAAAAGTGCTAGAGAAGAAATATATATATATATATATCTTTAAATGAGATGGAAGAAATGAGTGATAACTCAAAGATATGGAGATAGTGAGTTCCTACTGGAAACCAGTCCCCAGCAAGAAACAAAAATAACATGGAAAAAAAGAGAAGCAAGGCAGATCTCAAAGTATTCGTGAAGACCAGGGAAGGGGATACTTGGAAAGTCAGGTCACATACAGATAAACTCAACTGGGTGGCAGACATCCAGGTGCCTGACTTTGCAAGTACCGAGCTCTTCCTACAAGGTGCACTGTGTGTTTTGTATCACAACCAATCAAAAAATCCACAGGGTTTAACTTTTCCCTTCTCTGTGGAATTCTTGTGATGAACCCAAGTGAACCAAAGCCACTTACCTCTGTATCTTCCATAATAAATGTTGAGTTTTTAGTTACATTGGCTAAAATTAAATCTCTGCTCCTGAGACAGTGTTAGGACAACTTTTTCTCCCATTGTATGGTGGGTGTGCAGGGCATATTTCCTGTAGGCACCTCACTGCCTGGGGACCCATCTTCAGTGCCCCGTGGGGTGGACAACTGGCCTGGGGTCTTGAGGATTCAGTTACCACAGGCCAACCAGGACACAATAACCTCTGTGATGCCCTTTGGGAGCATTTTGAACGTGAGAGCCAAAAGTAGAAAATTCCTTGAAACACTTCAAAGTTTCCTGCTTTATGTTTCTTCTATTTGAAAAATTATTTTCCTGCTCAATCATGTTTTCAGTTCCTCCCCTCCCACCCAGTCCTGCTCAGCTCATAAGAATTTCACAGAGGGCTGGTGGTGTGCAGTCCTTTACACAGGCCTCACAAAAACCTCCAAAACAAAACAAAACTCCCCAAAAGCCCTGCCAACTTTCCTTGAAAGAAAACTGTGGTCACATTGGCAATTGATTCCTATATACCTAATTTCATAAGGAACTTTTGGTAGTAGTAAGGAAGACAGATGAAAATGTAGAAGCCATGAAATGTACACCTAGTGGTACGCATCACTCATTTGGCTGTGCTGAGTCAGAGTCTCTGGGTTCAGAAAAAATACTAAATACAGGTGTGTTTTCCATGGGCAGATCGGAGCTTTGGGGATTCCATGTTCAAGAGAAGGTGGGAAGCATGAGGGATGGGCTCTGCTCTACAGCTGTGATGAACAACATCAATAGACCTGGAGATCACAGCGATAGAGGAAAATTTATAGGGAGGCCCTATAAAAAAAAAAAAAGACTCAGAAAAATGCTTAAAAGAGGTAGAGGAACCACCTGGTGAGCCAAGATGAAAAGAGTTAAATACGCCTTGCTTGGCGGAGCAGCAGCGAGAGCAGGACACGGCAGCGAGGTGCGAGCTCGGGGAGGGGCTCAGCGTGGAGCAGGGAGAGGGACTGCTTTCAGCGGCAGACGTGGGGGAGAGCTGGGCACAAGGGTAGTGTGGCAGCGGGACAAAACAGAGCAATATCGGGCTAACGACAGCAAAGAGCACCCTGGCATGAGCTGCCTGCGGTACAGTCCCCTGGGGGAAGTGGGGAGTACGGGAGGCTGAACAGATGCCTGGGCAAATCCTAAGCTGCCCTCAGGTGTTGTCTGGGAGGTGGGTGGGTGATGAGAGAGGTTTTTTCCATGTGCCAACAGCCAGGCATAGCTGGGAAAGGCAGCTCTTGCCAGGAGAAGCTGCACAACCTGAAGCGCTGCAGAAATCCCCAGCAAAAACACCAAGTGCTGGGGTTTGGGGTTCTGCTTCCTCTTTGGGAAGGATAGATGTTTCCCGCTTCTTCTTGAAACAGTTAGTAAATAATTAAAAGAAAGAGACAAAATATTCTTTAAAGATAACCTAGTCTTCTGTTTCCATGGCAACCTCCTTCCTAAACCAGCAGCCTTTTGCTCCAGTCATAGAGTGGAGAGTGAAAGCCCTTTGGCAGGGAGGTGGGAGAGGTGGCGTGACCCTGCTGGGAGGTGAAGGGGAGACATCCTGCAGAGCAGAAGGACTGCCATGAACCCCAAACCACAGGGGAAACAAAGATGTCACTTCCAGGGACAGCCAGGAATAAGCCTAGAGATATCCATCCTAGGGGCAGTTGTCACCCTGTGAGGTCACCACCTTTTACCCTTCTTCCCCAGCAGAAATCCCAAGTGCAGGCCATGCTTCTCTCATGACCAAATATTGGGGTAATTTCTAGCACTCCACCAATCTCTGACCTTTCTCCCATTCCTCAGTGGAAACATTTCACAGTCCATACAACTGCCAGGACAGCTTGGAGTCCCACCTCCATGTTCTCTGATGGCAAACATCCAAGGAGCACTCTGCGCATTGAAGTGTCTGGCGTTTGGATGGGTTTCAACTGTTTGGGTTTTTTGGTAAGCCCTGTCTCTGGCTTCAAAGCAGCTCTGAGTTTGGGTCTAAGCCTTGTGCAACCCAAGTTCATTGTTCAGCCATTTAGGGACTGACTTCCTTCCCTGAGGATGTGAAACCATGTGTCGTGTCCCTCTCTGCCCACAGGACAGCAAGCAGGGGCAATTCACCCAAAGAACCACCAGTGCAAAAAAAGCATTTAAAGACCCTTATTATTGCTTTAATAAATCTGTATTTGCATCCTTTCTGCAAGGACAAGGACCCAGGCTCTCCTGTCCTCTCCTTGCAGGTCTGACCTCCCTGCAGTCAGCATGCATGCTTGCAACAGAGAAAATGAATTAAGTCCACACAGGAATTATCCTTTTCCTGGCTGCTGGTCCCAAGTGATGTGCTCGCTGTTTACAACCCTGGTTCGTAAGATGCAGCAGCTGCTTTAAAGTCAGACAGGTCACAATAAAATCAGAACATCTTTTGTGCTGCCCTGTTCACAATGCTTCATATGCCAGCTGGGAGACCTCTGTGAGGGCTGCAGAGGCCCTCTTGGTCTGATGGGGACAGGGAGACCTGCTCCTTCTCCTCAGTGCTCTAAACATTCCTGTCTCCATTGGGCTGCTATCATCTCCCCGCTGCCCTTCCCAGTCTGTCTTCTCTGACACACCTGAGTGGAACATCCCTGGGGTGGTACATGACAAACAAAATTCTTTGTTCCCCTCGGGTGGCTGGTTTTCCCACCCACTTGCAAATCTGAGAAGGGTACAAAACCTTGGAGTTGCTGCAGGAGGAGAAGAAGGTTGGCCCTGCCAGGAAGGAGACTTGTGCAGTTGTACCACTGGAAAAGCAAGGAGGGATGCAGCCTCTGGAAGCCTTGCTGCAACCATGTTGGGAGAGGACCGTCTTTGCCGGACAGAATCCTGGATCTGGAGGCAGGTCATGGTTTGAGGGGTCGTTCTGCCCTTGCTCTCCACACCGCAGTCCTCCCCACTCCCACTGCCCTGCAAGGCAGAGACAAGGAGAGCTGCAGTTCTCCTTGTCCCTCTCACCCATCTCTCCAGCTGGTGAGCCAGTTGGCTTGGACACAACACACGTCAGCATCCTCACATGGCATGCACACACAAACACACACACACACACACACACGCTCCAATATTCGCTGCTCTCCACGTCCATGGTTGGCACTGAGCAGGACTCTGGTCCCAGTTACACTGATGCAAACCAGGAAAACGCCAGAGGATGATGCTAGAGAGGAGACAGAGCCACCACCGGGCTGAGGATGTCCTTGTAGGATCTTCCCACTGGAACTTGGAACAGGGTTAGCCCTCAGCCAAGGGACTGACTGCGTTTTGTGTTGTTGAAGCCCCCTTTGCTTCTATGTCTTTTTTAATATTCTAGTTTTTGTATTCTTTTAATATATATAGCTATAGATACAAAAATAACAGATAGGTTTCTCTAGGGATAATTTTTGCACCTTTGGGCTTCTAAAATAAAATATCACAATTACCGCAAATAAAAGGGGGAAAAGTTCCATTTCCTCTCCCCTTTTTACCACCCCCTTCCCTTCCACCTTGCCTCTCCCACTCCAAATATCCCCAGGAGCCTTGTAATTTTTTCCCTTTGTAGTCTCCTTTCTTTGGAAAATGAAAAAACCAAACCCAACAAAACAACAACAAAAATAAGCCATGTAGCCTCCATCCCTCCTTCCATGAGTGGTGCCCGCTGTGTTCACACATTCCCTTCAAAGCAAGGCTTTTCACCTCAAAACGTTTCCCCGTGCTCCATGGCTATTTGCTTTTCTCTGTTGCTGGGGCCAGATTTTCACCTGCTGTAAATCAGCATGAATCCACCTCAAGCCAGAGCTCTGCTGCTTTACACCAACAGCATGTTTTGCCAATTTACACTCACCCTGAAGATCTGGCCCACAATTTTTAACCTTGGAAATGGAAGCATGGACAATAAGGAAATTCCCAGAAACACACAAGGCAAGCCCAAGATGCTCTTCCCTTGCTGGTCACCCTGCTTCCCTTCCCTTCACCCCACCCTCATGGTTTGGTGTAGCAGCTCCTTCAGGCCCCCCATTCTCTTGTTCCTCCTTAGCACTTTCTGAAATTCATAATCTCTCAGTAAAAAAAATAAATAAATCGATCTCTCTATATATGTATATGTATATAACTAAACAGCTGCCACGTGGCAGTCACCTGGCTGGAGGGTCCTGTCCCTACCAGCCCCATGGCCTTTTCTTGTCACTATAGTCTCTGGGGTGATGGTCCAGGTCTTGCCCTCAGGCAGGACTGTTCCCGTATTGCTTGCACTCTCCCACACCTCTGAGGTACGGTACCAGAATATTTATTATATATATATATGTATATATATATATATTTACGTATATATATATATTTATAAATTTTTGTTTGCCTGTTTCTTTTTCTTGCAAATCCTTTGGAATTGCTGCCAGGGAGAAGCTAGTGAAACACGCTCCCCATGCCAGCGGCCGAATGCTCTCTCCCTGCACCTCAGGGACCCTCATCTGTTCCTCTTGCTGACTCCGT
>VXAD01011019.1:283903-479537 GCA_013399195.1 Dicrurus megarhynchus | reverse complement strand
GGTCACCCTGCTTCCCTTCCCTTCACCCCACCCTCATGGTTTGGTGTAGCAGCTCCTTCAGGCCCCCCATTCTCTTGTTCCTCCTTAGCACTTTCTGAAATTCATAATCTCTCAGTAAAAAAAATAAATAAATCGATCTCTCTATATATGTATATGTATATAACTAAACAGCTGCCACGTGGCAGTCACCTGGCTGGAGGGTCCTGTCCCTACCAGCCCCATGGCCTTTTCTTGTCACTATAGTCTCTGGGGTGATGGTCCAGGTCTTGCCCTCAGGCAGGACTGTTCCCGTATTGCTTGCACTCTCCCACACCTCTGAGGTACGGTACCAGAATATTTATTATATATATATATGTATATATATATATATTTACGTATATATATATATTTATAAATTTTTGTTTGCCTGTTTCTTTTTCTTGCAAATCCTTTGGAATTGCTGCCAGGGAGAAGCTAGTGAAACACGCTCCCCATGCCAGCGGCCGAATGCTCTCTCCCTGNCCAGTCTGCCCGGGCCATCTGGCTCCTCTCTTCGCCTGGGCGAGGGGCTGTCCTTGCAGAAGTCCGTCACCCAGGAGGGCATCGAGAGGAAGCCCCGAGGGTCAACGGTGTAGAAGGGCTTGGCGTGGTGGGCGGCGGGGCGGCGGGGCGAGGGGCTGGCGTGGAGGCTGCTGGTGCTGCTGCACTTCTTCACCAGGGTCAGCCCCGGTGGGGGCGGCGAGAAGAGCGAGGTCAGCGAGAGGCTGCTGAGCGTCTCCGAGGGCTCGCTGTTGTTGCCACCCCCGCGCAGGCTGCTGCCCGCCCCCTCCTCATCCGAGGGGTCCATGGAGTCGTGGTGGGTGCAGCCGGGGCTGGTGCTGCCGCCGCTGCTGTGGCTGCGCTGGTGGCGGCAGAGGCTCCGCAGGTTGAAGAGCCCCCGGCCCCGCAGGCTGCGGCGGCGGGAGGCGGGGGACAGGGGCGCTGCCAGGGGTCTTTGGCTGCCCGCCGCCGGCACGGGGCACAGGGCCACCGGCAGCTCCAGCGTGCACTGCGGAGAGTCGCTGAGGTTGAGGCTGTCCTCCAGCGTGGTCTGCAGGCTGCCGGCCGAGCTGCTGCTCCGGCTGTCCAGAGACGTGTCGCTCTCGGGGGGCTGGGGAGCGGGAACACGAAAACATCGTTCTCAGGAAGGAGATGGGCACAGGGCAAGAGACTTTGCCTTGTTTGTTTTGGGGGTACTTTGGGGTGTGAAAATAAGCCACGATTACAGAAAGGGGAAAATCTCCCATTTCTCTCTCGCTCTCCTCAGCTGGGAGAGGAGAGCTATAAACCAACCAACGGTACGAAGCACCAGCCATGCAGCCTGCCTTGGGGATTTCCTTCTGGGTAAGGAGGAGGAAAGGTTTCGATATTTTGAGCTAATTTCATTCTGCTCCAGGATGAATCTACCCCTTCCACGTGAAGCCCTGCAGCCCCCACCATTAGGCTCTCCCTGAGCACTGATGGTCCAGGAGGCAGCGGAGCAAAGGTTCCTCACTCATGGCTGCCCTATAAAGCTGCCACACAGACTGTAGACACATCTATCTGCTGGACAGGAATCAAGGGACTTCTGTACAGACTTCCTCTCATTAAAAAAATTAGCAATATCTGGGGAGAGAAAAGAGGCCCCATGGTTCTTTTGACCAGCACTAGTGGCAATGATGGCATTTAGCGCAGAAAGGGGGGGTCCCTTCCCAGCAGGAAGAGGAAACAGCCTTAATTTCCTCGTATCAGGGCTCATCTAGTTAAGCTGCACTTTAGTTGTTTCTAGGAAATTGTTCTGCACTACGAGATCATCACTGGGACACTGCACTGGGATGATGCATGCAGGACAGGAAACAGTCTCCTGAAGCAGTCTCTGTATTTATTCAATAGAGTCTGCGTCGCATAATCAGAAGTTTACCAATTTCTCCTTTACAACAGTTCAGTGCTTTTGTCCCAGTGGCGTGCCAGCTCCAGGGCTCTACCTCTTCGTGTCTTAACTTATACCAGAAGTTTCAAAACTGCAACAACTCAGTGCTCTCAGAGCAAGGCTAAATTTATCCTTGGTGAATTTATACACATTTGTATTGTGCCAACAGTGTCTGTCATATATAGCTGGATAACACCTGATTTTATTTTTTAGTTTGTCTGGAATAGAGTGCCCCTGTTCATGGAGTATCTTCCAAGAACAATAACAGGGATCTCTACTGGGCTTTCATCTCTGCATCTTCTGCCCTTCAGAGACACCTGATCTCCCCCCAGTGCTTTTATTCTTCTCTTTTGTTAGTGAGAAATAGCTGCCTTTTCAGAAAGAGATGGCACCTTTCTGGGATTCGAGAGTTGAGTGGGCAGGGAAAAACAGTGAGGACACAGTGTGTGGATGGGGCACTAAGGGTTGTGGAGGATATAGGTGGGAAGAAGCCTGTTCCAACCAAAAAGGTGCATGATCTGGAGTCACAGTGTTAAGAGGACCCCAGGAGGCTGTGCAAGCTGTCACCTCCCTGGCTCACACCAGGGCTGCTGTGCATGCAGGTGTCTGCAGCACACCCAGTGCCAGGGACCCAGGGGGGAGCTGCAGAGTGATGTGATTTCATCTTCATGTGGGGCTCACTGCAGCTGTCAAACTATTTGTTGATCCAAAGCAGAAGAACGTGTGACTTCATGGGGTGAGAGCTATCCAACACCACTTTGTTACACTACCCCCTCCCCTCCCCCACCCTCCTGCATTCTGCATTCCATTCTGCTCCTACAGATCCAGGTTACCCAACCCGTGACCACAGCTGCCTCTCTCCTTCCTCTGCCCTCCTCCTCCTCTTCCAGCCCCCTCTGTTCTGGTATGATGTGAAAACTGAGTTTTCCTAGCAGACAGAAGCAGGATTCCTCACCTGATGGAGAAGTGAGCAGTTCACACCTGGAGATCTCAGTGATGCCCATGAGCCTTGCAGAGAGATCTTAGGAAGGTTGTGTGGACACGAGACTTCCTCAGGCCCTGTCTGGGTGGCAGAGATGGCTGGGTGGAAAAATTCTGCTGGTACAGGTAACAGAGGGGAAGATGCACCTGGAGAGAAGGGGCTGGGAGGGACTGACAGAGCATCAAAAGAAAGGGGAGGAGAACAGAAATAGAAGAAAAGAAAAAGTTGAAGAGTCCTCTGATTTTATTTGGTGCCTTTGCTGCTGTTACATTGAGCAAAGTCTCAAGACCTCAGTGAACAAAAGATATTCAGGAACATGCACTCCTGGCCAAGAAGCCTCAGTCTGATGTTCAGACCTAAGGATCCCACTTTTTGCACAAAAATCTGCACCAGACCTGGAAGACCTAACACAGCTCAGAGCCATAAGGTAACACACCAGCCCTGCTGTTGCTCTCACAGAGAAATGCTGAGCTGAAAGGCCTCGACTTAAGGATGTATCACTGCCAGAGGACTTTCATCCCAGATCCTGCAGGGCAAGGGATGAAGAGAGATAAATTAAGTGGTGGTTTGGGAAACCTGGGGACCACAGGAGACCAAGGCATGCCCAAGAGTAGAACCAGAGCACTTCCGCCAAGGGCAGACATGTTACGTGTTCCCTGAATCTGTACTTGGTCTCAGGGGACAGCAGAGTTTTTCTGTGCTGAGTGAGCACAATTCATCCAGATGGCATGTCAGGAGAATCTGTCCCCACTCTTCTGTGACCATGCATAGCTGCACTACTGCAAATGGGGATCAGCATTTTCACAATATTTCACAGTCATGTCTGAGGGAAGATATTAAAGCTAGCAATAAAAATGAAAGAACTGCTCCTCCCCCCATTCCTGAAGCAAATTAGCATACGGAAAGCTAATTCTTGGTTAGTGTAACCTCACGTCACATTAAGTCTCCCCCTGGCAGAGGGAAAGCAGGGGAAAAACAGAGCTGAACCAACCCACAGTTTCAGCAGACCTGGAGAATGAGAGCCCTGCTCACCTTTGGTACTTTCGTGCTTTAGCCAAGACTGAACTGAGTTGAAAGGAGTATTCTCCATTTCACACAGGTAACTGTCTGGGTTTGTAGAGCCATCCTCACTGGATGCTGGAAGCAGGCATTCCCCCAGACTGTCTGCCCCACTGGAGTCAGGGTTCTTCTGACCATCCTGCTGGAAAAAATAAGTGAGGACAAAGCCTTGTGAAATTTAATAGATGATAGAGCAGACTTTTCAAAGCCTCAAGAAGAGCTGATTCTGATAATACCTTCAAGCTAGCTACGAGATGCTCAATTTTCCAGCACAAATTGCCTAACTTTTGACTAATTCAGAGGAAGTTACTAACAGTAGTGAAGAGAACTTTCAAATACATGTATTCTTTTGTTCTCCTCAAATCCTACTCCATAGTATGTCTCTATGGAGAAGCTCTTGAAAAATGACCAGAATTATATTCCTCAGCAGGGACACCCAGATGAATACAGAGCACCTGAAATGAGCAGGAGCATAAGTACAGCACGTGGTGTAAGATGCCCATGACTGCCTTGGGCTAACCTTGATCTCCTTAGGACTCAGCTGAGCAGCGTTTCGATTGTCTGACTCATCTCCTAGAAGGATGGAAGAGGACTTGTCTGAGTTGAGGGATAACGCTTCCATTTCAGCCAGCTGGACCTGCAGGAAGGGAAAGGAGCTATCACAGGTCATGCCTGGGACCCACATTTCAAGCAGTCACACTGTTTATGGTGGATAAGTGAGAGCCTGTAGACCCAAGATCAGTTTTAGGTTATATTCCTTGGATACATCAGGAACTGCCTAACCCAGACCTGGGCTGGGCAGGAAAATTCCCTTTTTAAGAAAGGTTGAATATACAATCTGCAAGCAGCCTGCTACCAGTCCATGCTCCTCTAGTGCCAGAATTGGAGGAACGAGTCCTGTATCTGTCACAGCGATACAGCTGGCCCAAGGCCCTGCAAGTAAAGCCAGGCAGGCAGACGGGTCCCTCAGGCTGGTGACAGGGCAGCCGGCTCTGCTGAGGGATGAGGAGTGGACCCCTCTTTCTGAAGGCACCACAGACAGCCCTGCTTCAACATGAAAGTGCTTTCATTCCAGGAAAAGTCATGCCTCTTGCAGTCCATGCCAGTATCATGCTTTTCATATTCTCTTACCTTCATTACTGAAACCCTGTTTCTCTCCAGCTTTCCTGCATCTTGCCTTTCCCCTCCCCTCTAACCTACCCAAGACCTCACCTAACACCGTCTTCCATTCTGTTCTCTAAACTCAGCCCTCCCACACACCCACACTTGAGCTCTCCTGCCTTCTGAAAGCAAGTCTGACCACTGCATCTCTCCCATTCTTGTGCTTCAGCTCTGCTCCAGTCCCATGCCTGACCTTGCTTCATTTTTGGCCTGTTTCATACCACATATGCCCCTCTCCCATCCTCCTTCCTCCAAGCTTTTAAACCCCCTCTGCCTGACAACTCTTTCTCACAATGCCTGAAAAGCATCTTCTTTTTCTACCAGCCTAAGCAGTTTCTCTGTCCCTCCTGTGCTTGGATTTCCATCACTGGACTCTAGAGTGTCACCAGTTTGCACCACCAGCAGCTAACTCTTGGGAGCTGTATTCTGGGTTGTCTCAGTCGGGACAGCTTCTGGCCATGTGTTTGTGTTTGCAAGAGGCAGGTACAGCTCTTGTGCCATGACAGCAGGTGAAACACTTGGAGAGATGACTTTCGAGCTGGAAGTTTAGTGGCTTGTGCCAATGCCAGAGACTGGAAGAGGTCTCCATCTGAGGGATAATGCACTTTAAACAAACAGAATGGAAAACCGGAGCTGGATTTCAGTAAAGTGCACAAACGATATCCTTATTTGAGATGTTATTCTGACACAGGAATGTGGTGCTGTTCAACCATGGAGAAAGCCCAAAACCAACAACTGCTGCTCAGAGCACGAACACACAGAGAGCCCACAATGAACTTATGCCAGGGATGCTACACAGCCACCAGTCAGCAACTACTTGTGTAGAGAAGCACAGTCTTCATTCAGTCCCACTTAATGTACTCATCTATTACTCTCCCAAGTGCTTGCTACACCAAAACAGCCTTGTAGCTGTGCTTGTGGAGACAGGAGCATGACCTGTGGTAACATCTGTGACTACTTTTGCCATCCATAAAAAAGGATTTCAACGAAAGCCAGAACAGTCTGTTTGTCACTGAACCGCTTGCTCAAAAATTCTGAGCACCCTGGGATCTACACAAAACCCACAATCAACAAAGTCATGACTAAATAAACTGCAGGTGTGGAAACACATTTCACTGGTGCTCACTGACAAACTCCTACCATGGCTAAACACACTTCAGTCATCCACATACAGATGTTTGTCAACCATCCCAAGAGTGAAAGGATAGAAATGACAAGAGACGAGGTTAGCACCATGAAATAAAGGAGGTTTTGTTCTTATTGCTTCCCTTACTGTAGAATATTTTAAAATTTGCTGACTAAAGATGAGGAACAAAAAAAAAAAAATTAAATTACAGTGTGGGAGAAGGTTCACTAGATCCAAATCCAAGAAACCTGCCAGGAACATCAGCCTGAGACACTGAACCATGCACACATATCCCTTAGAAAACAACTAGTTGCAGATGTATCTTTAAAAACAGACCCACGATTACAAAAATCCTTAATTGTACAAATAATTGGTTTGAAAATAAAATATCAGGAGTGTGATAAATAGATGCTATAATATTGGCTTTTTGCAAATGTTAAAAGAAGTGATGTTAAAGTAGCCTTTGTAACAGTGGCTCTGCCACAAATAGATGCTATATGTAAAATATGCTATATAAAGTAGCATTGTTGTGAGGGTGTTGTTTTCTTGAATACTGTTTCATTTAACAAAAAAACTTAGAAATAGCTATGCTTATGAACTATTTGCCTGGATTCCATTCTGAATGGTTACTCGAAAAGGGTTTGAATATGATTCTGGGAACTGCTGGAAGCAAGATTCCATTCTGAGTGGTTACTCGAAAGAGTTTGAATATGCAATCACCTGTGGGATCGATTCCGGGAATTACCAAAACAAGATTCCATTCTGAATTGTTACTGGAAAGGGTTTTGAATATGTGTAATTGTTTATGAATATGCATAATTGTTGATGAATATGTAATACCTCAGGTGTATAAAAAGGGCGTTTTAAAGGCCACAGGTGTGCTCTTGGCTGAGCGCCAAAAGCACCCAGCGCTGTGACTTTTGCTTTATTATCTTTGTCCCTTATTGTCCTTTATTAAACTTTTAAATCTTAACAGGAGAGTGAACTTCGTTTTTCACAGGGAGCATAATTGGGAAAGGTGCTGAGCGCTTCTGCTCAATGCCACAAAAAGCTTAGCACACCTTAATGAGTTTGAGCATATATTTAAATGTTGTGTCCATCCACTGTGCTCAGCATCTTGATGAATTAAACTACCAAGGAAATTGGAGGAAACATTTTTGGCAATACATGATTTTTGTCAGAAGGGCAGAGTTAGGGTTGAAAGGGTGGACAGCAAGCATACTGTTTTTTTCTAACACACATGCATTGAAGAGGACTAGATAAATAGTTTTGCCTATGTAACTTGCTGTCAATATTGTGCTTCTGAGACTGTACAATTCTGTCCGTGTACAAGACTCATTTGGATATGTTGATGTACCAGAGCGCACTCTAATTTAATGACTGTGCATTGCTGATGTTAGCTATGACTCCACATAGTGATTTGCTATTGAAATTTCCTCCTTTTTTTTTACTTTGAAATATAAAGAGGAGGTCATGACCAATCGTGGCTTAAAATCCTAAGGTAGAGTTTTGACTCATATGATCCAAAATAAAACATCTGTATTTTATTACTAAACTCATTCTTGCACAGATAATTTCTTTTCAGTTCCACATTTTATATGTATTGAAATACCAATTTCGAAAGTAATTTATGGCTCTATAACAGCCATTAGAAAGTATGATCTAAGAATAATTCTTCAGTTGTGGTAATTACATCAAACTCTTTGCTCTGGCTGTGGGTTCCACTTGAAGATTTTGCTATCTAGTTTCTTTGCTGGGAAGGTAAGAAAATGGGTTGTTGTTGTCTTCATTCGTAGGCGGGGTACTGAAGACTATCAGGGAGGTTTTCAAATGTAGCAAAGCAGCTGCAAATGACTTAACTTGAGGGCAATCATTCTCGAATGCCTTAGGAGATCTCATTTGCTGAGAAAGCTGAGCACCAATTGCTGAACATAAAGACTTAAGTAAAGCAGTGGAAATTGCAGTTAATTGAAAACTAGTTATTTGGTTGCATTAATGCAGCATTCATTTATGAAGTGTTTCAATAACGATAAACTACAGCAATGTTTGCATTTTGATACTTTTGAAAGGAAGCAATGGGGACAAGCAGACAGCTGAGAAGCTGAAAAAAAAATCAGAGCATCACAACTAGGCATCTGAGGCCAACAAAATACTGCTTTCTTCAAACATGGATAGAATGGTCTGCCAATAAGAGCTCTTTCCCCAAATTTCCTTCTTTCTTTATAAGCAATAGCAACATATCGAGTCAGTTATGGGGAAGGAGAGAGGGAGATTTGCCACTGATGTACCAATTTACTGTCAGAAGAGCCACGCTACTTCTACAGGTCTGACCACACAAAATCCGAGCACCTAAATACAATAAAATTATTTCAGAAATAAAATTAATTCTGCTACTCACCTAACCCTTTCCAGGCTATTTTGCTCCTTAAGTTTCATAACCTGAAAAGACTAAGTGCTTAGGAAGTAGTTGTCCAAAGCATCTACCAACTTCAGTAGCTCAAGTCTAAGCCATTTGGTGTCCTGCTCGTAGCAACAACCCATTTGTCAGCTAACAAACTTTCTCAGTGGGCCCATTTTTATTTAGTTTTTGCTCAAACTAATTAACTGGTTTTCACCACAAACCAATCCTTGCTCACAGACATGACTCTATTCAACAAGGCATTTAAACATGTGCTTAATTGATCGACCTCAATAGGGAATAAGAAAGCTCATGCTTAAAATGAGGACAAAACACCAGCTTAAATCTCCCACTGAATTGCTCCTGAGTGCTCTCATTGGAGTGAGATCCTTAGAGTCCTCTGTCCAACATGAGCCTGAACCTCGACTTTTCTTGCAAAATTGAACGCAACAAGAGCTGCCAGGATGCCTTCATAGTCATTTCTCTACAGGTCATTCAGTCCCTCCTGACCCGTGTCCTGTCACGTCTCACTTTTCCACCACCTCAAACATCCACGTGTGGCTGAGGAGGGCAGGCCTGTACTAGAGGCAGTACCAGCACTTCACAACAGATAACAAACACAGGTCAACAAGCTCTACTGTCTACACAGTCTACAGTGAGGAGCACACATGGGACGACCTGCGGGCACGTGGGTGTGGGTGTGCAGGTCTGGGGGGGAAGAGTCCCCTCACACATCCTCGTACGCAGGTTACCTCTTGCTTGTCATGGTTACACTTCTCGCACATGGCCGGCGAGGAGTAATGATGGAAGACGGAGCCCGATAGGTTATCGATGATCATTAACTCCCCGTCGAAGGAGTCCTTAATAATTAAAGAGACACTGTCCAGCCATAAGTTCTCCTAGGGGACAAGAAAGGGGGGAGGATGGGAGAGATCATTTTAAGAATGTCGAGTTTTTTGCTTTCAAGTTTCATGTGAATTTGGGGCTGGGTTCTCCACCCTGACTCATCTGGAGCAGCATCTTGTTCTGCAGGTACTTGCACAGGGTCACTGGGGGGAACATTTGCTCCAGAGGGTGTGTAAAGGTGCCAGAGTTCAATGAAAAAGAAAAAAAAATAAGGAGGGACAGTCTTCACTCACTTTCAGTGCTCACGTCTCCCTTCCAGCTCTGCTGGAGTCACTCACTCTTGATCTGCCATTTCTCCTGCACTCTTCTCCTGAGCTCCCCTCTCAAATTTGCTCCTGTCACACCTTTAGCTGATCTGCTCCATCCCTCCTCTGCTGGCCCTCAGGTTCCTACACCATGATGACAATGAACAGGACACACTGCTGTCACAGCCTTGTCCCTACATGATCCTATCAACTCAAAAGTCTACTGCTGAAAGCAAACCTTTCACCCTGAGGTGGAAGACTCTGCTACTGCTAAGCCCTCAATCATCTAAGCTGCCCAGCTACTGCCCACAGCTGCTTGCTGCAGTCTGGTTGGTAAGTTCAAAGGTGTACTCACCTGGGCTGGAGAGTAACATCTCATGCACAGATGTCCTTCAGGATCTGTTCTACCACCACCTCCTCCTGTTCCTGCTCCTTTTCCCTGTCCTGAATTTGGAGAGCCTGACTTGTGGGAGCACAGCCCATGAGTTATTTCCATCTCAAGCTCAGCATCCATCTCTGCATCCTCCTGGGCCTCCTTGTTGCTGTCGTCGAGATGCTTCATGAGCACAGCTACCACCACATTGATGAGGACAAACTGGGCTGTGAGCACAAAGCTGACAAAGTACAGTGGGGAGATGAACTGCAGGTTGCTGAGACAGCTCCGGTCATCGTGGCTGCAGTCACGCAAGGTATCCTTGAGGGGGAGTTGGGATTGAGAGGGAACGATGGAAAGAAGGAAAGACTAAAGTAAGAACAGAAGCTTGGCTCCTCTTTCTGTCAAAAAACTCTGATGCCAATGGAAAGAACAAAGCAAACACTTCTATCACCCCATACCTTTTGGCATAATGAAGTCCCCAAAGAATCTGGGATATTCTCTGTAAATATGCTGTCTGCTTCAGAGCAAAACCATCCAAAGGCATATGAAGCAAACTTTCAGACCATGACATATTGCTGCCACCGTAGCCCCAGACATATGAACAAGACCAAAAATGAGCAGGCTGGTACTGCTTTCTCCCATCTATACTCAAAAGAACCATATGTGATGAAAGAATTTTCCTTTCTCCATGTCCTCTGAAGGAAGTACTTATTTTGTATTTTCCTGGTTGCTCTGCAGATGAGTGCCGTGTCCAACACACATGTCCTATGCTCAGCTTTGATAACAGTCCGGACTACAGTGGTTAGTCCCTCTTAGCATAAATGATTTTCTTGTTCCTCCCAAGGAAAATTGGCACTTTTCTCTATCAGATGTCTCTAGGGATAGATGAGCCCAAGGTTTGAGTTACCGTGGTGGGGAGAGAGGCTCTGGACCAAGCAGGGACTTTATCTAGCAATCCAGCTTCTGGGTTCTGTGCTCCCTCCCTTTGCTAGCCCAAGCTCTGCTGAACAGACCACACATCGGAACTTCTCTTTCCCCCCAAGTAGGAAATCCTTGCCCCTAAGGCCCAGTTACCTTCATGATCCCATTCCAGTTGTCACCCGTGGACACCTGGAAAAGTGTGAGGAAGGCCATCCCAAAGTTCTCGAAGGTGGCGTGCCGGCTCATGCCCTCGCAGGGGTTCTCATCATTGCACACTGAAAAACAAGGGGAGCGCAGCACTCAGGGGAGGACACACTACCAGCCCTGAGACCAACAGCACGAGCTCACAGCCTGAAGACATGGTATCAGCACCCTGCCCAGCGGTTGGCTGTTGGCTATCAATATGGAAAAATCCCTTTTGGCCGAGCCCCAGGATATAACCCCAGGCAGTGTAGCTCTGTTGCTCAGGGATATCCTCCCAACATGTCATTGTGCTGCCTTTCTTCTTGATCAATATTCCACGGCAAGAGATGTAAGTAAACTTTCACAAATTTTTTCTTGTAATCTTGAAGGCAATGTCAGGGACAGAGTGCAGGAAAAGCAAATGTTTAAGAATGTAAGAGAAAACGGAGGCTGCTTTTACTTTGGTAGGCTGTTAGGACAACAGCAATTTAGAGAGAAATTCCTCTTACATCAATTATGCATAAGGGACAATAAAGTTCATCAAATAATTCAGTCCCTTTATTGAAGAGTTCTGATTTTGAGAAACCCCAACCAGCATGTCTGTAGCTCACACTGGAGCATCGTCTGCTTGAGACTTACCCAGTTTTCCAAAGAGCTCCACTCCTAGAGCAGCGTAGATGAAAAAGAGGAGCATGAAAAGGAGTCCAAGGTTTCCCACCTGAAAGCAAACGGCACTGTCAGTCCATCCCAAAGCCTATTTCATCTGTACAGAAAGTGTTTCTGCACTTCACAGTCTGAAGAGAACAGCAGTGAAATCGCGGTGCACAAATGCAACCAAACAATTGCTCAACACTTGCGAAATCTTCAGTGATGGCTCCAGTTGCCATCAGGGCTGGGGGAGGAGCAGGCAGGTGGGAAGAGAAGGCATGGAAAAATTAAGGACTTAGCGGGTTTTTCTGAAACACTAAACAGTTTCTGGTCTGAATGCATGTGGTCACTGGGCCTGCGTTAGGATCATCACTTCAGGAATCTTAATTTAGTCTTTGCAACTGCTGTGCCATCCAAATTCAGGAGAGAAAGAAGTGATTCAGCCCACCCACTCCCCTGGACTGCCACATCCTGGCTCCCTACATACTCCCTGGAAGGAATTATTTCTGATGACTAAATTAGACACCATAGTAAATGCTGTGAAAACACCGTGCTGGGTCTGTGTCTACAGGGCGTTAAGAAAAGGAAGTTAATAAAACTTAGCTAAGGACTACTACATTTCCAAAGGGCTCTTTAAAATTAAAACTCTATTCACTATTAAGGATTGCTGCAGTGTAACAAAGACAGGAAGGGAATTTAAACAGAACAACTGGAGATGCCTTGTATGCCATTAGCAAGCCAGAATCCCTGATTTGAGTCTGTGCTCTAGGAACAAAAAGAGAAAGGTCAGGAAGAGGATAAAGCGCAAGGGAAAGGACAGCTTATTTTAAAATACTTCTTTTGGCAAAGCCAATAAATCTTGGAGAATAATATTACACATAATTCAATTGTCCCCCGAAGACCCAGTGTATAAAATATGGAGACTAGGTTCATTCTTTTAATGGTGAAACTGGTGGATTTTAGACCTTTAAGTTCAGATTTTTACATAACTCCAAGTATGGAGTGATTTTTTTTTATCCCTGCTACACAACTTTATTAAACAAAGCCAACCTGTTATAGGAGGTAGCAAAAGCCAGTCAATAGGAAGTCACAGGCTTTGATGCTGGAGGGATTAAGTACTGCTTTTTATTATCTTCCAGGGAATACCTAGAGGCCAAACTTTCAGACATCTGCTTGCTTTGAGGCAGATATTACTGACCTCCAAAGGACCTGACCCACCAACTTGGTTAGCAAAGGAGCCGTAGGTAAATAGGAGACAGAAAAATCAGAAACGAGAAAGTATGGAAGAATATACTTGTGGTTTGTGGCTAGGACCAGAAACAGAGACTCATGGGTCCCAGCTGTGCTCTTTGCCATCTTGAGCAAAACACTTAACTGTCTGATGACTCAGTTTCTCTGTCTACATGAAAGCGATATGAATAGATAATAAATAAGAGAGGAGGAAATATATTTTGGGAATAGAAGTTGAATCTCATCATTTAAGTGCAAATATATTGCAGAGTCCTCTTACCAACAGTTTCTGGATACTATTTCATCCAGCTCTTAATATCTGTGTGCATTTATCTGGGTTTCAGAATAAACATGCCACAGACATGCAGACGCTGGATCTGAAGACCTGCTCTGTTCCAGATCCTCGCCTGAGAAAAATCATCTGTTGTGGCTCCTGGAATGGAAAAGAGCAAGGTGCAAAGAAGCTGCACTGAGCCAGTCTGTGGCAGCAGAGACAGAACTAATAAAAATTTGCATTCCAGATCTTCCTGCACTAAGAACATCCTTCAGCTCTCCTTCCTTCTATTGTCCAGTGTATTGCAGTCCACAACTATCCTGAATGATGTTGTATATCCTAAATATGAATTATTATTATTGTTGTTATTACTACTATTATAATAAACCACAAATAATTATTGCTTAATAAAAAGCATGGGAGATCAGACAGAGCTCAGGATCCATAAAAGATCACAGAGTTTCCCTCTCACTTTTGTGCCATCAGATTCCTCTAATACAGATTGACATTTATTGTCACCAACATCAGAAGTAAATTCCCTGGGTAACTACTCATGCTGTTTTCAGATTGATTCCCAGCTCATCATCACTCACCAGCACTGGCACATTAGCTGATAAATCAACTGACAAATGCCTGTGCATTTTGATATCACACAGTAGAGTTGCCTTCTCAGGGCCTGCCAAGGGACTGGTCTGATGTATGATCCGTAGAGCCACTCGGTGCCATTACTCCTTGCTTAACAATTCTCCCTCAACAATCCAAAAGGAAGGGGACCAGACTCCCTGACTGCTCATCCATCACGGAGGATGCTCACAGTGGGCTTGAAGCCTGTGTAAAGCACCGTGTCAGCATCTCGTTTGGGAGCAGCTGCCACTCACAGATCATGAGATCCTTCTGTCTCCATGTCTTGCAGCAGACGCTTAACTGCCGGCTGTGTGAGCCACAACAGAGCGTGTCACTGCTTCTCATACATGAGAGGCTCAGAAACACAAAGGGGCCCAGGAGGAGAAAAGAAGAAAAAGTAGGAAGGGAGAAGCACTGGCTAAGAAAAGGAGTGATGAGAGTGCAAATGAAAGAGGAGGAGGGAAAAAGGGGCACATTCAGGGAAGGCTGAGAAGTGCAGTAACACAAAGATTTCCTTTCCTCCTGAAATGGCTTCCAGTCACTCTTCCCTTCTTATGGAGAGGGGAGAAAGGAGCCAAGGACTAATTGCAAACAATTAGACACTAGCTAGACACAATGGGAAGAAATCTACCCTTATGCAGGGGTCAAGCCTCATTTCTTTCACGTGCTGGAGAAGAGAGAGGTGAGGGGAGCTGTAACCCAATGAATGACATGAGAACTTGGACATGACCTTCAGGCAGTTGCCTGCACACCACAGTAGACACCACCTCTGAGACTCCACCCTTTGGAAAAAGGGACAGAAGAGGAGAGTCTTTTGGGAAGATGTTTTACCTGTGGCAGGGCTTGAACGACTGTATCCAGCAGCGCTCGCATCCCTGTGGCCATCTTCAGTAGCTTCAGGACTGCCACAACGAGCACAAGAGAAGTGTCAATCAGACTGAGCTCAGAGGCATCCTTGGTGTTAGTTACTAATGACAGTAGCACAAGACAGATGTCCTGTCTCCCCTTGCCCTAGAAAAACTGGACTTTTCCTCATTTCTCTTCTCCCTTTTCATTGTACAACCCCAGTTCCTTCTCCTTGAGTTCATATCCTTTTTACTAAATACTCTATTTCTGCCACCTGTGCCTATTGGGCTGCTTCTGCTTCACCCAGATGCTCTTTTTCCCAGGAACATGTATCCTAATTGTCCTTTTGCTTTGATTTTTCCTTCCATCACTTTCTCTTCCTTCAGCCATCACTGTTATGCCATCTTGGCACACCTTGGCCACCACCAGGAAGATTCAGGCCCTTATCTGCGCAAATTTCAACCTGCTTGGTGGCCTCTTCTCCCCACACCACTACCATAGTTGCCCCATAAATGAGTAACAGAGAAAGTTCAGCTCTCACATGATCTGCCCACCCTTCCAGTGCTTCACCTCCCAGGCAACCAGAAAGCCTGAGCTTCTAGGGTGTCCTAGATCCTAGAATCCCTGCTGGGATGTGGTGAAGGATGCCCCAGAGGCTCCTCAATGGCTGGGGACAGGGCGAGCTCACGACTCTACGGCCACTGCTCAATGAGTCATGGCGCCAAGTTGCACTCCATGGCCACAACTAGCCCTGCTCTGGCCAGCGTCTCTCTCACCCCGGGCGATACGCAGCACCCTCATGATCCGGATGATAGTGGGGTTAATAGGGAGAGCAGCGTTGATTTCAATCTCTTCCAGTGTGATGCCCATGACAGACAGCAGCACAATGGCCAGATCTAGCTGGTTCCACCTTTAGAAGAAAAATTGAAGAGAATAAACGAAGATAGAGTTTTCCATTTCCCTGAAAAAGAAAGGTAATTGTCTCCACTTCGTCCTAAACATTTCCTTATGTATGAGTTCAAGGCCCCACTCTGAGTCAGCCTATACGGGCTTTTCCAGAGAAACAGAGATTCGCTTTGCAGACACCCTGAGCAGCCAGAGGCAAGCCAGACTGATTTGAAAGCATGGAGCTGTGTTACTATGGCACTATACTTTGACTAATGGGCTCAGCTTTTTACGGCCTTACTACCTCGAATCCACTTTGCTATATATGTTATACTTCAGCATGCTCACAGTTTGCCTCAAGGGCAGGAAAAAAATGTCTCTCTCTAACCTCATCTCCTTTATTTTCTAGCCCAACGAGCAGACTAAAACCAAGAGGCAATTTTTGGACAGCTCTTGCTATTGCCTAGGCATTGTAGCTTGTGGAGGATGAGGTTAGGTCCATGCTGTGCAGAACTGGGAGGCAGCCAGAGCACTCTGCCACCACTTCACAGTCTAGATAGGGCAGCATCCTCAAACCCCTACCCAAAACCCAGCTGTCCCACAGCCACGGTTGGCAACCCTCTGCTCACCTGTCTTTGAAGAATCGTCGCAGACCAAACGCCACCAGCTTGAGGACTGCCTCAAACACGAATACAGTGGTGAACAGGTAGTTGCAGTACTTGAGGGCGGTCTCCAGGGACTGCCACAGAAAGAGAGGATAAAGAATTGAGGCAAAAGCAACATCAAAGATATAACCCCCCTGTGCAGGGACTCTCCTGAGTGCCAGGTATTCATTGTGGGGTGCGGAACCTACCCCAGGTATTCATTGAGGGGTGGGGAAGCTGCCCCATGCTTCCTACCTACTTGATTGTGGAGGTTGCTAAGGGCAACCACCAGCCAGCCCCTCTGCCCCATGTTCTTCCCAGGACCAGTTCCAGCTCCTTTCTCCTGTGCTGTTTAGCATAATTGGGAGGAGGAGGCTATTGCAAGAGAATCCACAAAATGCCATCAGGCATTTCTTCTGCCAGTAGCCTGTGCCACCTGAATGACACCTTGTTAATGGCACTGGCATAGCTGTCAACCAAGAGTGAAGCATAGAGATTACTCTGGTTGTGGATTCGGGTCATCACTGACCGGAGGAAACCCTGCTGTGCCTTGGTCTGGGGCCAGCACATCACAGCTCTGAGCTGTTTGGCTTCTGGCTCTTTTACGTGGCCACCACCAAGGACCAGCGTGAGCGGTGGGCAGCTTTTGGTGGCATTTTGTGCTGGAAGGGTTGGAAGTGCTTTGAGAAGATTGCTTAACAGAGCCTGACTGCAGGCTGGCTTGGCTGGAGCTGTGTTCCAGGGAAAGGAGCTGAAGAGTGAGGAAGAGAAGTGACTTGCTGAGGAACAAAGATCTGATGTGAGGATGACAACAGATAAAGGTTGAGAGTTCCTGAAACATGAAGCTGGGCACCATCTAGGGCAAGATGAAAGCTGGGGAGCTGGGCAAGGTGGGCAAGAAAGAGAGGAGCCCGGCACTAGATTTGAATGAGGACAGACAGATTCAGCTCCTGATTAAAGCCTGAGCTACCTCAAACAATCTGTTCAGACACCAGAGCTGTCACCTAAACCAAGGGTCTTCTGAAGAGAAAACTGAAATGCCACTGGGCAGATGTCATGATGAATGCTTTGTCTACATATGGAGGCAGAAGGCTCCTTTGGGCTGTGCAGCATACATTTTTCCCAAGGAAGGCATCTACAGCTTTACCAGGAACACTGAGAGGTACATGGTCTGTACCCAAGCAAAGTGTAAAACTTATTTGGCCTCCAAGGTGCTATATTTGGAATCACAACCTGCAGCTGAGAGAGGCTCTGCTCAGCACTTTGGCCCTGCAGCCTCTGTTATGAAGAAAAAAGGTGGCTTGGTAAAGACGGCCCGTCCCATGACATACAACCAGCCATCCTGCTTCTCTCAGCTGAGGTCATATGGCAGGGGAATAGGGCTGACATTCGGAAATCTGATTCAAAGCCTGAAGCTCCCAGGACACTGCTGCTTCCACCACTTCTATTAGGATCCAGGGGAACATAAAAAGCAGAGCAGGAAGCTAAATTTGGGTGACCCACATATCCACTTACTAATATAAAGCACAGAGTCTTAATTGCACCATGCTTTCTAGGGGCTTGACCCTTGCTCAGATACCTTCTCTCTAATGATTTTAATGGACAACAAGTGTCTGAGTAGGAACTACCTTTCTGGACACACATGAAACTCTTCACACAAATTTGCCTACTACAAAACTAACTCCTACAAAACTTTAACGGTAGTTTTTAGAGACACTCAGGTGTTCTACTTATGCTGGTGGGCAGTGGTCACCAGAGGGCTGTACCAAAATAACAATGTCTAGAGGCAGGCCTTATCTCCACGATCTCACTCACCACAGGTTGGTTGTAGTGCTCCAAGGACATAGTGACCACGTTGAGGCAGATGATGAAAGTGATGAAGATGTCCAGATAGTGGCTGGTGCAGACCGAGTGAATAAGGAGGCGTATGTGGCAGTAGGTAGCATAGTACGGCAAACGCTGCGCCTCTTCAGTGGAAAGAGGGATATGGGAAGAGTTAGGAAGAAATTAGAACAAAGAGAGAAATGGGTAAGAAACACTGAGGAGGGAGAACTCATAAGCCTGGTGATAGGTGTTGAAAGAAAATGGAATGAGGTTGGGAGAGAGAAAAACCAGAAAAGAATAGGTAAAGGACATAGGGAGGAGGGGGAAAAATAATAATAAAAAAAAAAAAGGAAAGAAGAAGTGGGGAAAAATATGTAGAAACAAAGACAAAGAACAGAATACTAAAGAAAGAAAATCTGTTAGTCTGTGTTTGTGGGAATGGTGCTAAATCAGCATTTCATGTCTTGACAAATTAAGATCACTTATGCTGAAAGGGAGCAGATGGTTCAAGGAGAGGCCCTGGGGTGTCATGGGAGAGAAGGGGAAAACTGGAGCAGAGGAAGGGAAAGCATGCCCATAGGCTGTGAATGGAAGTCTGGGTGGTAGGGATGGTTTCCAGAGGCAAGTATGCTTTAGCAATTTTTATCTAAAGGTAACACAAAACAGGACAGAAACACCAGGAATAGAGGGTTTCCTTTACCACAGAGGATTTGGGATCCCAAGGAGTGCAACAATGGGGTCACTGAGACACAAAACACAGGGGTCTTCCTCTTTTTTTTTTTTTCCCTCTTCTTTAAATTTGGGTTTAAACACAAAGAATGGTCTGTCCAGGTCTTTCTTCCACCACCAGCTGAGCTGCAGGAAGCCCAGGTGGGACTCTACCCCAAGCACAGGAAGCATTATCAATGTGTGCACGCCCCATGCCAACAGTGCCTGTCAGCTTGTGCACAGGGGTGGTTTTGGTACATTGTCTCCTGAGGAACGGGGTGCCAAAACCCCTCCCCAGTGCCTTCCTTGCAGTCCCAGCAGACCTCCTCAGCCACCCCTCTCCCCCAGACCGCCCCAGTGACGTGTGTGGTGACACAGCAGTGGTGCGGGGAGGAAGGCTGAGAGCACGGCCACGAGCGATGGATTTTGGAGACCAGCCCATTGGGAAAGAAAAAGAAGAGGAAAAGGTTTTTCTCAGAAAACCTCGGCCTACGAACCAACCAAACACTTAGGCTGTGCCTTACTCCTTCGCTTCTTCTCCAAGCGTCGCAGGCGCTTCTCCTCCCGCCGGCGCGCCTCCTCAGCCTCCTGGTGCTGCCGGCACTTGTGGAAGTTCTCCACCACCACCCCCACGAACATGTTGAGCACAAAGAAGCTGACGATGAGGAGAAAAGAGATGAAGTAGAGGAGCATCCAGGGGTTGTTGTTGGTCACTGGCTGGAGTGAAAGGAGAAGAGAATTAGTCATTGTCTTAGCAGTAGAGGAATAGGGATGCAGTGGGTAGCAGCCCAACAGTTCCTGCTTTACAAGGTATTGAAATAACCATGTGTGGGCCAGGAGGGAGCCAGCATGCCCAGAAAGACACATGGCACTATTGCTTTTTCATTACGAATTGATAAAGGCCCATTGACACTACCACAGACACCCCCAGCACAACCACAGCTACACCTCCCTGCATGGACCAGACAGGACCACGGACCTGACCCCTTGCAAATAGGTGAGCAAAGGATTCAGAAGGGGCCTGGAAGGGACTCTTGGTTTGAGGGAGTTATCTGAAGCAGGACATTAAAGCACGCTTCTGCCTTACTAGCACAAGGAAAATGAAAAAGGTCCTTTCACAAGAAAGTGCATGTACCTGCTGGTCAACAGCCACAGCATCTAGTCCGTTATACATAATATTCACCCAGCCATCCTTGGAAGCCAGAACAAAGAGGGACATCAGAGCCTGCAACATACAAAGCAAAGCAGATGTGGAGCAGGTGCATCTGGCAGGCAGGAAAAAAAAATATCATGGGTTTATGCTCTAACACACACAGCACCAAAATACTCTTCCCGTGTCTCTGCACACATCAAAACCTGCTCCTTCCCCCGTGGAGGACAGGGAGGGGGTGAAAGGAAGCCATGTGCAGCCAGACCCACCAGAGGAGAGAGGTTGTGAAGAACATCTGCTTCATGGCAGGAGAAAAGAGAAAAATCAAGCTCTCTGCTGCCACCACTTTTCTTTCCCCCTCAGCCTGTAAGTGTCATCCTGATACCAACCCACTAATGACACAGCTTCTGCATGGACACCCAGGCCAAATAACTGCTCCTTCTCGCCCAGGCATCGGCTTTCCAGGCACTGCATCTGTTCCTTGGGGAGGAGACAATCCCTGTGATGGGTTCCCGTCAGAGGAAGGGGCTGTGGTTAAGCTCACCTGTCCCAGGTTGTCGAAGTTATACTTGTGGTGCACCCACTTGTAGTTGGCTGCCATGCAGTCAGACCGGTTGGTGATGTTCCTGATGTCAACCCCCAGGCAGTGGTAGAACTTGCCCTTGAAAAGCTGCAGGAGGGGAGTGACCCCATCAGCCCCTTTCCCCACAGGGTTCCCCATGCTCCCTGGGATGTACAGAAGCTGCCAAGATGCTGCATGGCCTGCAAGACTGCAAGCCACATAGAGCATGATAGGGATGCCACCAACACAATGTAGAGCACAGACTCAACCATTGCAAAGGAGCCAGGACCACCCTTGTAAGTTCACACTTGGCTTTTCAGCCTCCTCCATTGCCCCAGGCCAGCAGTGACTGTAAGCCCACCGTCTGACAGCCCTTAAGGCAGCCTTTCTGGGTACAAAGGGAAAAAGTATCTTCTAATCAGTCCCCTAGAGTAATCTTCCCTCCCTGCTTCCCAGTTACTGAGAGTGCTGATGGGAAAAGATCTCATCTGAGGGTAAAGAACCAGAAAAAACATCCTCTTCTTCTCATATATATTTTTTCACAAAGCTGCACTGCACTGCTGTGACTCTTCTGCCCAGGGCTCCTTTCCCCATATGGAAGGTACTGGATTGTGCATTTGTACAGATGCATCAGAGCAAACTAAGTATAGCGCATTCCCTGAGATGGAAGTAACGCCCACACCCTTGCTCCTCTGCAATGCAACAGCCAAAAATAAAGAGGATTAAATAAAAAAATTAAAGAAGTTTGTGGGTGGATTTAGGGTTGAGAGTGAGGGGGAGAAAGGGAGCTGGCTGGAGGCAGGGTTCATGCAAGCAGGCACTGCTTGCCCTTGTGGGGTGACATGGATGTGTCCAGCGAGCCCTGTGCTGTGCCAGCCCTGGGCTCTCCCACTGACACTGACCCAAACCCCGATGCAGCTGCTGCCAGGTGTGAGCATTAACTTCTGTCTCTCACGTCCAGCAATGCCTGCACTTGCTGAGCACCTGTCTGTGCTTGCCAAAAGGCTGTGTCATTATGGAGATGCCTTGTGAAAGAGGGCAAATACAGAAAATTGACTGGCTTCCCTGTCTCTCCTGCTCTGCTTGGCTCCCTGTATCTGTTATAGGACCTGGGGGTACAGGTGCCTGTGGCAATAGGGCAGGGGGCTCAAGGGCTGTTTGATGGACAGTAACAACCTACCTGCACACCCAGGATGCCAAAGATGATGAAGAAAGCACAGCAGATGAGGACAATGTTTCCTATGGGCTTGAGGGAAGAAATTAGCGTCTCCACCACCAGCTTCAGGCCAGGGGCTCGACTGATGACTCTGGAAGGGAAGGAAGGGGAAGGGTGACAGGGAGACAGGGCAGAGGAGTTTGGCCTAAACGAAGCATTTTCAGCAGCAGCAGACCCCTGTCTCCCTGTGCAGTGACCCCTCAGTGGAGATCACTCCCCTGTGATCAAAAAGCCTCCCCTCTGCCATGGATTTGTTGTCTGATGAGGCAGCTCCAGCATCAGACCCATATGACTAAGGGGGACCTCCCTGTGGCTTAGTGCTTGTCAAAGACCACACTTTGCCTGGCACAGCTGGATCTGACTCTGGGACCCTTCCTGGGGATAACCAGTGGGAAGAGGGGGCCGAGCAGGGCTCGGTGGGGTTCTGACCGGAGGGGACGTAGGGTGCGCAGCAACCGGAGCACTCGCAGCACCCCCAGGATTTTGGCACCGCCAGCAGAGGCCACTGAAACCACAATGTCAATGAGAGACACGAAGACCAAGAAGCCGTCCAAGACGTTCCAACTGCTGCGGAGATAAGCCTGGTCCCCAAAATACAGGCCTAGAGAGACCACCTGGAAGAGAGGGGAGAGAAGAGGGGGTGAAATGGCTCCTCTCCATCTTACTTGGTAGAGGGCAACTATGTAGAGAATGGGGGGAGGGGGAATAGTTATCAACTCCTCATGACACTGAAGTGTCATCTCATAATCTTCTCCTTTCACCTGGATGTCTGTGAAGGAAAACATCTTTTTTTTGCCTCCCTAGCACTGTAGGGGACACACAGGAAACCTTTCCCTGCCACTCCAGAGACTTGGGGCAAGCCTCCCAGTTCAGAGACCTTTACCTGGGAGGTAAAGCCAGGCACCAAAATCCATACACTGGTTCTTAAAAGGGTAGTTTGTTTGTCAGCAGTTCTCAAAAACAGTGGGTGCTACAGAATTTGGTGGCCATGGGAAGATCTTAACATCCTGCAAATCATGGTCAAAATTCAGGTATGAATTTTAGGGGTTTAACTTCCAGCACACAGTTTAGGACTTTTTCCCAATCACGAGAAGGGAATACCAAGGTTTTCTGATTGTTGCAAAGTACTTTGAAATCTATTGAATAATTATCTCAACTTTGAGCATGTCATTAATATTGTTGTAATGTCCGCCATTCTTGCTCCAGGAGAAAGGGAATGGACATTCGACATCATTACAAAATCCGTACTTGAATGCCAGCTATCCTTTATGAATACTAAGATCCAGCTGGATCTAAAGCCTAGGATAAATATCTTCTCTATGCCTGACAAGACAGGACTCAACCCCAGGCAGTATCTGCCTTTATAAAGGTAGAGGGAAGGACTGGCACACCAAAAAGAAGAACTGATTTTAAAAGGGTGCTGAGGAAACATGAACCGTGTTTGACACTGGAAAAAGGCTCTGAGCTGTTCACCTCCAGTAACTTACCTTCAGTGTCATTTCAGCTACAAAGATTGCTGTGAAAATGTAGTTGGACACAGTGAGAAAGATTCTTTCCTAGAAAAAAATAAACAAAAAAAAACAAAACAGAGAAAGACCTTAAATGTATTTTGACTACTTCTTGTTACTCTGTCAGGCCCCTCTGATGATCTTGATATTTTTGCATTCCTGTGAAGGGTCTGAAAGCTGATGAAATAAGGGAGGTGTCCTTGGCAGAGGTCAGTGCTAGGCAGCTTTCAGCTCATACACCTTGGCTGGGACAGGATCCTACGCAGCTCTGCCAGAGCATGGTGGCTGGGATTCTTTTGCGTCCTGCAAATCTGGCTTCAAGGCACTCCCTGCCCTGTTCTGCCAGTGCTGCTCAGGCCTGACCTGCTGCACTGACCTGGGGCTCCTTCCCGAAGAGCTGCTGAGCACAGACCACAGATTGTGTCCAAGTGCAGCAGAGTCTGGGAGTCAGCTAAGGCAGACAAGCAGAAAAAGTAATTTCACTTGCCAGCTTGAGCCACCTCCAAGATAGCTCAAGAGCAGCATACACAAACAATGATGTGCCATTCCTACAGCACAGAAGTCACTTCTATCTTTCAGTTCCCAGTCCTTGTCCCTTTTGCCATTCATCTCTTATGTGCAGGTTCCTGGAGGAGACTCTTACTTCCCAAGACAGAAGGAACTAGGCTTTCTGTATTATAAAGTGGGTTGCCCTATTAGAAGAGCCTGCAGGGGAAGCACACGTTTATGTCAATTATTAATACTTAGGTATTTGAATAGATGAGTCGGAGCTCAAGTTCTCAGAGATCATACCAGTACCAGGAACACTTCAGAACCACTGTTAGAGGTTGTGCCAAAAAGCGGGTGACAGGTAATGGTTCTCACCGTGCTTCTGTGTTCAATCTGGGGTCTTTCCAGGGCAATCGTGATGCAGTTCAGGAAGATGAAGGCCAGCACTACGTGGTCAAAAAGCTTGTGAGCAATGATGGTTTGGCAGAGGAGGCGAAACCTGCAAGAGAGTTCCAGTAGGCACTTGTGCCTTGGCCAGAATGAATTTAGGAGCAAAGATGACACAGAATTAAGCATTCTGGCCAAAACTGGGCTCTGATATAGCAGCTTTCCTGTCTCTGATACTGATGTCCCTTGAAATGGCAATAGCCCAGGGTGGTACATGGTCACACAGGGAGCCTGGAGCAGAGCAAGGGCAGAGCAGTGAGCTGAACCCTCCGCTGATTTCCCCAGTGCCAGAGTGGTTTCCTAACCACTATGACTCTGTGCTCCTCTCTTGCCTTGTAAAGAGGCTGAATTCTAGTTTTCCTCCCAAACTCACACTTTGTAGCACCCCACAGCGAAGAGGCCGGATGCTGAAAGCTCACAAGAGGCAGGTAGGTTGGCAGTTGTGGGGACCACACTTCTGAAAGGCACCGTGTACATTAACATAGGTGTCACACGAGCTCTCCCTCGTGACCTATAATGAAAGCCCTTTTTTTCCAAGAGGTGAGAATAGTGTTGGCTGGGGTACATGGACATTTTCTCCTGGTGAGAAGATCTCTTTAACAGGAAGAATTCAACCCAAATTTCCTTTTTTTTAGGCAAGAAGAATTCTAACTTTACACTAAAAGGTGTGATATAACTGCTGGTAAGTTGGTAGTAGGACTGTAAATTAAATGAAGACACTATTCTGGTACCAGGGGAAGAAATATCAGTATTATGGAGTCATCAATAATACATTCTTTATCCTCTTTATGCTAACATTAGTATTCCCTGCCTTGCTTTACTATAAATATTTATGATTACAGAAAATAAAAATGGGACGCTCCAAAGGGAGGGAAGATCACAATAGCTGTTTAGGATGCTCAACTTTCCTTTCATTGCCAGAATCTAGGAAAAGAAATGTCATTTGGCTGTTGAAGGGACAAGGGAGGAGAAAATACACATTCTCAGCTGGTAAGTTTAAAGTTGCAACCTAACATCAGAGGTTGTGGCCAGCAGAGCAACAGAATCTGCCCCCTCTTCTCAACCCTCTCATGGCAAAAACTGCACAAACCTGTTCTGTGGGGAGAAGAGATATATGGACCAGTCTTCCCGTAACTCACACCAGTCTGGCTTGTAGACTTCCATCATCTTCCGGATGCGAAAGCACAGGCTCTGTAGGGATGCAGCAGAAGCAATTGCCACTGGTGACCTTCCCACTTGCCTGAGAGAGATATTCTTCCTTTCACATCTGACTCAAATGCACCACTACCTGCTTTTCTTCAATCCCATGACTGAGAAAATCAACTCAAAGGCAACGAGTCATGGAAAAGAAGGTAGAAGCTGCTTTGCCAGGGCTTGTTTACCTCTTGGCATCTGGTTTCCTATCTGAATCATGACAAATAAAACTGCTGGTGTCCTTTTTTAGAGACAGTGGATGCTGTCCATGATGCCTTCTTAGAGGTCTTGGAGGAACTGTGTTACATGAAGGCAATGTTTCCTCCCTACCTCAGCTAAATAAGAAGCCAGAACAAAAAGGCCTTCTGTTGGCACTTGGGCTGGGAATTTCATACAGACATATAGGTGTTCAATTTTCTACTGACCCTCGCTCCACCTTTTCCACCCTCTGATCTGCTCACAGATTGCTGTCCCCCAGGCTGATACCACAAAACCCACTTGCCTTGCCTGTGGTGCCTGTGCTTCCTGCTCTGGTCTGCTGATGTTCCCCATGCAAAACTCTCACTGTTACACAGCCTGACCTCTCCTACCCTGTAGAAATCACTGTCTGCACGGCTCTGAAATAACAGCCCCTGAATGACCACATGTATGTCTCACATCCGCCTTCCTCCCACCATCCACCTGCCTTGCAGGCAGCCTGACAATGCGGTGTGAGCTTGTCTGGGCCTGAAGGTCCTATCTGCGTTCAGTGCTGTCCTCCAGCCTTCCTAAAGCACCTTTACAAGCTTTCCCAGCCACACACAAAAAGACTGAAATTGAGGATGGATTTGGGATTTCCCAGAGCATTGTGATGTAACCCCAGGCTCCTCCACCAAGTACTCACATAATCTATTTCTTCATCATCCTCTCCCCCTTCTTTGTGGTTGTTCATCTTTGGGAAGATCTCCTTGACAATACTGGGCATTTTGCCATTGCAGTCCTGATGCTCACTGGCCCCAGGGGGTGCTCCCAGCCTATGGGTCACTCTGTGGCCAGAAGGGACTGGGGCCAGCTCCAGCAGGTCACAGGAGCCTTTGTTATCCAGAGAGAGTGTCCGGCGGTGATGAAACACCCTTCCTGTCCCATCCGGCTCCCCATCTGCCGCCTTGTGCATTTCCCCAGACAGGAGGGACTCGTGCTCAGCTGAGGGAGGTTTGTGTTTCAGGCTGTGTCCCCGGGCCAGGCTGTTCCAGCTGGAGCGACGGCTTCCCCAGGCTCCGCTGCGGCTCCAGGCACCGTAGTGAGAACTGCGGGAGCTGGACTGTAAGAGAGCGGGATGGGGACTCGGTGACTCCGGGCACAAGGAGGGAGCATGTGATCCTCTCTCAGATCACAGACTTCTCCCTGGGCCCCTAAGCCAGAAGGCTGCCATTTATCAGATGTCAAGCAAGTTTCATGGTGGGAATTTAGCAGCAATCTCTGTAAATCTGACAATAAATTGATAATGAGTTAGCAATGGTGTTGGCTTTATAGCACCATCTGTGTGCAAAGCACTTTCAGGGAAGGTAAGTAATAAAGCCAAAGGCCAGGTGCCTGATATCGTTACTTACACCAGCACAGAGCAAGAATAAAGTTCTCAAAACATCTGATTGGCAGCTTTTTACACTGCCCTGGGGTTCAGGATGACACAAGGTACACGGTGATGGATCATCTGACACACCATCTTTGAGTACAGTCTTCATAAAAGGGAGAAATGAGAGAAACAGGCTTGTTGGCTACAGTCTAGTCCAACCACATCAGCAAGTTATCATGTAGTATGTGGCTGCTAGCACTCCCTGTTTGGAAATAACAGGGGCACGAGCCCTTTAAGCACTGAGGCACTCCCCAGAGCTGTGTATGCCAGTGGGTAGAAAGCCCAGGAGCTGATGTTACAAGGTGGACAGGTCTGAGATGCACTGGTTAGACAACCTGCAGCGCTTGGGAAGTGCTACGGGGCAGCAGAATCTGCTGTGGGCAGCTCAAAGACAAAATTTTCACTGTTACAAAAGCTCTGATACAAAACCCAGCTGCAACGGGAGTTGGTTCTGGCATCACCTATATGTTCCTATGCTCTTAACTCCAGCCATCATTTTGTGTCCTTTACTCTAGGAAAACAAGGAAAAGGCAAGGAGGAAAAATGTGTTTCCCTGTAAGAGGGAGACTGTCTTCTTGGCGTTCTCCCTCTCCCACACTCAAAGGAATATAGATAACTAACCCGGAAATAGACTTCAAAAATCTGGAAGTTTAGAAAAATAATGTGAACTGATCTGGATTCTAAAGACAGGCAATGCAGTTGTGTTAGAAGCCTACAGCAGCAGGGCAATCCTTCCCAGAAATCCCCCGATGATGGCAGAAAGCCAACAATGAGCTTGGCCTACAAAAGAAAGGTCTGACACACATTTATACTCCCTCACTCACCAAGGACCGCTGGTCACAGGTCATTCTCCCCAGGGACATCACACTGCTCTTCCGGGAGCCAACAGCAACACGGATCTGGTCAAGCTGCAGTGAGTTGCGTGAAGAGTTGGTGACCCCCCCAGCAGCCACTGGTGGGTTGGAAGAGGGCAAGGATGGGTCCAAGTGCCCATTAGGTGTCACAGGAATTGCACAGAGCTTGGGATCTGAGTGGAAAGAAGAATGAGGAAAGAAGAAGGTGGGTTCCTCACTACCCAGTGATGCTTTGATGCCTTAGCAGTTTAGCATTTTAACAGCAGCTAACAGATTATTGTCCCTTTAGCATCAATCAACATCAATTCCTCTGATTTAGGGTGTGGTGACAAAGGCAGTGCAAGCTGGGAAAGATTTAAAGTCATTTCCTCAGTCTCCAAAACCGACCACATCTCTCCTTGGGGACAGACAGATGAGCAGAGTGGTGGCCAAGCAGCCTCAGACTGCCAGGCAGAGCACGAAGCCGAACAGAGGACAAAAGTGTGCTTCTGCATGCCAAGAGCAGACACCAGCATCTTCAGGTCTGAACAAATTCCACCAGCTGTTAGATTGGCTATTTAAAGCAGCTAGGCTGAAACACTGAGCAAGGGATTGAGATGTAGGGATAGCCACAACCATCCATGTACTGAGGTCACCTTAAGACTCCTGCAACCATACTGCATACACAAACTGCATCCCAGTCTATCCTACTACACTGCACTTCTTCAAATGACTGATCATTGGCCTTTAAGATCAAGGACACTTTTCAGGGAAATGTTAAGTCCTGTAGATGACCATCAGCATTTTTTGAGATGCATGGAGAGGACAGGGTATTGGATTTTAATGCCTGAAAGGACTGGAGCAATCATTTTTGTTTGACTTATTGCATAATGAAGGTCACCTATCCGTGTTTTCATGACAGACAGCCCTGAGAGCACCAACACCTCTGTAAGCTCTTCCTCCACTGCCATCTTAGGCAGAGACTGCCTACATTCAGCACAAGCTCTGATATGGTGCAGCCATGTAACTCAGGATAGGACTGCTTTGAAAAGAGCTAAGTTGCGGGAAAAAACTGTGAGCCAATAACTGGAGCCACTGCTCCCTGCTGTGGGAGCTGCATTTACACTCAGAAATGTGCCTGTGGTGCTTGTCTGAGTTGTGCTGTGAGTATGCTTGTGCCTGTCCTTGCACCTTGCTGATACTGATCTTGTCTTGCTGACTGGACTTCTTGGCTTGACCTCAGACCTTCCTCACCACTGTGGGCTTGCCTGGAAATCACTGAACCATTGGCAGACCCTCACTAGTGTCAGTGGACCTGCTCTGCTGACCTTGTACAAGAATGTGCAGTGTGGCCCCTGCCCTCCTGCCTGGCTCTCTGTCCCCTTTCAACTCCTGGCTCACCATCCGTCGCAGAGTAAGCTACTCCTGCTGCTCCCTGCCACCCAGTCCTGTTTGAAGCATAATGCCTCTTGTAGAAAGACTTCCAGTCTTTGAGGGGAGACTTCGAGGGATGGAGACCTTACCAGGCAGTTAGTACTCAGGTTGTTCCCACTGTTAATTATCTTTCCTTGAAAATATACAGTTTTTATTCAGCCTGAATTTGTCTAGCTTGAGCTTCCAACCTCTACAATCTCATTATGCTTTTCTCTGCTCAATTAAAGAGCTATCTACCATCACAAATTCCTCCTTATGGTCTACAACTACAGAGAGAGTGATCAAGTATCTTTCCTGATTTCTGTAAGCTTCATTAGTCTCCCACTATGAGGCAAGGCTTCCAGATTTGCCAGAGTCCTTTTTACTGTCTTAGTATCCCCTCTCCAAATGTGGGTTTCAGATCTGGACACAGTGTTCCTGAAATGGTGACCCTGAAGATAAGCAGAGACAGCCTCACTTCTCACTTCCAGTTGCTGTTCTGGAGGTCATTCAAGAACTGTTCCACTTAGCTACCACATTTCTCAGGATGCCAACATATCTCTGTTTTTCCACAAATAACACCACAAACTGGCATAAAGTTCAAAATAAAAACTGGCAAGTTCTCAGAGGTGGGAGTGAATTTTCTGCAGGATCTGCTTTTAGATTTCTCACCAAACAGCAGTAGGACACAAGCAAATAAGATTGTTTAAGTTATTGTACCTGAGCCTTCCTGGACCTCTTGGAATTGATCAAACTCCTCCATGTTCGAAGAACTCTGATCTTCATCTGAGTATGACCGGTTGGCATCACCCTGGAACACACAAATTTAGAAGTTGGGAACTCAAACAGAAAAGACCATTTGTTTTTGTCTTTCATTTTTGGAACAACTGCAAAAGTGTCCGTGGCAGTTGGGCATCCAGTGTGATCACTGGAAAGAGTCTTGTGTGATTTGGGATGGCTAATACACTGCATTGCTGCTTTTGGATGGGTAAAGGACTCACCCTAAGGTAGGTTCTGTTGTGTTACACAGAACAGAAATTGTGAATCCCCTTCCAGAGAGCCTGCCTCTTTCCTCGCAAGGATTAACTCTGGGGTTTTTCTTTTGTTTAATTGAAGACTGCCCTAACAAGGGTCATTTCATGAGTGAGGGATGATACTTTGTAAATCCTCCAGTCCAGTATCCTCAAAGTGTCACAAAGAATCCCTTTTTTAGCACCTCTGTTCCTCCTCCTGATGAAGCCCTGGTGGCAACTCACCTCAGCCTGGAACCCCTCCACAAGAATGGCCACCAGCAGATTGAAGAGTACGTAATTGCCAAATGTCATGAGAGCCACAAAGTAGAGGGAAGCCCACGGTGAGGTGGAGGCCATGCCATTATAGAGAACAACATTCCAGTCCTCCTGGGTTAGGATCTGCGAGAGAGGAAGAGAAAGTCAGATAAACGTGAAGGAAGAACATGAAGGGGATTCCCAGAAAAGGACAGTCAAAGAATACACATCAGGACCAGAGCAGGCCTCTGAACTTCCCCATAACCACACACCCACTGTCACTGTCCAGCTGTGGCACTACACCACAAACCTTAGCTGAGCAAGAAGAAACGGGAGCAACCATTAGGGCAGTCATGTGCTGAGGTGAGATTGTTAATCTTGGCAGTTGTCACAACAGGAGTGACCTTTGCACACCATCTCCTAGGAAGGAAGGAGCTCCCCTGTTTGAGATATACACCAATCGTTTGGTTCCAAAATTCAATTGTTCTTCCTCCAAACATCATACAAAAGTCTTTTACACAGCCTTTTGTGGTGTCAGGAGTCAGTGCAGTTCTCCTCGGCGAGGAAAAAGCATCTCCTGATCCTCTTCACTTTGCCCTGGCCCACCCACAGAGAGCAAAGTGGGCTCACCTGGAAGACGGTGACGATGGCCCAGAGCAGGGAGTCAAAGTTCTTTCGGTCAGGAACTGTATCTCCTGTGTCTGTCCTGAGGCTGAACTTGCAACCAAAGATGTGCATTCCCAGGATGCTTTGGAACAAGATGATGTCAAATATAAATATCTCTGCCTTCACAATGAACTCATCAGAGTAATTCTCTTCTCCTGAAAATCTAACACAACATCACAGCAGCAAGGGGTACAAGAACACAGTCTGACCACTGGGACCTATCTGTGAAGAAGGAATTACTTATTGCAACCCTGTGGGTCACCAAAAAATTTGCTTTCCATCTGTGCTGACTCAGAGCTCATAATTCCCTCCAACCTGTCATTCAGATCTGTTCTCTCTATTGTCCTCTTTTGCTCTCATATTTCTTCATTTTGCTATCAGGGCATCCATGGCATGCACAGACAAACTTTCTTGGTTGTTTCCTGCTGCCCTTCTGCCAGAGTCAGCCTCCAGGCTGAACTGTTCCTGTAGCCAGTGTTGATTACCAGGAGACTTCACCTATCCTGCAATGGGACATTATGCTCAATGTTTGCATTTGCTGGCAGTATTTCACCACCCCATCCAGGCCAAAATCCTCAGCTGCTGAATCCAATTTAATGCAGGAGCATTAATTATGAACAAATAAATGTTTGTCAGTGCTGCCTTGGCCTAGAGCTATGGGCAACATGAGTTATGCAGTCATGCCCTGAAGCTGCTGTCCCCGTGAGCCACGCAGTGCCACTCCAGAACACCGTGAACCGACTGCCTCCTCACCTGAATATGAAGATGAAGAGCATCAGGAGCATGCAGAAGGTGGCTACGTTGTCCATAGTCTTCATCAGCACCACAAGCTGGCGGCGCAGCGCAGGCATGAAGCGCACCAGCTTCAGCACCCGGAGGAGTCGGAACGTCCTCAGCACAGAGAGGCCCCCGTCTGCCTGGCCAATGATCTCCCAGATGCTGTGGTCCAGAGGGGCACAGGAAGTACGAGGGACAAAACAAAAGACAAGTGAGCAAACAGAAGAAAACAAGGAATGCTATGTCTTCACCTTGGCATTGGCACTACAAAGGGGTGAGAAAATCTGTCTGAGCAAGACAGACGTATGTACCATAGGCTTGTCCTTGTGTGTTGAAAGCTGCATTCATGCCTTAAGAGCATGAATGTGGCAGTGCATGTGGCAGGAATGAAGAAAGGATTGCAGCATTTAATTCCAGCAAGACAAGTTCTTTTATCACACTTTAAACCTTTGTAACATCTTCAATTTGTGCATTTTCAAAGTATTTCACAGCTAATATTTGCTGTGAACTTAACAAGGCAGTTGCAATTGCCTCCACTTTGCAGAGGAGAGAACTGAGGGACAGAAATGCTGTGTAGCTTGCGTAGCACCAATGCCGAGTATTGGGAAAAGACACCTTGGTCTCCCAATCCTCGGCCTTGTGCATCAGCTCAGCTCCTCTCAGTACAGCTGCTAAATCCTTTTTGAAAAAGTGTGCAAGCTCTGTGGTACTCTTTCCTACGTGTATTTCAGTTGATCCCCGAGGCCCTTGTCACCTGATGATGACGATGATACTGTCAAAGATGTTGTAGGGGTTGCGAAGGTAATCAAAGAGACCAAAAGCAGCAAGTTTCAGGATCATCTCCAAGGCAAACATGCTTGTAAAGACAACATTGCTGATCTCCAAGATGTTGGTCAATTCCTCTGGCTAGAGAGAATGCAAATTCAGAGAGTCAGAACTGAAAGAGCCCTGAAATTATGGGAAATAAAGTGTTACCCTTCTCAGGTAACAGGGTTTGTAGGGAGTTGCAAACTTCCATGGGTGAGATTAGAGTGGAGCTGGATAGAGGCACTTGTACTCCAATTCCTTTCCAGATCTGCTGCCTTCATCATACATTATATCCCTAACAATTTTATTCATTAGAGGCAATCAGGAGCCTCACAGCCATTCACAAAGCCAAGGCTGACCAAGCCTTTCCTACACCCCACTCCATATCCCATTCCCCTGGCTAAAGGCTGTTGTTTCTTTTTCTTTGTGCAAAGAACTCGAGTATTTTTTGAAGGAGAGCAAAACTGGCTGATTTGCAGTCAACCTCTTCCTTCAAGAATTTCTTCCTCTGAAGTTTCCACAGTTAGCTGGCACTTCTTTTTTTTTTGCTGAAATTTTGAAAACATTTAAATGACAGGAAAACAGTTCCCCATCTTCCTCTAAACATCACTGCACTCATTTGCCCCTTTCCCCTCTATTTTTTCACTTCCCCCTTTTTCTCTCCCCCTTTCCCCACCAAACCCTTGGTATGCATTAGTCTCCTGGTCTTGCTCCATCAGTCTTATGCCTCTATCCTCAGAGTGGTCTCAATAATTACCCAAGCAAATATCAAACTAGACGAGACAACAGCAAGGAGGACCACACTGCTAAAACCTACCTGTAAGGGACAGGGAGAGCAGGACAGGGTGAAGAAGAGAGAAAAATGGACAGCAAGAGGAGAAAGGCAAGTGCACAAGGTGAAAAATCCAAGAATGACACAAGATGACTGTTGAAAAATAAAGAGGTTACATCTTCCTTTGCCTTGGTCTGAGCTATGCCTGGCCACCAAGCCACTCTTTTAAGCATCACGTAAAATGGATGGGAACAAGAAAACTGCAAAAGGCTGCTGTAGAGAGCAAGAGAGGACAGACATTCCTGGCACTGCGGAAATGAAAAAGTGAGTCCCTGCAGGTCAGAGCCAATACTTCTACCATTAAATCAATATTAGTGCCCACCAGGAAGGGAAGTCATGGTCTCTCCCCGTGGTCTGCAAAATTGCTGTTTTGCTGAAGGGCAGCCTTTGCATTGGCCATGCCTGTTACTTATAAAGCTGGTGGAAAGGGAAGTGAGAGAGGAATGCAGTTCTCGTTCTGGCTCTCTGCCTGAAGCTGGGGGCTGCTTTAACCCCTGCTCTGAGGCCCCCAGGGGCCAAGATCCTCCCAGGTGAACAAATTAACTGGAAACTGCTCCTCACATCTCTGGCTTCCCATGCCCTTTGTTAATTTCTTGCACTCCTCATTGTAGCTTTTTATTAAAATAGTCCATGTCTTTAAAATGAAAAAAGAGGAGATGGATCAATTTCCATTCATAGTAACATCTGAATAGCAAAACCACCCTGAAAATGATGGAGAAAGGAGGGGAGATAAGAGAAGGGAGAGAAGGAATGAGCAAGTGCATGTGGGAAGGGAGAGATGAAGATCACTTCACCGAGACCCAGCAGTAACAACAGTTGCTGAGAACATGAGGTCTGTGTGTCAAACTGAGATGCCAATTTCAGGCTGAATCGAACCACTATGTTAGCGAAAATAAGCACTGTAAAAAAGCAACAGGTTATGGTGGTGGATTATCCTCCTCTCTGCTTTCCATACGTTCTCTCTTGTGCTCTCGTAGGGAGCAACTGACGTTTGAAAAATCGTGCTTGCATCTTGCTTGTGGAAAAGGTCACCTGTTCCTCTGTCGCTCCTTCCCTCCTTGACATCTGTTTCTCTAGTCAAGCCTCACCTGTTAATCTGTTTCTAATGGACCATCCTTCAGCCCCAGCAAAGCATCCTTCCTAGAGAGAGGGACAGGAAAGACTGGACAGAGAAAGAAAGAAATTAAGAAGAGATGGGCAGAGATAAAGCAGAAAAAGAGAAATTTTTAAAAAAAAAGCTGAAAAAAAAATTAAAATAAACTCACTAGCAGCCACAACAAGTAGAAAATGAAAGAGTTGTTTTAGGCAGTGTAGTAAAGAAGTAAATGCTGGAAAAGGAAAAACAACACAGAAGAAATGAACTCAGGAAAAAAAAGGGGTGATAGAGAGGAGCCAGATGGAGGGGCACTAAGGCAGATCCAGCATTGCAGCCATTTCTGGAGATACAGCTAGTTTGACACAGTGCAAAGAGCCATCAGCTGCAGGGTGGGGTTCACCAGGGGTTGTGTCCTGTGTGGCAATGCCCTTGTTCCTGGGGCAGAGTGGCTGTGAGTGACAATGGATGAGGCAGGTGGCTGGGACAGGGCTGGTGCAGGGGACTCTTCTCTGGCCAGGGAAGTGTGAACTTGATGAAGAGGACATGCAAACAGGGGAAAAGTGGTTCTCTCCTTTTCTCCCTACTGACACACGGGCTCTCCAACACAGCAGATGTGTCACCTTGCAGTTGTGAGGTCCCCCCAGGCTCCCACAGACAGCATCCAGGCATTCATCATCTAAACCCTTCCTCCTCCCAGGTTTACCTAGAAACTGTAAGTTAAAGCATCCCCAAGGAAAGAACTGAACTCAAGGCTACTTTAGTCCAAGAAAAAGAAAGGAACACCAGAAATCTCCCCAAAAGCAGTCTGTTCCCATTGCCAAGACAGGACAGACTGATTTACCCATCACACTAGAAGTGAAAATTGAACATAATTGTGGGAGCTGAGTATTGGGGTAAGGAGGGTGGCTTGAAGGGGCAGAGATCCCAGGAGGCAAGGCCTGCCCAGAATCAGTGTTTTAACCAGAATGGTTAATCTATCCTGTGTATGGATCTCTTTCCCAATCCATGAAACAATCTAATTCACATCTTTGTGGAATAAAGTCCTTCATCTCTAACAATGTAGATCAAATACTGAGAGTAAAATATATGATTCAGATTTACTTCAGAACTCCTGTCCCATGATCAGAAACTGGAACTTGGGCAATAGAGGCCAGCAGCTCAGCTTTTTTCTCCCTTTCAATTTCTTACTAACTTTGGAACTCTTTTGCCAGATTTGACTGAAAATATAATTAGTCCATTATCTGGCAGCAGACAGAAACTCCTGCACCATAGGAAAGGTTAAGATTACCATGAAGCCCCTGCAGGAAAAGTTTCTCCTAACCAGGAGTAAATTTGCAACTGTCTAGAAACTGAAGAGTAATTGATGTGACCTATGGACACCAGCTCCACCGAACCTGCACATCACTGCCTCTGTGATGAGAACATGAAAAAGAAATTTTCCATAAAGAGGTCTCTCCAGCCTGTCTATTTTTACTCACAATTTCAAAGTCACTTGACAATAATTAGAAGAGCCATTGAAATCAGCTATGGAACATACCAACTAGCTTTTACTTAAGTTAAATCACCACCCCACAACCAGTGCAGGATTTCTTGACTGTTATACTCTAGTTCTAAAAGGATGAAGTAGTGTGGTTTCATCTACCACTCCAGGGAGACTGTTCCATCCTTACTAAATGTCAGTATGATGAGCTGGCTTGGACATTTGCTGAATGTTTCTGACAAGGAGCAAACAGCAAAAAGAGAAGCAATAACTGTAAAATACGAACTTGTGAATGCAATAAATGCTGGTATAAAGTGAAATCACACAGGCTAAAGGATATGAAGGTACTGATCCACAGGGTGCGTCTAGTTAGGAAATAGGGGATCATCATCGGATCCACACAGACAGACCTCATAAAGTATTGATCTGATGTATGAAGGAAAACTGTAAGTAGGTACTGGAGAAGATAAACCAAGTTACTCAGCAGTTGTCTAAAATGGCTGCTGATGGCAGAGAGGCTTGAGTCCAACAGGCCATTCAAGAAATACAAGATGAGAAAGGCAGTCTGAGACATTCAGCTGGGACAAGCTTTTCATCCTCATGCTGAATAAGGGAGAAAAGTCAGCAGCACCAGACCCACTGTGAATATTAAGAAAAAAGTAAGCCTCTTAAAAGGATTCTTCTGGACAGCCACAAAAATCTAATATTTTCTACACTGGATTTTAAAAATAGACACTTTCAAATAGAGGCAGATCTGAAGAACTGCAAAAACTATTTCAAGCAGGACAAGGCTTGAAATGATGGGGTTTGGCTTATGCAATGTCTCAGCAATATCTGAAGGCCTAATATCAAGACTATTACATGGTATATTGCACACTGATGGATTTGAATAAACATAGCTATTTACAAATGATATCTTGTTATAAGATCATGGATTTAAAATAACTTAAAGAAGCACAGTTTCTCATAAAATGAATTTATTTCCTTCACATGAAATATATATATTTCAGATGGAAACTGCTTTGGCCACACAATCAGGACAGGACGAAGGACTGGATGAAAAAACTAAATGAAGCCAAATTCCAAGGTGATTTGAATATGATTAAAGTTATTTGAGTTGTTAAGTCTCCTGGAAGAATAACACTGTGAATATTAAAGCCCTGAATTGTAACAAACAGTTTAAATTCATGTTTTTCTGTCTGTTGGTCAAGACTGGGCAATTGAAGGTGACATGCATGTGCTCTGTCCCTTGGGTTTCAGTGTTTATGAACCTGAAACCTGTGCCTCACTCCTGCAGTCCTTATAGGCATTAGCTCTGGGTCGGAAGACATCCATACGATAAAGTAGGTGAAGCAACAGAAGCTTCTTCAGTCAAAGGATGGTGTCACCCTGCAAATCACAGATCTTGGTGGGCAGAGGGGCTTTGCTGGACTTCATTCTGTGAAAATTTGTGCTTTTGGGAGGAAAGACAGCAGAAGAAAAAAAATAGGAAGGAGAAACAAGTAGGCAATGAAGCACCAGCCTGAGATGTACTGATGGCACAGTTTGGGAAAAACTGAAGGAGAGCAAAGGGAGGTACAAATGTCTGTGTGCTTCTGAGTTAACTGCTGATTGAAAAGAATCCAAAATTCATGGTATGGTCTGAATAAGTTTTAGTCTTCTTGTGCCAGGAAAGCAGAATTCAGTACACATTTTGAATAAACAGGCTGCACCACATTTTTCAGTTATGATCAGTTTGGCAGACATCTCTTCTGGTAGAAACAGCATGCAGGGTCATAAGCTTTTCCTAGCTACTTATGGATAAAAAGTGATAGCACAATTTTAAAGACTGCCATTAAGAACCTGCTACTAGAAACACCAAGGCTGCAGAGGCAGATCCCAGTCTGCTGCAGGCTGTACAAACACAGCAGAGGCATCCTAGAAGGGCTTAAATCTGCACATACAATGGCCAGAACACGAGAGTGAATTCTCTACCTCCAGCTCAAGTATTCTTCTGTCAAACTATTATTCACGCTGTGTCCATTAAACCAGGATGAACAATGGCTCTCCCTGCTTGGTGATCACATCTTTAAAACACCAGTGGGCAGTTTTCAAATTGTCCTGGGCTCCAGCCCTTAGTCATCTCTCTGCTACGTGATAAATACTTTGCTCTTTTTTATCTATTTCCATGAGTCAAACCCTCCAGCATCTTCTTCATTCTCCTCTGAGCTCCTGCCAGTATTTTTCTGGTACTGAAGCATCCAGTGCAGTTTTGAATTCTGGGATCAAATTAGGTTTCAGAGCCTTGTATCAGAAACTAGCTGGGCTTTGAAAATTGGTTTAAAGCTTGATACGTGGGTGGGATCCAGACATCTGAGGCTTCAGATACTGGCTCAGACACTGTGTTGCCTCAAACAGGGAATTTAAGATACACAAGGTCTCAAGGTATCGTCATCCTGATACAGTTCAGGACAAATCTGAGTGCCTTGCTTGAACTGGGCTCACTGCCTGTCTCTTTGCTGCCTGACACTGTGTTTAGGACTAGATTTCACCTTGGCTCCAGAGCTTCAATGCAGTCAGCATCTCAGTAGTGCAGTGATCTCATTTTGTGATCTGGGCAGACACAAGGAGTGAATCTTGGTCACATTCAGACTGGCAGGGTAGATCTGAGACATGGGTGTACAGCATGGACTCTTTCAATGCAAAGTGCAGCAGAGCCACCAACCAGCAGTGCAGATGCAAGGTCATGGGTGCGCTTAACACCCTCTGAGGCTGGCACTGCACATCACAGTGTAGACACAGTTTCTGTGTCCCAGCTGTAAAATAAGGGCACACAATTCCTCTCCATCTCACAAGTCTGTCATTAGGATAAAGTGCACGGCTGACTCAGAGCTGTCTGCAAACTACTGGCGTGAAAGTCAAACCTGCGCCCACACCTGCTGTTTGTGTCTGACCTATCACTTCTTACTCTCAGGGCAAAGGAAAGGCTCAAGCAGCCTGAACCCCCAAAATGACTGGAGATGGGAGGTGGGTGGTGCCTTTCCTAGCCTTCCTGTATAGATAGCATGTGCTCAGACATCTCTTAATTAAGTTGGGAAAGCTAGCAAGCTGATGGATTTGAATTGAGATGCTGGTGAAGTGCCTGTGACATCCCCAGAGGGCACATTAAATTAACCAAGTAGACTAAGGATTCAGTAAGCTAATGAAGAGAGAAACGAGTGAGAGGGATGAGGAAGATGGAAGAGACGAGGATGACGGAGAGAGAAGCAGACAGAAAGTGAAGACAGGGCAAAAAAGAAAAACAAAGGGATGAATGACCAGGGAGGAGGAAAAGAGAGGCATTGAAAAGAGGTGAGAGGAAAATACATGGAGAGAGAGAGAAAGCGATTAAGAACAGGTATAAAGAAGTAAGAGACCCTGCAAGATCCTGAGGCTTTCTCCAAAGTCATGCTGGGACCATCTGTGCTGCAGTCTGGGATCCAAATTGCTCAGTCTCTGCCTCCACCAAATTGCATCAGCTGCTTAGCGAGGCCATGACCCCCAGCAGGGCTCAGCAGTCCACGCTGCCCACCACGTGCCCTGAGGTGCTTTACCTGTTCGTGGTGCTCTATGCCCATGCTGATGGTGTTCACTAGGATTGCAATCATGATCCCACGGTTGAAATACTTGCTGTCCACAATCACTCGAAGCTTGACCCTCACTTCTCGCCACATGTCACTGCAGAGCTTCAGCCGTCCTCCTTCTTCCACCTCCTCCTCCTTCTCCAGCGCCGAGGCATCCTGGTCCTCTTGGCTGCCCTCTCCCTCCCCTTCACTGGCTCCTCCTTCCTCCCGGTCTGAGCCAGCGCTGTCCAGGACTGAGAGCCTTCTGGATGCTTCCTGCTCTGCCCTGCGGCATCGGGGGCAGTTGGTGGGATCAGAGGTTGCTGTCACAGCGATGGGCTGGACTAAGCCCTGAGGAGGGCAGCCAAGAGAGTTGTGCTGCTGGCAAAGCCCTGGAAAGAGAAATGGTGCTGCTTAAAGAAGGAGGCTGTGAAAAAGACATTCAAAGTGGACACCTGTTTGGTTTCTGGGTATTTAGACAGGGTAACTGGGCTTTTTAGCTGTAAGGATGATTAAACACTGACACATCATCTCAAGGGCAGCAATAGAAGCTGTTGCCATTGGGGGCTCTATGCTGACAGGCTGTCTCCAAAACACACGGTACTGTTCTTCTTGCCTGTGATTAGACTCAACAGGGCTCACCTCCATCAGAGAAAGAACTGCTTTGTCTCATGAAGAAATTGTGGCTTGAGACTCGCTAGTTTGTGTTAAGTGGGACCTGAGGGGAAAAACAGTCATGAGAACTGCTTTTGGCCTGAACCGCTACAAGTGGGGTCTGAAAATCCCCAGCCTGAACTCAACTCTCTAAATTAGAGAAACTACATTAGTAAAGCATCTCAAGAAGCCAGAAGAGGTAGCACAGGAACACTTCCTCCGGACAGTGTGCGCTATGAATCAGAACAGATCCCCTGAGTTCAGAGAGCAATCTAAATTTGTGTTCCTTGACCCTCTGTTTGGGCCTGGAAGATCAAATGGACACTGGGGGAAATGAAGCAGTTAATTCATTAACACAGCATATGAAGCCTGCAGGAACTTTTCTCCCAGCAAGTAAAGAAAATGAAAGTTTGAGTATGCAGGACCAGCTGAAGGAAAATCTGCCTTTTTGCTTGTTAATGGGAGCATAAACTTAGGAAAGGCATCAGCAGGCAGTTAATACTAACTCTAAAAAACCGTTTTTACAGTGACTTTTCCAGCCAGGAACCCAATGTAAATGATATCTCACATCTAATTTTACACAACAGCATGTGCTGCCATCAAGAGAAATTGTCTCTGTTGTCCTTGCATATCAACCAGACTTCAGCATCGCTCCTTAGGTTCAGGTGACACCTCACTGCAATTCTACTCTCTTTGCCTCTCTCTTGAGGTCCGGCAGCAACTCAGTTTGGGAGGAGAGCTCTGGGGGACCTGTTGTGCCACCAGGTCCAATCCTTTGCCCCACTTTGTTATATCCCCTAATTCCTCTCTCTCCCAAACTGCTGTCAACACCCGGCTATACCAGACATGGAGCCCTTTACAAGTGTCAGTGTCTTTATCTCTTTATGGTATCTGGATTTCAGACCTGGATTATCCATACTCCCTGCTGGCCACCCCTGTTTCATTCCCTTTTTTGCCAGTCACCCCCACCTCGCTGGTCTGGTGTGCTGGCTGTGGTGCCACGCTCAGTGGCCAGTGTTAATTCTAATTCTGTTCTTTATAGGCACAGGTCCTTTGGAAAGCTGGCGCACGGAGATGTTCCCAGCTACTCTCACATTTCCACCACTGGCATTCCCAGTTCCACCCACGCGATCCTTACTGTAGCGCCTCTGGCTTTTCCTGTGCACGCCGGGTTTGGCGTCGCCGGGCTCCTCCCCGTGGCCGTGGCGCCAGCTCTGCACGCTGTTGTACAGCCCGAGGGTGCGGCGCTTGGCCTTGCGCAGGATGTGGCAGACGTACTGGAAGATCTCCTCGTAGCAGTCTCCCGGCTCCATGTAGCTGGCGACGGTGCTGGAGGAGAGGTACCGGGCCCTTTGCTCCTGCATCAGCTGGTGCTCCCGCTGCTTGGTCTCCGAGAACTGCGTGGCGATGACCACCAGGCACAGGTTGATCATGAAGAAGGAGCCCACCTAGCAGCAAAGGAGAAGAAGGGACCGATGTCAGCACGAGGAAGAACGTGCTGGGAGGGGGAATGTAAGAGGAGAGAGGAGGGGAAAGTGACTGGAGGCAGACGGAGGAGTGGGAATCAGTCTCCATATGGAGAAGGGGTTTCAGAGAAAGCCAGGAGTGCATGAGCTTGGTTCTGAGACTTCACTTAACATCATTTCCATGCAGAATTTGAAGCTATGCACTGAAATTCAGGAAATAGGTCCAACTTTTCACAGGTTTTGGGACCCTTGGCAAATCACTTAGAAGTTACATATAAAGGGCTTGATGAAAACTAGACTTTTTCTTTCCCTCTCCTTTGTATTAAATAGAAGGTAGGAGACAGAGAACCAGTTTGGTTGACCTCTTCTCTGCTTATTCATTTACCACTGGAAAAATCATGCACTGCCATTTATAGTCTTCAGCTCTTGGAAGAAACGTCAGTATTCTCAGATCATTTTAATGACTTACCAGTATACTTGGGGCATATTATTAATTTTTACCATTTGCATCTTAATTCTCCATACAGGGAGATGGGACTTTGCTGAAATGAGTGAGCTCTTGAAATCAAAAAGGATTTTACAGAAATGAATGACCTGTAGAAGGACACTGAGTAGTCTGGTAAAACCATGCTTCTTTGCTTATTTCCTATTCTTCTGATACAAGACATCATATTAGCTCTTGTTTAATTTGTCCTCTGGCCTAGGTAGGCTTCACAGTTCAAACACAAAAACCATTAAAAATACACCTCCAATTTCTTAGAAAGAGCAAACAAAATGCTCAAGTTCTCCCTATTCTCCATACAGAAGCCCAAATGTCTACCAGGCTTATTTTACAACTTTGCATGTTCCCTTTAAACCTCAGTTTTTCTATTTATAAAATGGAGAAAGGATCTCTTGGTGCTGAGAGATCTGGAGGCAAAATGAACACACTCTGTGTTACATATCATGAAATTAGAGATTAATTTCCATAGGGAGATCTATCCATAGTTAGATAGATATAGGATAAATCCTGGGCTTCAATATGATGAGAATTTCATACATAAAAGGGCTGGTAACTACATTCAAAATAATTTTCAAAAGCTATGACTCCTTGATTGCTGCCTACTCCCCGCAGATCTGTAAGTGTCAATAGGGCATTGATAAAATGCAGAGTCTAAACTCTGAACAAGGACCACGCATCTGCAGTGCTCTGAAACAGACTCTGAGGGGCAGCCCCTGGGAGGAGATGAAGCACCAGCTCAAGATTTCTGCTTCCCCTGGACCAGAGAGCATCCCTGCCAAGGGGCATCCTCGCACCAGTTTCTCCTGTGTGAACCCACACAGGACCCAGTCTCACCTCACTGTCGCTCCTTTACAAGCAAACAGCTCTGACAGAGAGCAGGATTCAGTCCTGCCCTTGTCTTCACATGTGTTCTCTCCTGTAAGCCTTTCCAGAAAAGGGGACAGAGCAGCAAAGGTGGTGATAACCTGACCCCAGTGCTCGTGAATGGAAAAAGGGTTTATTTCAGCAAGTACCTCAGAGCTTGTTTTACCCATCCCAGCAGCCTTTCCCTCAGTTCAGCCCCTCTGACCAGCTTGCCCTTCTGGGTGACCCTTTCTCTTGCACACAAGTGCCCAGCCCCTTTGTCCAAAGGGGTGGTGTCCCTGCTAGCATCTCAACCCTTTGAAACATGAAGCTCTTTCTGACCAGATTCAACATAAGGACAATAAAGTATCTGAAAATAAAGGGCTTTTTTTTTCCCCCTCCTCCTCTCAGCACCCTTCAAAGCTGTTCTAATTCTGTTTTCCTTCATCACTGAACCCTTCCCTTCTCTCTCCTTCCCCCATATTTCAGCCTATTTTCCCTTCAGCTGCTGCATGCTGCCTTGAAAATTAAAATAATGCCTCGTTCAGATTCCTTTGCCTTCACCCAACATTTTCCCTAGTCTGTGATGTCTTGCATGTTTTATTTTAACTGATGAGAGTATGACTGGGAATCCAAATTCTTCTCCGGTGCACTCTCCTCAGCAGCATGATACTCACATGGGCTTTCCCTTTTGGTGATGTCCCTCAGCCAGCACTGAGTGAGGCAGGGCAGGGAGATGGACACCAACTGTGTCAGCATTTCTGGAACACTACTTGTGACACCGCGCGGTGCTTTGCAATTTCCCACAAGGCCACAAACCACGAGCAGTTAGGGCTTGCAACACCTTCTCTCCAGGCCACAAGCGGAAGAGCTGAGGGTTGAGATGCCCTCACCAGGACCACACTGTTGGCCTAGGGTTGAATCTGGAGCGGGGTTCAGGCTCACATCACTGAGTCCTGTCCTCACAGGCACCATTTACTGCCATCTCCCACCAGATGAACAAAAAGGGGAGAAGTGAGAGGACTGGGTATGGCAACTACTCCCCAGTCCTTATCCTTTTAGCTACGAACATCAACCACAAAGCAAATTAGCTTGGTTAATCCTTAAAACCACAGGCAAGTCCATAAACTCTCAGGCTCCGCTGAGCTTGGCACTGCCTCCCAGCTAGGAGAAGGACAGGAAGGGTCCCGGAAGGCTCCTAATTGAGTGATTCATCTCGGCTGGCTGAGCAGAGAGATGGAAAGTGTCGGACATGGAGTCAAAGCATCTGACAGAAGCAGATGGAGACCCTTGATTCAGAGCCCTAACACAGGGTCCTGTTCAGCCTTGAGACTGAGCTGTGCTTTGATAAAGCAGATCCTGGCCTCATTCAGCCCAGGGTTCAAGCCTTATCTCTGAAATATCTAACAAAATCTGACTAGTGCTGCAGATGCTGACTTGTCAATTACTTTCACTGCTTATGCCTGGATGTCCAGCTTGCCTTCTGAGGCCCACGTGTGTAAGCACAGAGCCCTTCAAGGAGCCTCTGAGTGCTGCAATGCAGATGCCAGTCTAAGAGTTCAGAAGAGCTTGCTCGTCCAGGAGCCACAGCAGTGGTCGAGTAGCTGGAGAGGTGTCGAAGAGACAGCTGGACCCCAAGCAGGAAATCCCAGATGAAACACTGACCCAAGAGCAGGGAGCAGTCCTTCCTTCGTATCACATCCCTGACCCCTGGCCAAGGGGGAAGCAATTTAAAATCTGCTGAATACATAAAATGCTTTTCCCAGGTTGTTCTACAAGGCTGCTCGGAGTGCCAGGGTCAGTCAGCACCCTTCCCCTCAGAGGAGCACATCTATGCAGGATTTCTAACTGTGCTAGGAGTACATCCAGGTGGTGGAGCCTTCTTCCTGCCATACGAGCAGTAGCAGGTAATGCCCTCATGTAGGTGTTTGCAGATATCATTGTAGGGAAGAAGTCATGGATGAAAACACAGCTCTGGAGAGAAGCTGCAGAGATCCAGCCCCAGAAGAGTGAGTCTGAGCCAAGGCTAGAACGTGTGTGGAAAAGCAAAGAGTCAGGGTTTAAAGTATGACTGTCAGAACAATCCTGCTCAGAAAGCCAGGCCTTCCAACCATGGAGAAGGAGGGAAGGATAAAGTCTGGAAGGGCCATACTTCATGAGACTTAAAGAAAGATTATCATTTCTCTATGAAGATTCAGACAGAAAATGCAGCCAAGTGATAGCAAGTTTGCACTGGGGCTATGTGCTGCAAAAGGTGCATCACACACGCCAAGAAGGTAGCAGAAAAGCTAAATACTTCCTTGGCCTAACTCCACCAAAGGCAAAGAAAATATTCCACCTAACATACGGCTCCTTTGTTCTCAGCAGTCCCCAAAGTAACCTGAGATTCATGTTCTTCTGTGTTTGACAAAAATAAACCTATATGGCTTCTGCAAATGAGGAGGGAGTGTCTAACGAGCAGTATGACACTCTGCAGTAACATCTCAGGTGGAGTGTTTAATTGAGGGGTTTTGGTGCCTGCAAATCCAGAGACAAAGTTTGAGTCACTGTGAATCCACATGATGTGAGCCAGAACTGGAAGGATACTTAGAAACCAAAAATATGCCGACAGAATTTCTGTAGTTTGAAATGGGGGGGAAGGGCAGTTTCTGGCCTACAAAAGACTGGGTATGATGTGCCCCAGTGGTTAAACACTGACCCTGCACAGTCCTTCCTGCCTCTGGGAGAGACTGTGGCTGTGGGACAAGGAGTAAAGTCTGTGTCTAACTGCATATTCTACAAACTGGCGTATCCTGACCACGCTGCTCAAAGTCAAAATGCAGGTGGCTACTAAATCTCTGCTACATTGTGGGATATATGAACAAACTTCATGGGAAATGATTATTTTCTGAACCCACAAAAAGCAGTGGATGTTCAGTTTTCCCTTGAGAACAGAGCCTGTGGAAACTCCCCCCCGTCACCCCATCCTGTGCAATCACATCTGTGCACTGTCTCTTTGGGACTCTCCAGCCTCAAAGTAAAAGCAACATTCCTTAAGGTATATTTCACTTCTGCTGTCCAGGTTCATGCTTCAGCCCACAGGGAGTAGGTAATATTTCTGTTATTCTCTCCTTGTCTTGCTCTTGTGAGAGTAGAAGGCCATAAGGCAGGGTGAAATCAAGGACACAGTAAGATTTTCATAAGTTGTCTGACCTGAACGGGCCAATAGATTTTTTTTTTTTTTTGGGCCACCCTCCATATATACAGGCTGCAGAATTTCTCACAGAAATGGATTAAAGTTTGCTTTATCTCAAGTCATTGCATGCCAACTTGAATTTCAACTAGATCCTGTACTAGGTGAGTCTGTTAGTGTTACTGGGCAACTGCTTCTAGAGATCCTATTTCTCGAAGGGCATGGCCCCACAGGACGAGTGTTGGATGGAGATCAGAGTCTTAGCCAGGTCCATTCAACAGCCCATCCAAATGCACGTAGACCTTGGAAATACACACTGAGGTCCTTGCTCAGTGACCTGGAACAAAATTGCATCTACCACATACAGATTTTATACTTCCCATAATTCATCCTATGTCTTGCCATTTCACTCTTGACTTTGGTCCCCCAGGTGAGCAAAGTGCAAGAGCCTTCATAAAAACAAAATCCTTCATTGTTAGAAACAGGATATTCCCTCCAAGAAAATGCACTTATTCAAGGGAAGCCTGAGGAATGGAGAGACAATGGCACCGTGTTTCGCAACTCTCATCCCAGGTCCAGATAGTAAATACCCTCCCAGAAAACCAACCTTCAAACTTCATTTGTATAAATCCACAGGGCTTATAAACTGCTTATTAAGTTCTCATTGCTGACACACTCTTCTCTTTCCATCCCACCAACCACAAGGGATCTCACACAGCCAGTTTATTTTGGACTGCTGACACTTTTGGAGCAGTAGCTCCTTTTCGTTCATGGTGAGGAAGTAATTCAGTGTGACAGACCCTGAATCTAACAAAATGTGAATCTGAGACTCTGACCCTGATAAATCCAGGTGCTGCCAAAAGCTCCTGGCTCAACGTGGCTCAAAAATTACTCAAGAGCTTAAAATGTATAGAGACCAAGTAGAAGGGCAGAGAAAGAATTGGCTTTTAAGCCGACTGGTTTGGGGAATCTACTTTGCAAGAAGATCTGCCAGTGAGAACATTATTCTACACTGGGCATGTATAACTGTAGAAATCAATTCTAAGTATACTTTTGAGTGAAAGATAATAACTTGGCTGATAACTAAATATGTGATCCTGCCACAGACTCTTGGTGAAAATCAACTAGCCGGATTTCTGAGATGCCTAGAATGCCCAGGATCTATGTTGATCTAAGACCTGTTTTTTGTAGGCTCTTAGCTTGCATTGCTGACATTCATCAAACCTTATACTTACGATTATCAACAAGATAAAGTAGATAAAATTGTAGAAGGAATGGGCATCCATCACATAGTACATGATCTCCACCCACCCTTCCAGTGTGATCACCTGCAAAGACAAACAACAGGAGAAACAGGAGGGAAGCAGTATTCCAGAGTTCACTCCTCAGTGTATACAAGCAGATACTGGCAGGACAGTTGTAACCCAAGAAAGGTGAGAAACAACAATTCATTTCAATGAAGCCAGATTTCCATTTTGGGAAATCAGCATGGTACTGCTTGGTGACACTGGCATACTGTCAAAGCCTGTGAGATCATTCTAGTCCACAGCAGGAATATTCCATTAAAATAGTTCATTTCCCTGGATCGCAGCGGGGGAAAACCCGCAGCAGGTTTCTGTGCCCCTTGGACTGGACACCGCGTACAGCCGGAGGAAAAGAAAAAAGGCATGGAATTTAGCTCCCATCTGCAACGCGTACTGGGAACCTTAAAAAAAAAATTCCTTTACTATAGTTGTCTGGACTGAAGGGGAAACTGGTACAAGTCAGGCTGAAGAATGGAACTTATTTCAGCAAGCACCTGGAACTGCGCTGTGTCCCTCCCCATCTTCAGGAACACCGTTCTTGTGTGCGCTGTCTCCCTTACCAGGGAAGTTGCAAGGCCCTTTACTTTGCATCTCTGTCACACCCTGCAGAAACTACCACTGGAGTCCAGAAAGACTGAGTTTGCAAAACAGAAAAATAAGCTTGAGCCTTGTGAGGAGGCTAACTCAGACTTACCTGAAATATCACAATCCAGGCGTAGCCAATGTTGTCAAAGTTGATGGCACCCTTGTGCGGGTTGGCGTTGCCGGTGCGGCACACGTTGTAGTACTGGTTCCAGTTCACGCACATGCCACTGATATTGAACTCCTGCCGGACTGAATTGTAATAATAATAATCATCCTTGTCCAAACAACACTCATGGCCTCGCTCCTTCAGTGGGGGTATTTCGTGACAGCCCATAATTCCATTGTCTCCTGACAGCGAGCAGATAAAGGGCATCTCATCATCTTCCTCTGGTTGGTAATAAGGGGGCAGGACAATGTCACCTTGTCTGCAAAAGAACCCACAGTCAAATCTCCTGTGACAGAGAGTTTCCTATCAGTGATACTGGTGGAGCTGCAACCCCCCATCCTGACATAGGGACTGCATTGGGTAGGGGATTTCCAGGTTTACTGCCTCAGGAGAAGGGGAAGAAAGACAGGGCTCCTGAAAACCAGGACATTTCTAGGGTGAGTCCCCAGTTTTCAGAGTTTTCCCTGCCATCAGATCACCCCAAGCCAAATTACACAATCTGCTTGCATGGAGATGAAGAAAAGCTGGAATGCAGAGATCTGCAGTCTGATCACTCTCCCCGTTAACATCAAAGCTAAATCAGATGCAATGACATTAAGGAAGTCCATCAGGCTTTACTGTAATATGTTCATATATGTAACTGATGATGGACATGTTTTGTAACATTTGGTAGTGAACCTTCTGTGCTTCTAAAAAAAAATCCAGTTCATGCATAATTAACGTTGCACAGATAAGCCTTAAAATTTGGAAATGGAAAGATAAAATTGACTTAACCTTAACTTTGACTCCTCCTTGACAGCTGGCATTATGGGTGCAATGTTTCATGACAAGTTCATGTCTTTTTTCCAAATAATGCAAGCACCTTCCAAATGCATGAATAATTAAAATCATCTATGCTTGCCTAGCTGGAGATGAGCTAATATCAGAAAAGTGAAAGGTGGAGATAAAAAAAAAATTGGATTAAGCTTTATCGGGTGTATTCCTTGCAGTGCTACAATGCACAACTTTCATGTTGTGCAAATGCAGACTTTTTCACAAAGTGTCATTGGAAGAGGACAGGTGTTGATGAAAAAGAAAAGACAGTCTCTGATTCTTAACTAAACAGGACTAAACTACAAAGATATGTTGTAACTCATCCTCATCACTGGTGTATGGGTACCTTCAGGATTGATTTCCCCAGTAAGAGACAGCCAAATATTTTCTAATATCTGTCACTGTGAAGGCTGTGGCCCCAATTCACTTCTCAGTTACATCAACTCTGCATGGATGTAATTACACTCATTAAAGAAGTGCTACTCCTGTTTTACATAAAGGACAATCATCCTAAACATTAGTTTTTCCCCAAGGAATAAATAAACACAGGAAATGCCTGCTTTAAGCAGCTTCTACTCTGCAACTCCACTGCTGTTCTGCACATTGTATTTTCACACATTTTTTTTCCAATTTGAGATGATCTAAAACTTCAGAACTGTTTAATCAGTCTAAACTGATCTACAGCTCTAGGTTTTCTTTAAGCAGTCTACAGTGATAGCACGCCTGGGATTAGCATACGCTTGTAAGAAAACATTTTAAAGCCTGAGATCTACTAAAGCCAGAAAGTCAACAGGAGGAGCTGTGCCCTGAAACTGGGTAATCGGAGAATTCATGGCAGGCAGGAGCTTTTCCACCCCACTGCCTGTGGGAGGAGTAAAGCTGTGCTCTGCAGACTCGCCCCCAACCCCCCCGAATAAACCTCAGATACCTGTAATTGACCCCTGTGTGGCTCCAGGCTGTCTTTGCCAGACCTGTTCCCATGTTTCCCCACCAGTTTTTTGTCCCATTCAAACATTCATTCTTTGCTTTCAGATGCTCTCACTTCTACTAACCCAGCTGTGGGACACCTCTCCCACCTCTGTCCCTTCCCCGCGGCACTGGCCACATGCAATTCTGCTCCTGGAACTTTCTAGTAATTTCTCAGTGTCCCCCAGAGGTAATGCACCACTGTCCAAACAGTGACCCCAGCTCCATTTTGGAGGTGCCAAAGATGTCCCTGGATGCATCAGGCAGCACTATGGCTTTCTGTAAGACTCCTGTGGGTGTTGTTTTCTGAAGAGGGAGCACGTTCAGGAGAACGGCAGTGTGTTTCAGAGTTTCAGGTCTTTCTGGGTGTAGGAGCACCCTCCTGTATTACTGGGCATGGCTGGAGGGGGCAGCCATGCTAACCTGTGCCTCGATCAAGTCCAAATGAGCCCAGGCACCTGCTGTGAAGACAGAAGAAAACCAGCTGTCTTTGCCTGCCCTCCCTTTCCACTGCAAGATGTGACCAACACCCTGCACACTATCACCTCACGCTTGGAGTAAGTGACACACAGAGAGCCTGGCAGAAGACATGAGCAGGCAGAGGGAAAGAGAAACATCCCTGAAGAAAGGAAGGAGACGTTGTCTCCCAGTCACTCACACTGTGAAGTTCTCCTCCATGAAGCAGCGGTTGCGGAGCAGCCCAGCCCACAGCTGTACCCCAATGATGCCGAAGATGAAGAAGACAAAGAAGCAGAGAAGAAGGACGTTCCCCAGCATGGGCAAGGTGTCCAGGAGCAAGTTCACAAGGATGCGCATGCCTGCAGGGGGAGAAGAGAACCAGAAGGAGCAAGTGTGGGACGCAGGGATAGAGAAAGAGAAAGGCAGAGAGGAAGGGAAGGAGAAGAAAAGGAAAAAAGATTACAAGATAAGCATTAAAAAAAAATAATAAAGAAAAGAAGGCCCCATGAAAATAAAACCAGAGTGTCAGAAATTAACTACTGTCCCAAGCAGGCCAGATTTATGGTTATTGCCCTTTCTTGTCCTAACCTCTACTGACAGGCAGCCAGCAGAGCTGCTGTGATGCTGTGATCTCTTAACCTTAGGCCTCCATCTGCAGCAGAGAAGAAAAGAGAATGAGACTTTTGGTGCCATCAGCTATCTGACTGACATCCCTCCCTCCCCTTTCCCTGCAGAAGGACAACAGAGTGACAACTGTCCCAAAGGGGCATGTCAGCTCAACAGCCCCATTATCCAAGGGCTCAGACCGAAAGTCATCCCAGTACAACAACTGCATGCTGCAACCTGTGAGACCTGGATTGACAGACCGAGGCCAGCCTGCCAGTGGGATGAACCTTTCCAGAACACGCAAACTGACATAGATAATTGGGTTTTTATCAGTGAAAGTATCATCAAGAGACAGTCATGTAGACCACAATTTCCTCCCCTGGCTAGTCGTCGTGCCCCAATGGGGCTGGAGCACACAAGTAGCAGGCACAGCCCAAAATGCTTCCAGCACAGAATCTCTGCCCAGTGCAAATGTTTCAAAAAAAAAAAAATTTTAAATTTTTTACTCTCTAATTACCTAATGAATTATTCCTGTGGTTTTATTTTCCCCTTGGCTCTTCAGCTCACAGCCACGAGTAGGGGTAAACATAGTCTTGTTCCTCCATGGAGCTAATGGCTTTTCCTCTGCTCTCCAGGGATGGTTAAAGTCTAGAAATTCTTCTGAGCATCACATTACTGCCTTTACCCCTGTGCACACCTCACAAGGTTGTCTCTCCTCATCTCCATGGAGGTCCCTCCCACAGGTACCCAGAGAGTTCCTTCACTGAAGATGTTCCATGTAGGCCAGCAAATAATTAGCTAATTAGGTATTTATAACCAATTCATTACTTCAGATGGCAGTGGAAGGCAAAAGAGGAGGGGAAGATAAGATTAGGATTCTCTGACAGCCCTTTGAGACACAAGATAATCCCCCTTGTGTATCCAGCATCAAGTAATTACCACACAATACTATACACCATGCTCCACGTCTATTCCCTGGACTGCTCATGCCTCAGAGAGGGAAGTGGCCCCTGTGGTGGGGCAGGCAGGCATGGAATTCACAAGCACTGAAGGGAAAAGGAGAAGTGTGCCTGCTGTGGAACACCAGACTGGTTTAGATTAGTAGAGAATGTTTTGGGGACAGAGCAGGGTGGAAGAGACAGGAGTGGTATTTACAGGTAGGTGATGTGTAGGAAGGAGAAAATGCTTAATGGTACCTACACGGGATTGTGAAGGATAATGGACGATGGCACTAGCTCTAAGACCAGGCTGGGGAGCAGTAGTTGAGCCCTGCTGCCTCACTGTCCAGCTGTGTCACCAGCCACCACGGAAGGCAGCTTCTAGACGAGTACATCAGTAACTCGGCAGAGCAGGGGCACGGCTCCAGCCACTCACTGGGGATCGCAGCCATGCCCTGAGTCACTGACAGCTCTCAGCACACCAAGTCCAACAGCACAGCCACAGTGCCCTGCTGCAGGTCACTGTGACCTGCTGGGCCCTGGAGAAACGCTCTGGACAGCACTGGGACTTCAAGACCATGCACCCTCAGTGTGGTGCTGTATTCCCAGCATTAATGTCGCACCACAGAACAAGCTCAGTAGTTCCCATAAACTGTCCTGGTTGGTACATTAGGGAGAGCCAAATAACATGGGAAGCTGTGCCAGTAATGCTGCAAGAGGGGCTGATGTTTGTCAGATCAGGTGATGCTAGCTCCACTTCAAGAGCTGGGTAATGGGAGAAGTGAGGCTGCCCTTACGCTGAAATGCAGAACAGACAGAACAGACATTCCCACCAGAATTTTACAGACAGCACGCTTGTTGGGTCAGAATTTGCAAAAATTGATTTTGTCTGTGTTCCAAGAGAAAGCAAGTGACGTGCAAAACTTGTCTGCCTTTTTCCTGGAAACACCCTGCCTGCCCATACGTTCTCCATCCTGACTCTCACAGGGATTACTGATGGTACAAGATTATGCTCTCCACAGCTCTAAGATCATAGTTACTGCCCTCATGTTAGGCTCTCTGGGGAATGTGGGGCCATGACCCAAGAACTGGCAGGTGACTCCACCACTTGGCATCTTTTCCACCTCACAAAGAATTTCAGCATTAACAGGTCCTAAGTCCAAATGAAACAAAAGTTTTTTGTGGTTTTTTTTTTAATTTCACAGTTAGACAGATTCATCTTTCTCTTCCCATTGATGCTGACTGTGGAGATGAGATCAGCTCTTCTAAAGCAGGAATGCTGAATTTACACCCATCCAGACATTCAAACATCAGTTGCAATTGCAGAAGAAAGAGGGAGAAAGCCTGAAAGGCCTAAGGATAACAGGTGATGATTTACCATAGAGCCTGGTGGCCAAAATAATGAGGTCTCTGAAGGAACTGCCTGACAATGGAAATGGGCAGTGCAGCTTTGGGAGCACTCTGTTTTGGGGAATTGGGATGCCTCCCTTTTCCAAAGGGCCCTCACTGGACAAGCTGCCATCCACAGCAACACCTGTGCATCTTGCATGACAAATTCTGGAAGGTGCTGGAAAGCCAGATCTTCATCAAAATCCTGCTGCTGCCTTCTTCCCACCTTCTGCTGCCTCTACCTGCTGCTCTGCCACTTTACTTTTCTCTTACTGTGCCTACAACTCCTCTCTGCCTCTGTGCTGCTCCTCACCTTATGTGCACACTTTTCCTGGCCTCCCTCCCCACTGCTGCCTTTCCCCACATCCCCATTTGTCCTTTACCATTGGCAGAGCAGACGCCATGCTGGCTCACAGTAAGGAGGGGATATGAAAGGGACAGTGACCTTTTCTGAAGCATCCTTTGTAAAAAAAGGAAATGCTGCTCGAGAAGAGAAAGGAAGGCTGGGCAGTCTGAAGGAAGAGCGAGGAGGGAGAGCATTGATGAAACAACCAAACAGCCTTCCAGGGCATCAAATATGAAAAGGTTTTGCTCTTCAAGGGAAATAAAAGCTAGAAACATTAAATATTCATGAGTGCCAGGTGTAGGCTCGGAAAGGCCTTTTCTCCACTCACTCTGACCAGGAGACTAAGAAATGAAATGGCCTCGGCTGTGGACATCCAAGGAAGGAACCTCACGGAACAATGCTCACCTAATGCTTCCCTGCTGCTCACCCATGCCCTTGGGCAAGGTATATTTCACTTCTGCTGAAAGGTGCTCGATGGTACCTCGAAGGCAGGGGTTTTTCTGGTAAGATATCCCGCAGGAGCAAAGCCACAGATGCATTCCCACGCAAACACAGCAGGAGATGGGGGGAAAGTTTGTCGCAGGGATGAGAAAGGGTGGGAAGGTGAGAGAAGTGCCAGGAAGTGACCTATCAGAAGGAAGCACAGGGCTGAGCAAAGTCTCTGAGCTCCCTCCAGGGTTTGGAAGAAACAAATCGTCTGTCTCACCCTGGTGGCATCCAGAGGCCCTTCCAGACAAATTCTGCAGACACTACGGTGACCTTAGCTCTCTCCAGACACTTGCCATCTGCCCTGAGTAGCCTGGCCATGGCAGCTAAGCGGTCCCGTCTGCCGTGCCCGCCCCGGGGAGAGCGAGAGCGGCGGGGCCGGGCGGAGCTGGGCCGGGCGGAGCTGAGCCGGGCTGGGCTGGGCCGGGCGGAGCTGGGCCGGGCTGGGCCGGGGGGAGATGGGCCGGGCCGGACGGAGCCGGGGAGCCCGCTGTGCGGGGGAGTGTGCCCGGCACGCCGCTGCCTGCCCTGCTCAGCAGCGCTGTCACTTCGCCTTCCCTCCGCCTGCCTCCTCCCGAGCGCCAGGACAGCTGAGCTGATTCACTCCCCAGCGCTAAGCACCCTGTGATGCGAACGGGGGACTGGCTTAGGAGGGGTGAGAAACCCTGTTCTTTCTGGTTTCTTATATCTCAGTCAGCTCTGAGGCTTTCAGTCCTCCCCAGCTATAGCGTGAGGGACAAAGCCAATGCACGAGAAGTCAAAAGGAGATTGCGGTTGGAGGCAATCATTCCCTTGCTTGGGGTAAAGCAGATGGAGGAGAACATAATTCTCAGCACCCGTCTCACCTGCATCGTGGACCGAGCTACCAGTTGTCATTTGAACTGGAACAAAACCAAATCTCCTTCCCATCAGGACTTGTGACTGTAGCTGGCAGGACATTCTGCAGAATGCAGAGACTGAAGTGTCATTATGTCCCTCAGCCAGGCTGCTTGTCCAAGCGTGCCTTCTTTCCTTCCTCCCCTGCCCCAGGACACATGGCAGTCCATCCAGCTAGCATGTGGTTGGCAGGATTTTCCTGTGCATGCTCCTTTATGGAAATTTTCAGAACTGAGGAACCATTCCAGCAGATAGATTGTGCAGAAAGTACACAGAGAGAGACATGCACCTTTTTTTTTTATTTTGCAGCCAACCCCTGTAGTTAAAATAATCTCAGTTTATGTGCACAGTGCAAGCTGGTGCTCCAACTTGTGGCCGTCCTCACTGATCTCTTGCTGACCTGAGGCTTAGCTGTCATTTCACACATTGCATTCATAAACATCAGCTCAAACGTGGGGCCAAACTACTGCCAAGAGACACCAATCAGCTGTGGGTCCAACAGCAGACACACTGCCAAGCTCACTGATACTATAACCCACAGCTTCCCTCGCAGATCTTTTCCCTTTGCTGCATTCCTCCTGACTGAGACCTCTTCTGCAAACAACACGTGCGAGCTAAAGGAGTTCAGCTGGAAGAGCCAGTGTGCAGCTCCAGATGCTTTGTCCTCAAGCTGCAAAGCCAGCCTCACTCGCGTTGCAGACCATCACCACCTGCTTTGCACCAAGGCAAGAGAGAGCATGTCCAGATGGATGGCCAGACCCAAATTAAATTAACTCTGTGGAAAGACAGGTCCAGTTGACAGGATAAGATACTGAGACACTTTAAGCCAGTTCTGCTGCTGAGGAAAAACTGCCCCAGACACGCTGACCTCATTCAGAGAAACGCAAAGTCTTCCCATCGATCTCTTTGTCAGGTTCTGGGTGCCTTTGCAGGATGCATTTAGAGCTGGGGGGTTAGCTCTTGCAGATGCTCAGCATGACCCATAGCTCAAGAGCACTGGTCAGTTCCTCACCAACTCCCCACTCTTGCCTTACCAACAAGCAAAGCCTTCTAGCATCCCTGACTGGCTCAGACACTTCATCCTACACAGCCTGTTGGTGACATAACCTCAAATTATCTTTGTCACTCCTCAGTGTAACCACAGAAGATATCAAAACATGACATTTCCAGCACTTACAAAGCTTCAGCCAGTACAAAGAGCTGTTGTTGATTTTCTCAGTAGCATGGGCACACCAAGCCTCATCTTCAGTGACTTCCCTTAGAATACTGAATCAAGGTTAAACATTAAGTGCCCCTAAGTCCTCACCTTCAAAGTACACCTCAGCTTAAGCCTGAGGTAGCCAAAAGGGAGATTATAACTGCAGAAAAAAGCTGTTGGCCAGAGCTTCACTCTGGAACAAGAGAGCTTTCCAGAGTAGGTTTAGAGTACACTCATATAAGAGAAAAACACTCTCTTTAAGATTGCTCCAAGGCTGTAGAAACAAATCCCTTGGGATCCAGGGACTAACAAAGACCTCACCTCTTTTCAGTCAGAGAGCAAGACATGGACCAGGTCAGGTCACGAGCATAAAAAAGAAAAGTAAGAAGGGAGAAAAAACACACCACTTGAAACACCTCCCAACAGACATTCAGCTAAAACAACCACCGAAAAGAGAGTGCAAATGAAACCAGAGATAAGCTGTTTTCCTTGGAGAGGAAGAGGAGCAAATAAACACAGGCACTGCAGAGCCACAGTGCTCAGCAGGCTGCCAAAGGGGGCTCAGGTGGTGCTGCCAGGTGATGTGAAGAAGCAAGCTTCGAAGTGAGGCCTCCTAATTGCAGACCTGACCCAAGGCTTGCAGTGGCCTCAAGAAAGAGAGCAAAATCCAGAGCATTTACCTTGACACCTGAATGCTGACATTTCTAGGAAAAAGAGTGGCCACAGTCTAAGCTTTTCTGTCATCCAAAAAGGAGACACCCAAGCTCTGCAGCAGGCTGCACGTTATTATGGATGCCGTAAGCCCAGCTAAGGTTCACAAATAACAAAAAACTCCTCCTCCATAGGCAGTGGCATTCAGTATGTACCACCATAGCACGGTTGGTAGCCACATAATCTGTGACATGAGCAGTAATGGATGCAGGCAAAGGTCCCAGTGAGCAGCCCCCTTCTTCACACTCTTGCTGTTATCCCCCTGCAAGCTTTGGACTGTTAAGCAACCTTGTCATGGAGAGTGATGACAGGTGTCAGATTATTTCTTACAGAGGTGTCTCTCTGGGGGATTTCTGTCATTCCATTCTTTTCTGTAATACTGAACATCTAATAAGCAACACCTACTACCACCTGCTACAGTAGTTCATTCACTGATCTTCTCATTTTTTTCCCCATTTATCACTGCAATGATGACTGCATTCACTTTCAGTGAAGAGTCTATTAAAAACATACAGTGCCAGCTTTTCTTTCAGGATTGCAGGAGCCACCCAACACCAGGGACAAAAGTCAAGTCCAGTGCTGTGGCTGCAAACCACTTGCCTCCATTCCATAAATATCCTTAAGTTCTTTACACATCTCTAGTGCTGTCTAAGTGGGACAGAATAATGCAAAGTATTATGTAAAACAGTGTTAATGCAACTTCTGGTTAAGATTTAACAGGGCTAATTTCCTCTTGCTGTCACTAGCATGAATCATGTTTCTTTCTACTGCAGGCAATGACATGATGTTATGTGAAATGAGTGTGAACAGGAGAATCGGTCCCAAAATACACAAAGATAGAGAAATTTAAGGTTATGATTGTAAATTGCCTTGCCCACACACACAAAGTTTAATTTGCATTAGTGTAATATGACAGTATCATTCACCCCATAATACACTGTCATTATTGCTCACATTTCCATGGTATCCATTGCTTGATAGGTCCCATGGGACAGATTTTGCAAAACAGCTCAGCTCCCATTTAGGCAGCAAAATACATGGCTGGGCTTTCGTGAGCACTGTGTACACTGGAGGCTGAGCTTGTTTGAACAGGCAGCAGAAATTGTCACAATGGGAGCTGTGAGGCACTAAGCATTTTTTAAAATTCTGGCTCTGCAGGTTCCCCTACAGGAGAAGGGAGTAATAAAGATTCCATCAAAGGCCTTTCTGTGACTAGTTTCTGTAATGTTTTGGGTTGGTTTTTTTCCAGGCTTGCTTTACTTCCAGTAACACATATTCTGAAGTGCTGTTACAGACTCTTGTGATTTTTATCGTCAGTCTTGGGAGGCATGGCAGAAACCTTCAGGTGTGAAATCTTGCTATGACTTGACAATCTCAGATTACAGGGAAAAAAACAAAACAAAACAAAAAACCCCCCCAAAAAACAAAAAAGTAGTTTCTATTCCCCACTACTATGGGTGGAAAAAAAGATATGAGTCACAGGTCTAAAGGTCTGAAAGTCACGGGAAAAATAAATATAATCTGTGATTGTTTTTCCTTTTCGTTTTTCAAATCTCATGGCTTTAAAGCCATCTGAAAAACCTACAAGCACACAATTTGTGACTTTTGAATACTTGCTAGTAACAGTGAAATTAAGTGGACTGGTTCAGAGAAGGAAATACTACTTTCTCCCATGATCCATGACCAAAGAAATAGAAACTAAGCAATGTATGGTACGAAACAAGGCATTTCCAGGTCTATATTTCCTGCATTTCAGTGTTTCCCAGCTTCTTGCCATGATGCTACATTAACAAAAGAATATAATTTTCATTACGTTTGGGGGTTTTTCTCCTAAATTTACTTTGATTACCCAGTTAAATGCCTGGCAATACACTGCACACTTGGAATCCACATGAAAAACATCACTAAGCTCAGACAACAAGTAAATAAAATTGGAGCCTGTCTTCAGTGACTGAAGACTTAAATTAAGTACAGGAAAAAATTGTTTACTCTAAGTTGTGAGGCACTGGAACATCCAGAGAAGTTATGGATGCCTCATCCTTGGCAGTGCTTAAGGCCAGGCTGAATGGGGCTCTGAGGAGTCTGCTCTCGTGGAAGGTGTCCCTGCCCACAGCTGGGGGGGTAGGAACGAGATGATCTTTAAGGTCTTTTCCAACCCCAACCATTCCAGGCTTCTCTGAAGGCTTCCTCCAGCACTACGAAATGTGGGTCTGGTTACAGACCAATTGGTTTGTTAAAAAGCTTCAGAGAAGCATTGATTTGCAAACCCATCCACCATATTTGTGAGTCAAGAGATCTTTATACTAACCTTGTCTTTGTATTGGTTTTGATTTCCTCTACCCCACTTCTCTGCATTATCCTACACACAGAGGTGCATCAGGCCTTCGTGTGCTGTGCCTGGCAAACTCTACCACCTGCCTCCTGTGCATTTCTCTTTCCAGCCCCCCTTCTTCTCTGTTCTCACCTCTATTGATCCTCATTCTGCTCTGCTCCCCTTTGCACCGTTTCCCTTTATCCTGGGCATTCCCATCTGATTTAGGGCTTGACTGACTTGATAGAGCTGCACATAGAGGATAATGCAGCTCTGAATACAATTCCATCTCTGATCTGTCCCCCTCTTGGAGGAAAAGCATCCTTTAATGGCATACTCCAGGCATAAATCACATTGCTCGATTCAGTGCTTTGCTCCATGTGGTTGGGAAGGGAGGACATAGACTGAACTTGACCCCATTGGTCAAGTCCATTTCCTGTTGGCTTGTCTCCATCCTTTCCCTGCCCACCTGTCTGGGACAGAGCCTACAGAAAGCTGGCAGCTTCACCTTTAAATACATTTCAGTCACACAGCCTGATCAGGGGATGAAAAGGGCTTTGTAACCTTTTGACTTTTTTGTATGGGCGCTGCAAGAGAACATCACTCCTGTGCCTTTACTAACCTGCTCAGGCTGCATGTGGATAAATCTGTGTGTATACACATTTGCACATGGTTGTGGGTGTGGTTTGTTTGTCACTGAGATGTGATAATAAATATTTACAGAGCATCTCATACAAAGAACTGTGAGTTGGGTAAGTTTAAATATTTGGAAAAAATCAACAGTATCTGAGTTTTAGCTGTTGCTTCACAAATAAAGCTGAGAGGGGGGAAAAATGTACTTCCAAAAGAGTAATTTGAAGAGTACATTTTTGAAAGGGAATCAGCGTTGGAAGAGAACAAGCAAGTGACAGTCCTCTTGCAAAAACACTGAAGTATCTGAAGCAAAGACCCTGTGGGGGGCACTTAGAAGAGGAATTTCATAATTCCTTTGCATTTCCAACTGCTAGGGCAGGACCGTGCCTGTCAAATGCGCTTGGTTTTTGTCTGATCTAGCTGTAAATGAGACTGTTTTACAGCCTAATATATCTCAGTCAGAAGCTTATTTCACACGCGCTCATCAGTGAAATTAGTTCTTCAAAAACACATTTAGAGAAGCAAATGTCATCACTTTTCCCCCATGCCAAGTGCGGGGTTCGTAGCCAGATTACTCTGTTTTAGGCACTGTTACAGCACCAAGCACAGGTAGCTTGGTGTGGAATACAGATTTAAAGCAGGCATATACACGTTAAACATCTGCTTTTCCCATTTCAGCACTCAGGTGCTTCAGATTATTTTCATATTGGTGCTTTGGTCTAGCGAGATGAATGCAGAGCTACAAGTTAGGAGATGTCAGTTGTATTCCTGAGTCTGCTGGTGACACTCACTGGGGTCCTCTAACCTGGTGTGAAGCATAAGAAAGACTAAAAATAACAAGCCGTGGTTTATGTCTTTGAGATCTGTAGAAGAAAAGTAGAAAACTCCAGTCTATTTGGACCCATGGAGCTACTATAATTACAATCATCAATAAAGAAAAATGGAACTAGACCAAGATTTTAACACACTTGTACTTGGAAAAAAAAAATGCTATTTGATTGAAATAAAAACAATGCAATAGTTACTAAAACATTTAGCCAAAAAAAAAAAAAGGAGGACAAGAAGAGAGGAAAGGATTTTTATACTAGAATGGCATGACTGAGGATTTCTGATTTTTAAACTTTTTTGTCAGGAGCCAGTATAGGAAAAAACATCAAATCAAACAAACCACCTAAAATTAGGCAGCGTAAAGCTATATTAAAATGGATGGGAAAAGATTATTTTTGTTCTGACTGAAAAAAACACATTTAGAAAAAGGAGAGCTTCCCACAATCTGAAATTTTATTTCCTGTACACCTAGTAATAAGCACATAATGTTATTCTTCTAATACCTATAACTCTACATAAGTATCACTGTATGTATTACATACAGAATATTAGCACATATATACACCTTCTACTCCATAAAGTTGCTCTGCAACAGATTCCTTCGCTTCCATACAGTGTGCTCAGCTGAAGAAATCCGCTTCCACATGATGAATCAGCTGCTAAATTGTAAGTGGAAACTGGAAGACATCAAACATAATGCAAGTGCTCTTCTTTGCATAAGGCCAATGCGACAAGAAAGAGTAAAATGAAGAAACATTTCCTTCTTCAGTGTCAAAAAAACTTAATAAAAGAAGAGCAAGAAATTCAAATTATCAGAAATGATCACAGACTCACTGCTCAAAAGCAGGCAAAAATAAAACAAAACCAGCCTCCCCCCCCAAACCTTGTGCCTTGCCTTGAGAAGAAGCAACAAAAAAAGAGCCAGCACAAAGAGCAGTATTTCACCCAGCAACCTTCCGCACAATCACAAAAGGATAACAACAGACGGATGTGGAATTTCACCCCAAGACCAGGACACAGACATGCCCAGAGCAGAGAGCAACTACCTCTGACAGAGACCTGGAGGGTATTTTTTTACTCTTCACACTTCTTCGGTGACTTGCAGGGCTTGTCACACCAGCTCATTGCCAGGGAATTGAATCACATGGCAATAGGACCAGACTGATCTCTGATTTTTCATTTCCTGCGTTTTCGTTTGAAAATGAACTCCAAAAGGCAGAGTTCCCGGGGTTGTAGTCAGGAATGCAAGAGATAAGAGGGAATGTTAATGAAGGTGTGATACATATTACAAGACCAGGGTGCCTCATGTTTTCTCTAGTACACTCCAAAGATGACATGAGAATGGAGGAATGATCAGGCAGGGCAGAACCCCAGGTTGCTTCAGACAGGAAATCTGACATGGTCAGTAGCAGATCCTGCTGAGAACTGCAAGAAATGCAATCAATTGCTGATAACCGGTAGCTAAAGATCGGCTCTAACCCCAAAGGAGGTTTGAAATCTGGAAGTGTCTCCAGGTGAGCTCTCATGGAATTGGTTTGGAAAGGACACTGAAGATCATCTACTTCCAACCTCCCTGCCAAGGACAAGAACACCTTCCATTAGTTCAGTTCTCCAAAGCCCTATTCAAAGTGACCTTGAACACTGCCAGGGATGAGGCATCCCTTGGAAAATCCCATTTTACTTCCTTTACTTGCACAGTGCCACTTCCCATGGCAGCGAGTTTTACAGCCTAACTACAAACTGGGTAGAAACTGTCATTCTTAATGGACATTTACCACCTTTTGGTTACACTGGATGTCCTTTTCTTCTTCTGTCATGATTCAGGGAGACTTTACATCCTCACATGCATCCTTTATACCACAGATAATGAGTACAGCACTGGCAGATAGAATTTGCCAGCTCCTTGTGGGATATTGTTTCAAAGCCTCAGAAGTGTCACTGTGAGGAAGGGCTTTCAGTAGAATGTTAAGAACAAGCATGTGTAAGCAGAATTTAGACACATCCAATCTGGGAATTTGAGCATTTAAACTTCAGCCTTGCCCACCTGCCAAGAATATTAAATAAGTTTATTGAACTTTTTCCTCTGCCATGTTGCTACTGTTTCCTTAGAAATTCCTTCTGAATTTCCTCTCTCCTAATTTTCTGTTATAGCCTTTTTTTTCCCCTTGCATCATGTAGTACGAAATTTCTCTTGAACTTCTCTAGGAATTTCTCACCTAAGTATGTGGACTTTTCAAACAATGGCAGATTAGTAGAGTTCTTTGGGCGCTAAATAATTTACCCTGACAGACCACTTGAGCACTCTTCCACTCATGCTCTAATCAGTCAGTTTCCTAATAATTTTGTCCATTCTCCTGATAATAAACTGCCATTATTCAGTCCACATGGCCAGGCTTCTCTGGGAAAATCAGTCCCTACCTGGGTGTCCATGTGGAAACCTTTGAAATGTCCAGGGTGAACACTGGGCCACCCTGTCCCATCACAGCCTTTGGAACACGGCCGAATATCTGCCTTTGGGATTACCCACCCCCCACTCCTTGCCTCTCCCCAGATATCTCACACTCACAACCACGACCTCAATCTCCCTCTTCCTCCTGCTGTCCTATTTCCCACTTTCTTTGGTAACACCTGCAACACCTCCAGCTTGGTATCATCAGTACATCTCCCTAATAGACTTTACTCTTGCTTCAGATTAGTAATGAAGAACTTTAAAAAGACATTAAAAAAAGATTTGTGGCCAAAGGTCCCATTAATTATGTTTGTTGTACCCCACTAGGCACCTTCTTCTAATGCAGCTCATTCCCATTTATCACAAGCCTTTGTTTACAGCCTCTTCGCTAGTTTTCAGCCCTCAAGTCAATGCTTCCTCTCCCAGGAAACCCAGTTTCTTTCTTTTTTTTTGTTTTAATTAATGGCAGGATGTCTTTCTTCCAAAACATTCTCTGCATATAATCACAGATTTATGTAGCGAGAAAAATACATAAAGGTTTAACCACAGAGTGGAAATTAAAACAGCATCAATTTCATACAGGTGAAGTTCTATACTGATGAAAAGAGCAAACAGGCAGTGTCAGGGCAGGGACAGCTAGGGGAAATTCAACGGCATCTGCTCTGCAAAGGTCAGGAAAGATGTTGGAAAGCATCTCTGGTGCTTCTGCATGGATGGAGCAGGTCCCTGGTGGGTCAGTTCTGACATGGCTCACACTGTTCCTCCTTGGGGCAGCTGTGGCTGTTCCAGGAGATAAACAGGAATAATACAAAGCCTCAAGTTTTCTGCCAGGCAAGCTCTCCTCCTGACCACCTTCGTCCAGCAATTAAAATGGCAGACACCTCTAAGAGTTATTGGATCTCATTCCAGATGTTTCCATTTGCCTCCAAGGTTAAGTCTACCCTGATAACGGGGATCAGGTTCTCAAAGCAGTCTTTCAGCACAAACTCACGGCACACCTGGTGAAGGAGGGAGGAAAGGAGGCTGCACAACACGAGGATGGTGCTGCTGTCCCATAGCTGCCCAGATCTTCCTGGAAGGGGCAAGCCTCCAGGCCACCCCCTTACAGAAAGGTCCTACCCTAGGACCAGGGCTGGCACCCAGCCCTCTCCTCTCTGGAGAAGGGCCAGAGAGATGGAGACAGACTGGGGGAGTTGTTTTGTTGACATGTTGAATGGCCAAAAGCTTCTCTTGACCCTCATCTTTATGATCACATGGTGGACCTGCTACATTCCTGGCTGTTCTCTCAGTGCCCCAACCAGTGGCTCTTTTGCCTGGTCCCCTCCTGCCATGCTGGGCACACAGGACTGTGCCTCAGTTTCTCCTTCACACCTTTCAGCACCTTCTGTTCAGGGCTATTGCTCAAAGATAAAAGTACATCCAGGAGGAGGGACAAGATCCCTTTATAGAAGGGCTTTGCATGGAGCCAGAGTCTCTGAAACCCACCTCCACAGCATGTTCAAGAAAGAGGTGACATCGTGAAAATGACTTTGGCACAAAGAAAAACATATGATGCAGACTAGGAGGTCAACTGTGCAAACTTTCTCAGGTCTGGAAAAGAAAAAGGAGCATCTGAGCTTGAGAGAAGGATTAGGAGAGCTCTGGCAAGGTCTTACTTAGCCACTGCAGACAGCCTGATCAGGGAGATTATGGAGAACAGCAAAGAGACTTCCTGCCATTCTGTAAGACTGAAAAACTTGCAGAAGACATGCCTAAAGTCTCCCAGGGCTGACACATCCAGGCTCAGACACAGCCCTGGCAGCCCCAGCCCAGCAGTGTTCAGCCTGGCTCATACACACACAGCAGCTCACAGAGGGGACTGTTGGCACAAAAGAGGGAGTACGAAGCACAAGGTGAGGAGGAAACAAGCATGAGTCGGTGCTACACACCCCAAACCTGTAATGGCATGAAAATTTTTCAGATGAGAGGATCTGGAAGGCCTTGTGAAAGCCTGAGCAAACTAATTCTCCCTGCTTTCTGAAGCTCATCCTTCTCCAGACCTCACACACAGGCCTTTTTGAAGCTACAGACATCATTAAACCTGTGATGTCCTTCAGTAAGAGGAAGAAAAACCACTTTCATTTACTGCATGTTGTTCACCTTCAGCTCCTGAAGTTCCACCAACACGGCCATGCACAAAGGATGACCAGGGCAGATATGCTGGGAGAGTCTTGTTTTCCTGCCCATCCAACAACACCTCTTGGCCCTGTGATGGGGAAAAGCCTGCACACACCCTACAGAAGCCTCTATTCACTTTGTACCTGAACCCTGCTGGGACAACACCACCACACGCAGCCTTATTGATCAGGTACTCCCCACAAGCTGAGCTGAGAGTGTGAGAGGGAAGCACGACTTACTAGGCACACGGTTGATAGCTTTCAGGGGTCTCAGGACACGGACAGTACGGATTGCAGACAAGTTAATGTTTTGGAGATCCAGGGAGTACTCCACCATCCTGCAGAAGGGGAGAGAGAAGGAGAGAGAGAGAGAAAAAAAGAGAGAAAAAGAAAGTTTAAAAGAATCCAGAATTTTGGCTGGAGCCACAGATTTATCATTCCTTCATTGAGGAGTTTCTGGAAGTCCTGAGGATGAAGCCTGAGCCTTTGGAAGCAAAACTGAAGTCCCTGTGAGCCGTATGGGACAGGCCCAGAGCCCACAGCTCCTCTGGCAGAAAACCCAGTGAGCAGTGAGCGCATTCCACACAGACACGGGCCGGGAGCTGCGCTAACACGTACCTGCAGCGAGCACCAGGAGAGGAAGGAGCTGTGTGAGGATGCACTGGCAAGGAGCACACACCCCTGGCCAGGGCATGCAGGGGGGTGGCCACTGCAGGCCTGTGTGGCCAGTTTGGTTGGGAGTTACCTGCAGCACGGGGGGGTGCTCCCCGTGTTCCCCTCATCTCCCACTGCAGGATAGGGTCCCGGGAGGCAGCTTCAGCTAAGCTGCTTTATCTCACACAGAAACAAACCCTCTTAATTAAAGCACTAACTGCTTGGACTAGGTGGAAAGGCTTCCCCCATGGCTGTGAATAACTCCTTTCTGACACTAACCAAAAGGGGAAAAGCCTAATTTTAGGACATATGCTAGACCTTAGCTCTCCTAACCCAACAACATGTGCTCTAAATAACCTCAAAGTGCAAAGAGGTGTGACTAATGCATTGGCTTTGCTGCAAGAGCAGCAGGTGCAGGTGACAAAAAGTGACCTGGCTCAGCAATCCTTAGCCCAGCGTTCTCTCCTCACCCAGCATGGCAAATGTCCTGTCTCTTTGAAAGCATGGCAAGAAACTATTATACTGATAATTTATCCTGGCCAGCAATTTCCACCTGAGGACCTCAAAGCATCTTTCATGTTTTCATGAGCATAGGTGCACGAGGCCTCCAGGAAGACATGGGCCATTGTCACCAGCTTCCCTCAGGTAACCCTGATCTGCAGATGGGATCAAGAGGGTGACAAAGTTGGCTGGTGAAACAGCAGCAGTCAGGACAGGAACTGCTTCTACTGAATCTCTTCTCAGACATGAATAATGAAACTACAAAAAGTTGCCTGTTCCTTGGCATTTTAACAAGACTCAAGAGACTGGGAGGGATTGGGGGGACAGCCTTTTGTTACTGCACCCTTTCTCAAAACAAAAACATCGTCATTTATACAGAAAGACTCACAAGCCAACCTAAAGCTGACCCAAATCCCTCTGACCAGGAATCACTGAGAACTGAATGACAGAGCTAAAGTGAGACACTGAGAGGGAAATGGGGTTCAGCCAGTCTGTAAAAAATAATCAGGGAGAGGCATCAAGTGAAATGGACCAGTGAACTGATCCTTCTATTGATTACCCTCCATTCAAGAGGACCTTGAAGAGCTAATGCCTGGTTATCTGTCTACACCTTTTGCAAAGGGGACTTGTCAGAGTGATAGATTTTCAAACACGATGGGGTAAACTTGTCGAAGTGTTGTGATTATCCTCTCTCATGCTCTCTTTCTTTCTCTCCCTCATTCCTTTCAGTCTGTTCTCTCATGCACTTTTAGGGTAATTGCATGAAATAATTCTTCCTCTGAAATGCAGTGGCATTCATTTACCTCCCCGGAGCTGTCAGTTCCACATATACCAAGTGCAGAAGAAGAGACAAGGGATTTCATGCAGATAATCAAAATATTCCCACTCCCCAAAGAAAGCACCGACCCCAAACCAAGCAGAAATGTTCAACCAGCCTACAGAAAGAATAGATAGAGATATAGAGATAGACAGAGGCTTAGGATCCATTCAGGTGAAACTGGGAAGCAGGTATGAAAGGAGGAGGAACAGACAGAGATATAAATGCATGGACATGACTGCAGGACATGTGCAAAGGCACACAGTGAAAGGGCCTTGAGCAAGCACTGACCAGCCTTACTCCACATAAAGCAAGATTCTCATCAGCGTGTCATTGCTCCAGAATTAGACAGAGCTGCTGAAACTTTGGAACTACAGTTAGGGGCAAAGCACACTGCAGACACTCTTGTACTGCTCCCAGGACATGAGCTAACAGCCCTTCACAGAGACCTGGCACACTGGGGCAGCTCCCTGCCTGAAGGAGCCCCCAGGCTGCAGTCTGTTGTGGGGGTGCGAATATGCACAGAAGCATAAAGGCCTCCAAGTGTGGTGAAGTCCCACTGAACTTCCTTTCCTCTCCTAAAAACACTCAACTCCTAAGAGCACTGGGTTGCTCTGAAGGCAAAAAAAAAAAAATTCTTTTAGAGCAGTAGCAGAACAACCTGAAACAGAGTCAAATACCAAGTAAGCTGTTAGCCCAAAATACATCTAATTTCAAAAAAATGTTCTTTTCTGAACTGCAAGGAACCAAATGGGAAGTCCTGAAGAACACTGTGGCCCCCACAGAAACCAAGCACAGGGGAAAGCACATGGATAGGGCTGACATGAAATCAATGGACAGAGGTGACAACTTTTCTTAGCCTTAACCATGCCAAATTAATTTTAAAATGTTTACAAACATTTGGATTTTGTCCTCTTGTGGCTACAGCACATGAGTAGCCTTAACCAGGTGCACATCACTGCCCTCTCCTAGCTGGAATGAGTTTGCACCTATATAGTACAGTCTCTGTGTCACTAGAAAATTATTAATCTTCCAAGTCGTGACCGTGGGTCCTTTCAGCACAAGGCAAACGCTGCCTTAACTCAACTCTGTGGTTCAGCCAGCAGCAAGCCAGCCTCCTGCAGCCCTCAGTGGCCACAGATTCACAGATTTACTGCCATTATGTTCCAGTGTAGCCAGACAAAAAAGCTGAACAGACAATCACAGTGCCAGGGAAAACAGCAGGTTGTTCCCAAGGATGGGTTAGAAAAGGGCAACTGCTAAATTTTTTAGAGAGCAACTTGTAACAAAAATGAACTCAGCCCTAGGAGGGCCCAGGGCTTCAGCTCAATTAACAGACCCCTTCTGCCTACAGTTCTTCCTGAGGCCTCCTGGTCTTGGCTGTAACAATAGAGAAATCCAGGATGCTTAAATCCCTGCAGATGAGATATGACTATTGTAGTCGCACAGATTGTATCCAAACAACTTCAATGCAACTCCAGTGTAATTTTACGTTAGGGCCTCTCATTTTCACCTTTTCTTTCCTAGTGATCACGTCAGCATCAGCTTATGTTCACACTTCTCTTTGTGCAAGGGTAACATGCCCACACCATGCAGATGACCAAGGTGCAGTGAAACTCCACTGATTACCAAAACCCCACCCATCTTCTGTGTAGGTAAAACTGATAAGTCCAAATGTTGCCTCCTTACTCTAATGAAATAGGATCTCTAAGTGACTGTGCTGGAGTCTCCAGGCATCTGCAGCATTTCAGGGCTTGCTAGCCCAGCTCTTTTTGTTATTATCATTCTCCAGCCAGCCCTGCTCCCTACAGCCTGGAAACCATGCACACTTAACCCTCTCTAGGTTTGGGCTGTACCCCATTTCCTAATACCATACGTGGAGGTGATGCCAGGTTGACAGAGTCAAAAGAACTCGTGGCAAAAAGTGATCAGTCAGAAGAGGTTTATGTCAGGAGGTTCACATTTCCTGTGTCTAGAGATCTTGTGGTGGTGGATCAGGTGTACTGTGCTTATTTGGACTCTCAGGCAGATGGGTTTTGGATCCTTATCACGCCAGCAACCTGCAGAACCCTGTGTTTGCTGGGTGCTTGTAAACCAAGAGCAAGGAAATGTTACAGCTAGTACAAAATGGTTGCCACCTATTGAACTCTAGGAGATTCCCAGGCTCCTTGTCCTTGCTTTGTAGCAGCTCAGTGCCATGAGCAAGGTTAGCCCCCATGACCTGACTACCCTTCATCTTGTCCTCCTCTCTTGGCTGCTTAAAGCATGTCTTGTTAGTAAACACCATAAATTCTTTAAGATCTAGGGGCAGTCAGACAAAGTCTAGGATCTGGGAAAGGGAGGAAAGAAAAAAAAAGACTGTGCTGGTTGTGAGTCCTTTCCCTTTATTATGAGGGAACGGGGTGAAATGCATCTCTTCCTGAGGGAAACAGCAGCTCATTTCTAGCACCACTAAAGTATTTTGTGGCCTGTGGTGTGAGTGGGTGAGTGGAGGGACAGGTTCAGAAGCTTAAACTATGCTAAATCAGACAAACTTCTTCTCTGTGATGGAATTTGAGCACTGAGCTGTCACTATAATTGAATATTTACGGTAATTCTTCTTCCTTTGCAAGAGGTTTTCTTCTTCAAAACTTTCCACATGAAACTCTTCTGGAAGGAGAGGGGATTGGCACACACAGTGTCTCCACACCACACAGCTCAAGACTGATGCACGTTGGGATCACTGTCAGCGTGGGAAATGGGACAGGGGCACCGGCTGCATGCATGGGGTTCATCCTGCAGAAGCAGAGAGATGCCTGGCAGGGAACACCACTCTGCTTGAGCTCTGCCTCCCTCCCCACTCTCAAGGCATCCCACCTGCTCCCTGCCTCTTTACGTCCCTCTGACGCACACCTGCCTGCAACATTTCCACCTCTCATTTTAATCTTTCTTCTTAATTCCCAGTTTTTCCGTTTGCCCCTCGACTTTCCTCCGTATTTTTCCACTAAGTTAAATCTGCTCAGCTGAAGACACAAAGGACCTGGAGTTAAACGGAGATGAGACCAAGCTGCTGCAGGGAACAAGTGAGCAATTTGTTAGCATGCTGACCCTGTCCAGAGTGTGCTTGGTCTCAGGTACCTCTGTCCCGTGTCACGGCACCGGAGCAGACAGCGAGTGCACAGGGACAAGGGGGCATGGAAACCTTCGGTGCTCGTGAGGCCTCAACAACACCAGAACAGCTTCATCAGCTACAGCTTGGCACTTGTTTTGTCCTCTGCACCTGTGAGCTCGAGAGCGGGCTTGGATCTGCCTTGGCACTCGAGAAGAGCAGCGCTCATTGTCCAACAGCAGAAATGCACGGCCAGCGCGGTTCTGTGCCAGGCACAGGAGAGCAGACTGAGCAGCGGGATGGAGGAATAGAGCTAAGACTATCTAAAATAGGCATAGTGAGAACATGAAAGCCATGTAAGGAGTCCAGAAAATTCAGACTTTATCTGCTGCACGTGTGACCCAAGATAATGTACTTATGCAATGCCTGGCTAGCTGCTACCTCACAGTTACATTCAATGAAATCCATTATCAAAACAGTTCAAACATTACCGTTTACCTCTTCATACTTACATCTCCTTATACCTTTATTAAATACTTATTAACTTTCCTAATCTTGGCTTCTGAACTTCTATTTGCTGAAAATTAGCAGCCAAGAAATGGTATTTAAAACCTATTCTGAAATCATTCATGAAAAATACCGAGGCAGTATTTTTCTTATGACACAAAGCCAGTATGTTTTTGTCAAATTCAAAAGCTGCCTAATTCTCATTCTCTGATAGAAGTTTTCAATTGAAATCTAATTAACTGCAGTCTAATCAATTCATATTTTTTTGTCAAATAAATTTAGGTTTGGCACTGAAGGCAAAAACTTCATGGCTGTGACTTTCTAGCTGTAATTTCGGACTTGCTATGAGTCTCTGTGGGAAGGGAAGCTTTTCCTGCCTGTGGACTGCTGTTTGATCCCTACATCTATGAGCACCTGATGTGACCAGGGCAGAAGACTTTGATTGGTCTCTGTTCTGAATTCCTTCAGAGCTTCAGTTTCTCAGCTATGTCAGGGCTCAAAGACTGGTGTGTCCTATACCATGGCTAGATGGGATTTAATCAATGTCTTCTGTGTACAAGAATATGCCTTTCTGTCCTTTGCTCCTTGATTTGGCAATCAAATTTTACAAACTGGAATTTCAGCCACTTTGAAGATCCAGAACATAGGAGTCCATAGGAAAAATGTAAGATTGTCAGTTTTTCCTGACTGAAATTTTATTCAGTGCCAAAAGTTGGAGTTGACATCTCTCCATTTACCAAAATGTCTAGCTTCTTATATATGAGCCATCCCACAGCTCAAATCTTCCCCTTGAAGTTTGTGGAGTGGTGGGATACTGATTTATCCCTAAGTTCTTTCACTTCAGTCATATACACCAGAGACTCCATCAGCCAAATCTGTGCTGTGGAGAGGGAAGGCAGGCAGTAAAATCCACTTACTGGGGTCCACAACTGCCTGGATAGTGGGGACCAGCAGCACTGGAGTAACAGCAATGAGGCAGGAGGAAGAGAACACAGATAGGCAGGGAAAAGAGCACACAGATAAAAGTCTAGAGCATGGGGCACATGTGGCATCCAAGACACCTCCTGTCATCCCTTGCTAAGGCTGGACATGCCTGAGCTTGTACACAAGGAGAGCTGGAAGAGGAACCCAATCTCTTGTAAATCCATCTGGACATATTGGAAGCAGAGCCAGGAGATTTTGATGAGGCCTGACCAGACACTGGCAAGAGAGGAGGGCTACTGCTTCCACTCAGAGTCTGCAGCCACAGGATGCACGTGTACCAGCAGATGCAGACCTGATACTTGCCAGCCCAGCAGGGCTCCCAGCCAGGGTCTGTTTTCCTAAGATTTCTGCCCCATGCCCACCATTTTGCTCTACAGCTGGAGCCTCATCCTTATTTTCCCCAAAAGTCCATCGGGCTATGGCAAAAGTTAAAGACTCTTTCATTATCTGGACCTGATCTTTTGCTGTATGGACATTGTGGTGCAGGAGGCATAGGGCTGCCAGGCAGATTCCAGCACTGACCCTCCTACCAGCCCACTTGAGATAGATGAATAGACAGATAGATATAGATATATGTACCTGAAAAACAAACTGTGCATTTACACCATTTGGTGCCTCTGGAGCCAGGCTGAAAAATGAACCCTAAACTGATGATCCAAAATCCTTTCAACATCTACCACAGAAAAAATGGAATAACACAGTAGGCCTCCAAATTGCTCTGCAAACCACAGTGTACTAAGCTAAGTAGTCCTGCTTATCTCTTTTAAATTTAGAGCTCATTATGCTGCAAAAAGACAACTCTCTGCTGACATGAAAGCTGAAAGATAGAAGAAAAAAAAAAAAAAAAGCCTTGCTGGTAAAACAAGAAATGCAAAAATTACACTCTTTTTTCCCCATTTATAAAATACAATAATAATAAAGAGTCTATAATTCTGTTAGTAAAAAGACATTTCCTTAGGGAGCGATAGATCAATTACTAATTACACAGTCAGCTCCTGAGCTGTGATGCTTTGTATTCTTAAAAAAATAACCTGCAACTCTCCCCCTTCCAGTACAAAATATATTTTTTTTTTCTTTTTTTTTTATATTGCTGTGCAAGCAAAAGCCGCTGAAAGCTTCCAGAGCCTGTGAGACTGGTCCCTTGCTGCCTGGAATGTGATTATTTCACACCCTGGAACACTCAGATTTCTCTTCAAACTGTGTACTAAGAGAAAATGTCAGAGTTTCTTAATAGTTTCAGAGACATGATACGAAAAGACATAAGCAGGTTTTCACAGTGTGATAAGAAAGCCAGAAGGACTCACCAAGCTCAGATGACTGAATACAAGTGATGGGGCCTCACTTTTAAAAAACAAGAGTCAGAACACAGGCTCTGAGCTCTGTATTTCACTGCTTAGGGAAAAAAATAAAGAAGAAAAATAAAAAAGAGTGTCTGCATTTTGGTCCTGTGAGCCTGCTGGTTTTACTTATTTTGGGGGGTTTTGTGTTTTGTTTGGGGTTTTTTTAAATAAACCTAACATTCACATAGTAGGGAATTAGATTTCAGGAAGGCAAAAAATCAGAGGCAATAATTGAGAACTACACGTTATGCAGGCAGGGTAGCGCTGCCTCCTTGTTTTCATTCTTCTCTGGTGTGATTCATTTCGTTTTGATGACTGCTTTCATTTCAATATGTTGCACATCTAGGGATAGTTTTACTGGGAGAAAGCAAATGAAATAATTAGTATCATTAAGGAGGAAAAAGCGAGTGCATGTTCGAGGGGAGGGCTGTGCTGCTGCTATTTCTACCTTTGGTTAAGATGCTATTTAGCCTGCTGCTTGCTAGTTTCCATCTTTTTCTGATCACTACTTGAAACACCTAATTGCTATATTTATTACAGTTTTCTTTAACTTGCCATAATTTTATAGAAACTTCTATTTGGCATCGAACATTAGCTAACTAAGATTTTCTGAGCATTCTGCTGTTTACCCTGCTGCTAATAAGTATTTAATGATTTGAGATTTTAAAGTCATAACTATGCAAATTCTGGCCAGGTCCCTGAACGACTGTAGTTAATTAAAAGCAAAGAAAAAGCAGAAGATTGGCAACACACTTCCCCATCTTGTGAGATTAAGGCCAGTTGGTATTTTTCAGGCTAAGAGGCATCTTCCCAGTGTGGAAGGGCACCATGCGATGATGGATTTGTTTCCTGGAAACAGGTGGGCATTTGAGGATGGGGGTCTGGTACCTCACATCCTTCAGGAGAGCTGCCAGTTGCCTTTCCTAGGCTGAAATTTGGAGGGACGAACTTGGGGCCGTAAGTGCTTTCCATGGAAGGAGAAAGTTGGTGTTCACAGTGATGCTGCACACGTTTGAAAAGAGCTTGGATGGATGAATTTGGGAAGCATCATCACTCCAAGTTTATGGAAAGGATGCCATATCTAAGGAATTATGGGGAACAGAACTCAAGGACAGTAGATAACTATCAGAAAGAGAATGTAAAAGTAATATCTCAGTTAAAAGAAATACTTTCCAGGCTCCTGGTGTGGAAGCTGCATAAAGCATTCCTGAAGAAGCAACTAACCAAAAGGCACAGGGAGTGAGAAGTGTTCTGCTCAGCCTAAGAGGCTATCAGGCTTGCCTGAGATCTTCTTCAGCTGTACAAAACCCTCTCCAAAGGCTGCATAACTACTCAAAAAGGAAAGGATGCTTTGGACAAGAAATGGAGATACCAGGAGAGCCGTGCTGCCATACTATAGGTGAAACTAAAAAGCAAATTTAGGAAGGCGTTCAGATTTAAGGACAGTATTTACCCATGGTGATGTGTTTTGAAACTAATTGTTTTTCTTACCATGATAGATATACCACATATTACAGACTTGGATTTATGTCCCTTTCCGAAGAATCTGGACAAGAAATATTCAGCTGAACTTCTTAGTGGCACATTCTGGCCAACAGGCAAAAAGGTGATGGAGGAGTCTGGTAATGAAGTGCTGGCTTGGCCAGCCACAGAGAGCATGAGACTTGCAGAGCACTGGGCTAATCCTGCACAGAAATATTAACCGACATTTCATTAGAAGAAAAATTAGGTTTTAGAGAACTGAGAGAAAGACCAGTCAGAAGATTGTTAAATGAAAGACCAAAGGGGAAAGTGATAAAACTAGGAAAAGAGTTAATTCTTACAGAACCTCCATGTCAAGAACAAAACTAATCAAGGCACTAAAAGATGTAAAAAGGAGAAAAATAGTGTCGCCTATACACCAGTGCCAGGGGCCTGAGTAATAAAGAGAATAAGAACTGTTCATTTTATGAGCACAATGCCTAAATGGCATTAGGAAGGCCTAGTGGGAAAATCTGCATGAAAGGAATATTAAAATCCAGGATTCTAACCTAGTAGGGAAGCTCAAGTGGACAGAAAGAGAGGGGGAGTAACACACTCTGTCAAGAATGGCATTTTCTAGTACAGAATCAGTGACAAAATACTTATGGATTAATTTTCTGCCACGTAGAGAATTCCTCCTGGCTAGAGAAAGGGGCTGACAGGAACCTCATGAAATTCAGCAGATGAATGCAAGGTGCTGCATTTGGGCTGGACTGATGGATAGTGGTGCTGCTGAAAAGGAGGTGCCAGTCCTGGGGCACAGGTCACACACAGTCCATGCAGGGAAGGACAAGGACATACCAAGCTGCACCAGCCATACTGCAGCAGGTAGATGAGGGAGGGGTTATGCCCCTTACTTTGCACTTGGTAGACCATGTCTAACACAGCACATTCATTTTTGGCCCTCCAGTAAAAGAAGGTGTTGATAAATTGAAGCAAGTTCAGTGGAGGGTCACCAAGGTGCTCAGGGTCGGAGCATAAGGAGAGGCTGAAGGATGAGGGCTTGTTCAGCTTGGAGAGGAGATGATTTTGGTGGGACCTACCAGTAGTTCCTTGGTACCTACAAGGCAATCAGTGAGGAGATGAAGCCAGAATCTCCACAGTGCCACAGGGCAGGAGAACAAGACACAACGAACATAAATCCAAAGAGGAAAGGGAAGTTCAGACTAGTTACAGAGATACATCAGCAGTGGCGGTGGGACGGTGAGAGATGGTGCCATCTCCATCTGCGATGGTTGTCAAGACTTGTCTGGACAAATCTAACTTGAGTTTGCTGTTGACCCTCCTTTGAACAAGACTGGAGTGGAGACCCCACAAGGCCCTTTCCAACCCTGATTATCTATGATCCTATGAATGTAATTAGGTATGTCCAGATCACACCAGAAGACAGGCTGACCAGCGCTCTTGATAAAAGCACTCTCCCCATCCATCTCTAAGAATTAAATTTCAGCAATGCATTGGAGGTACCTAAATCTCCTTGCAAGTTCCCAGCCTTACAAATCACAGAAAATTGTATTCAAGAAGGGAAGACAAAGAGAGATTGTCTATTAAGTTCTTTAAAAAAAAAAAATCATGGAACTTGATTACATGTGTTATGTCCAACTCATGTAAGGTCATCGACGGTACCAGATATGTTTGGTGGATTAGAGAGGCCATATTCATGAATTTGAAACACAGAAACAGACATAGAATCATAAAATCATTTAGACTGGAAAACACCTTTCAGATCATTGAGTCCAACTCAACCTAGCCAAATCCACCACTAAACCCTGTCCCATCTACATGTCTTTTAAATAGCTCCATGTGTCAGACTAGTCAGACTTCAACTAATGAGCTGTGGAGTACAGCCAAGTGGTGTTTAGGAATATTTATCAGGTATCCAAGAAGCTTCAGTAGAGACAAGACAGGTGAACAGGCTAAAAAGATAGTACACCATAAGTGAAAGTAAAAGCAGCAGCATCAGAGCAGGAGAGGGGAAGGTGATACCAATGAACATAAATTAGGAGATGGACTTGTAGAAAATTTGTAAGAGAACTGAATGAGTGCATAAAATGGTATAAGTTTTGGAACAAGATAACAGAATTGTCACTAAGTGTAAAAAAGGCAGAAAACATCAGTTAAAAAAAAGTCCTTTGGGGAAGGTCAGATGATGTATGTGCACCATTGATCATAATGAGCTAATTTCAGCTCCAGCTGTGATCAAGTATTTTAGGCTGTGCCTAAAAAGGGATTTTCTAAGATAAGCAAGCCTGGACAATTTGTATGCAAGAGTTTTAAAAGAGACGGCCAGGAAAGATCTGGACCAGTACTGATAATTTTTGATTAGACTCAGAAAACTGGGAAAGCATCCAAGGGTCAAAGGAATTCTGATGTTGTGCCAGTACACAGTGATCTCGATGACTGGACTGATGCTGGTGACAGTACTGTAATGAAATTTTCAATATGCATCTTGGATAGATTATGGATTTAAAGTGGATAACAAAATTAGCCATACCCACTACAAGTTTAAGGAAAAATAGACATCATCAAACTAATGTGCCGTAATTTCTTATGAGATTACAAGTCTGGTTCACACACGTAATTAGGTTGATATGGCTGGAATGATATGTAATCGTCATGAAATACATTAGCTAGAGAAAAACCTCACATGCAACACTAAATGGGGATTCATTTGTGAGCAGATGTACTTCTGTAATGCACAATTCTTGCCACCCTGTTCTTTATTTATTTATCACAACCTGACAGAAAACTAAAAAAAGTCACTGATGAATTTTGCAGTTGAGGCATATTTTTGGGAGAACAGAAAACAAATGAAGATGACAAGTCAGGGACAGAACAGCATGAACTGCTTTGGAAATGCAAATAATATGTATTCTAGGGTGAAAAAATGGAACCAACATACATCTATGAACAAAGTTTACTGTTCCTACTAATAGGAAGGGGTTTTCTCTCTTCAGAAGAGGAGACAGGAAAAAAAACCCCAACCAATCAAGCTTGGAGGCAATGAAGAAAGCAGCTGAATGAATTGATAGCAAGATGCTGTGATTGAATGGACAGGCTACTGCAATACTTGGCTATAGGAAACAGGAAATTTCAGGCAGGAATAGAGAGGCAATATTACAGCCAAAGGCACTGAAGCAGACTGAAGCACTGACAGAGTAATGTGTCTTGTTCTGAAGTCCACCACTTCTAAAAGCTGTTTAAGAACACTGGAAGAATAACTCGAAAAGCCAAAATATCCAAAATGCCATTCCTCACACCAAAGGTAAGGTCAGGATGGGATTTGACCACAGTTTGAGACCTACATGGCAAACTCTACTGTGATAATGGAGAGAGGTAAAGACAGCATTCTCTGAAAGATAGACCACCCTCTCCTCAGCCAATGGACTTCAAGCAACAAGTAGTTAAGGAAAGATTTTGGGCATATTTTGGGGACACACCTGTAATCACAATCACTCCCCCCCCAGTCACATAGTGAAGTCCTCTGCCCCTTAATTTACCTAATGTGTCCCAGGGATGCCACAGAAGAGGGCAAAGACAGACAGAAGTCCCACACAGATGGTTAATTACAGCACTTGGATCATGAGAGGCAGAACAACCACTCCTTCCATGGAATTCATGCCCCCAAGGTCAGGGGGACTCTCAGGTCAGATATATAAAGGGATGCTATCTCCCTTCCTAGAGGGACAGTGGCATCATCTCCAACCACGTGGGAATGCAACTGTCTCACAGACTAGAGCAAGCAGGGAAAATTGTTCCCTCTTTTATTGCTGGAGAACTGCCTGGCTTAAAAAGTTGATGAGTATGAGCCCAGAAACAAGCGAGTCTTCCCCTAAATTCACACACATATAGACTCTGGCTGACATTTCCAATCTGATTAGCTTTCTCATTATCTCAACTTTCAAACCATCATAAGCTCTCAACTTGAGGAAGCTGCCCTCTGAAGTTGCCTCAGTTCAAGCTCTCCAAACGCACCCATTGCTGTGGGAAACAAATGACGACAGACAAGACCTAATCACAAACGGAAGGGAAGAGGGACTCCCACCAGGACAGCTGGTGTGACGAGCACAGTCTGCTTGAAACGTCTGGGAGCTTGCAACTCCTGTCACCAGCGAGCAGTTGGGAATGGGAGCATCGACAAGCTGAATCTGCAGCCCTGGTTGTTTGTGCACACAAGGGCATTGGCACTCTTCAAACCAAATTGTCTCATATGATTTTTGGAGCTCTGAGGGGAACAATGAGGGAGAGCATTGACTTATAACTGTTGTTTTGGTTTTTTTTCCTAACCCTTTTAGAAAAAAAAAAAACATGTTGAAGGTGGTTAGGGGAGGGAGTATGCCAGAGGGGAGAAAGTTCTGGTGATGTCAGCTCCTATCGCCATGGAAACTGAACATTTTTAGTGACAATAGAGTCTTCCTCCTTGAGCTGCTGGGTTGCGTGGGGAGCAGGGGCAAGCAGGGCAGGGGCACATGAGGGAATTCAGCTAACTACAACTATAGCTTCTGGCTTTCCAAGGAAATAACTACAAATGACTGCCTGAATACATGGTTTATGTAACCAAAACACTGTCTGGGGCCATAGCAGCAAATAGTCATTATGCTCTTTGATAAAACATGCTGTTGTGCAGCGAGCCAGATGGAGACATCTCAGCTGCCCAGGAACACCCCACAGAATGGGCTCCTCCTGCATTTCGCTTTTCCATGCTACAGTTTATTCTTTGCAACCTTTGCTGCCTTGCTGGTGTTTATTTGGAAAGGGAGAAGGGAAGAGAAAGAGCTGGGAAGTACAGTCCTTGCTCTTGAAACTGAGAGAAGCTGCATATATTCCAGGCTGGGCATTTCTTCCCAACATCACGGATGTTTCCTTAGGAGCCAAGTTTATGACCTCCCTCGGAGAAAACGAGAATCCAGGATGATGAAAAGGAGAAGGCTCTTAGAGAAAACTGATTAGCCTCTGATCAGGACCTAACTCGCTGGCATGGAGAAAATGTGCAAGACCTAATGCTAGGTGTCCTCTCTAAATCAGAATGCTAAGGCAGTGTCTGCACCAGAGTAAGCTGAAGCCACGATCCAGGTGTGGGATCAATAAGGATAAAGGTTGGAGCTTACATTTGAGGTTAAGTAAAAGCCTACAGTATGTAAGGACAAGTTAAAGCCTTGGGTTTGATTTAAACAGTGCAGACAATTTTAATGAATTTCAAAGAATAATGAATTAATAACCACAAGCTTTTATAACTCGAAATACATTATACAGTCATTAGTTCTATATAACTAAATGGAAAAATTTTTCTTTAGCAGAAGTCCTTTGAGATCAGATATTCTAATGAGATTACTATCATTTCATTCTGACACCTCATGAGGACAATTTATTAGAAATCAGGAAACAAATTTCTTTCAGTTTTGGACCTGAAATAAAAAATCCTCCACACAGATTATTTTATATCTAAGGAGTTGATTTGAAGTCTCCTTGGCATTGAAAGAAGTTCATATATGAGCTTTTTTCCCTAGTACTGGTATCAGATGCACAAAAGACTCTGTCTCTCCTCAAATTCCTGCCAGCAATGGTGACAGAAGGAAATATGTAAATGGAGTTTGCTCCCTTCTTGTCTAGGTAGTGTGGATTTCACTTATTTTCTGCATGAAATATTTGAGCTCACCCTTTTTCATTTAGTATTGGTCCACTGATTTCACCATCTCTTCAGATAGCACCTCTCACATACCATGCTTGCAGGGACCCCAGGCAGAGCAAGACCCCAGTTCCCAATCCTTTTTACCTCATATGCTGGTATTCCTGTACCCACCTGGAGCAGAGTCTTTCTCCCAGCACACTGCAGCGTATCACCCATTCAGAGGAGCACCATGGGCTCCAAGGTCCCCTTTTCAAACCTACCCAGCTTTTCCTTCCTCGAAGGCTGCTCTGCTAGGGCCTTGCTTTCCCTGCATCCAGTCTCCAGCAATTTTGCCACCAGGAGCTCAGGCTAGAGCATACAACGATCCGGCTTTTCTCAGCACCATGTCTCAGGGACTTTAACTGGCACTCCTCTCGTCAGGCCATTTTAAATCAGATGTTAATCGCAGCAGGCTCAGCTATAAGAAAGGTCTTCCCATCTCACACGTATTGTGTTAATTTAGAAAAGCCTACAGCTTTCATCTGCCTGTCCTCCTTTCATGCACAACCTGGCCGAGAATCAGCCTTCAAATTTTTACAGCTGCACTGAGTTTGAGAATCTCTGCTCCTCCCAGAAGCAAACAATTATCTGCTCCTCCAGAGGGAATGACTTTCAAGTCTTGCTGTAGAAGAACTCTCTCAAAAGCAAATATAAAGACGGTGCTGCTCCACACCACGGGGGAAAACTCTGCAAAGTGAGCTCAAACTCAGTGCTAGCTCAGTCAGTAATACATGCACTTCCAGGCAGCAGTGGAGCTGGTAATTCCTAGCTGAAGAAAAAGAAAATTGAGGGCTTCTCTCTGAAAAGATGTTCACTTTTTTCTGTGAGAAGAGCAATATTACATATTTATTTCTGGTTTTTTTTTTATTATACCACAAGTCATTCTAATTGAAAATTAGCATTCCGGGGAAAAAAGCACATCCCACTGGTATCAGAAATGGACATTTTGCTGTGATTTAACAGGCAGATTCTGGTAGACTTTCCACTTGATATATGCAGAGGGGAAAATCAAAGCTTCACCATAGCAACTTTGTTGTAAAAAACCCTCAAATGTCAACTTGTCCCAATAGTACAGTGGGTAGTGCTGGTGCAACACAAAAACAAAAAGCCCTGAATAAAAAAACCCCTACATTCCTACCCTTGAAACACTGCTGCTGGAAACAGAAATGCTAGCTTTAGTTTGGTTCTGGTAAAGGTTACACCCTTTCTACCCAGACATTTTAAAAACACAAAAAACCCAGAAATGTTTCTGGGCAACCTCTTCAGCTGGTACAAATTAACACCCTCTACTGAAGTTGTGCTAGACAGATGGCTGCACATCAGCTGAGGAGTTAAGCTACCTTGTCTGCTCTTTCTTCCATTGGCTGCTAACCCCAGCATGCCCAATTCCAGTTTGGCAGCTGTACCAGAGCAGCACCAGAGTGGAAACCTTCCCCTCAGTTACATCATTTCTGTTCCATGCAAGACTCTGGTAAACCCAGAAGAAACAAACCCAGAAATTATCAACCTACCCAGCCATGACAATGAAGAAATCCAGGCGGTTCCAGGTATCTCCAAGGTAACACTTCTTTCCAAAGATGCCCAGGGCCACCATCTTTAAGACCATTTCCATGGCAAAGAAGATAAAGATGAAATCATCAAACACCTGCCAAACAGAAACCCAAGAGGGTATTTGACAAGCATTCTCAGCCGTGGACTTTAAAACACAGAATGTGAGAAAAATACTAATTTCAGTACTCCTGAAAATGAGATAGAGGCAGGGCTGGAAGAGTTTCTTCCATGTAGCCCTGGCATCACAGTTTCCTGCTGCTCAAGTTCAGTGAGGGCTTCTATAGTTTTTTCACCCACAGGTGAAGTAACTGATGCAGACTCTGAGACTCCTTACATAGTCTTGAAAAGTGGTGTTGGTTCAGCACCAGCAGATCTAAACCTGGCCAGAAAAACACTGTTTTTCCAAGATCCCCCCAAGAGGGACTCCTCATCACATTGCTGCAGATGTCTCAGCTGAGGACATAGTGCATCTTCCCGTACAGCACATCCCCAACACAGAGAGAAGCTTCAGATACCTGAAGGCTTAGCCACAACAACACTGGGGATGACACCCTTTGTTGTCACCTTCTCTTTGGGGAAGCATCAAGCACAGCTGGTGTGTTTACAGGCTGGATGTACTCATGGCCCTTCTAAGCGTTCCTTTTATTTCCTTTCCCTTTGGGCATCGTGAATGCCACAGCATCTGTTGAATCAGTAATAGTCTTGCACATCACCAGACTACCAAATGCATTGGAGGTTGCTATTCTCTCCTGCCTGGATCCTGTAACCTTAGTTATTCCTCCCTGGCTTAACCCTGACCAATGTATCTCATAGGTGTCTGTGTCAGGAAACCCCTGCTTATGTGCAGGATCAGGAAGATCAGCAAGTGTTCAGTATTGCACAGTCACAAGCAGAGTTCATTCATTCTCTCTGTTGTCCCATTCCCCTCCTCAAAGCAAGCTCTTGCCATTTTACAACAGGATAGCTCACTGCCAGGGACAATCTTGCCAGCCTCTCTGGGAAGGTATCGCCCACACGCTGAAGGAAAGCATGCATGAAAATTTGTGACTTGGACTGAAGCACCATCACAACAAGAAGGAAATCTGCTTACCTGCAAGATTTTACACCTGTCAGAAAGGCAGTCCATATCCTCACATGGCTGGTACATTCCCAGGGTGACACAGTTTAGCAAAATCACCATCATGCTGACACACTCGAACCAGGTGGAAAAGAGTCAAGGAAAACTTCTGCAAAAGCATCACAGCTGAGATAAACTTGCTCTAGGCTTGAAGTAACAAAATAGGAAGATTAAGGGAAAGAAGTGCTGGTAGGCTGATTTATTGCATTCCCACATTTTCCCCACTCAGTCCATCACTACTCCATTCCTTGATTAAGCCAAAACTCTTTTGAAAAAGGGAAAGTAGAGGTGGCTCAAAAGGCCTAAAGTACTTACACAAGTCAAATCAGTGCCATAGTCAAACACATGCTTGCTCCTCTCTCGTTGGTTTGCTGAGTCCCTTCCTTCACTGGTTTACTGAATCTCCCAAATACATGGAAGAGACTTTCCAAGGTGGCCTGTACCTTAATGTATCAGAGAGCCCCAAGATCTGGGGATCTAAACCAAAAGGGGCAGATTAATCTCTACATGAGCCTAGTGATTATTGCCCTTCTGGGAAGGGGGTACCACATGGTGCTAGAACTCTCCCTCTTCCCCCCTCAGAGAATCTTGGGGGTAAAGAAGTGCCAGTGGTCCATCTAATCTGTTCCTATGCTTCTGACAGTGACCCACACTGTATAAACTCCACAACGTGCCCAAATTACTCAGTAACTATGGGGAGAAATTGTTTTTCTGACCCCAGCTGGTGATCTATTTATGCCCTAAAGCACGAGGATTGATAGTCTTTATAATTGTTTTCTCAGCTACGCTGGTGTCCCTGCAGATGCTTTGCTTATTCATTTAAATCCTTTGTTGATAATCTTGCTAAAATATCTGCTTCGATAATAGTTGGCAGCCCTGAGCTACATTGGCTAATTATACTTTACATTAAAAACTGTTCCCTCCTATTTATTATTAATTTGTTGTCTTATAATTTCATCAAGTGCCACTTCATTTATGTATTAAAGAAGTGGATAAAAATGGTGTATTTTTGTGACCTCTGTACTCTACACACTCAGGCTTCCCCCTCTTCACCATCCCTCTCCTCCTGAAGAAGTTTTAAAGCCTGATGCATGCTTATCCAAGACCTCATTTACAGTATTTTAGCTCTAAAAGTGGATGCATTTGTGCAATACCTTTCCAGTGTTCCCATTGCAAAGCAGTGATGTAGAGCAAATAGACCTCCAGCCTCTAGCAGAAACTTTCTTGGGCATTTTACACACCTCACAACAACATATCTGCCCAGTTTCCACTGTCAGACAATTTTATCTTTTCTTAAATAGAAGAGGCACGAAATTATCTACTTAACATACAACCCACTGAGTGTATCCATTTTCAGTCCTTTCAGTACTGAATCTAAAAGAGTGGCCTATATCTCTGATCACTTCTGAAAGACATTCAACTTCCATGGTTTGTTCTGAGCAACTCTTCCATGCTCATTCCCTGACAGTGATTTATGACTAAACTGCGCAATCTGATCTAGAAGATTATTAATTCTCTCTCTTCTCCCCCACCTCATTTTTGGTGAGCTACCTTCAATTGCAAAATCAGACAAGAGCAGGGCACTGGTTCTACTGTTCCAATTATGCTCCGAGGTGATTTCAAGAATGTGTTATCACTATCCCTCACAAAGTTTATCCCACGTGCTCTACAAAAGGTGCACATGAAGCCCACCCTCAATGTAGGCTTCAAAACCAGAGCCCTTTTCTGAGAGGAATGCACCAAAAAGGCACAACTAAAGTATTTTCACTCAGGGGTCTATGCAACTTCAACTTTCCACCTTCCTCTCTCTCGCACATTTCTTTAATGATCTGATCCAAAGCCCAGGAAAACAATTTGAGAGGTTTCCAGTAGCTCACACAGGGTTTTCAGGTAAGACTGCAGTTCTTTCCTGGACTCTTCAGAATCCATTTGGCATCTTCATTCAGAGTTACAGAACCACAGAATGGTTGATGTTGGAAGCGCCTGTGGGGGTTGTCTTATCCACCTTCCCTGCTCAAAGTAGCATCAATTACAGCAGATTGCTCAGGGTTGCATCCACTTGGGGTTTGGCTATCTTCAGGTATAGAGGCACCAGAACCTCTCTGGGCGACCTGCTCCGGCATTTGACTATTTACACAGAGTAGAAGTGTTTTCTTATGCTTAAATAGGACATATCCCACTTTTCAGGCTGTGCCTGTTACCTCTTGCCCTGTCACTGAGCATCACTGAACAGTCTGTGTCCTTTATTTCTCTCATCAGGTATTGATACATGTGGATAAGATCACCCTAAACCATCTCTCCTCCAGGCTGAGCAGCCCCAGCTCTCTAAGCCTCTCCCTTTTGCAGCAGGTGCTTTCACAGTTACTGGAAAGGCAGCAGCAGTGAAGCCCTGATAGGAGGATCAGTGCTGAATGACATTCTTCGAGGGGCCAAAAGAGTTTCAGAGCAGGCTGAGCCAATGGTTGCAAAAGTTCTTCTTCCCTGGGCATAAGGAAGTCAAAAGATATATGGACAAAACCAGGGCCTCAAACATTCCTGGATTAAATTAATGCATAACCAATGAAAAGCAGAAATTGTTTTAAAAGCCAATTGGATTTTTTTTTTTTTTTTCCCCAGGAAGTATGACAAGAGAATTGGAGGCAGAGAGTACTACTCTGACTGCAGCCAAACTCAGGAAAGTCAGGACAAAGGGGGTGAAAGTCAGGAGCTTTTCTTTGACACAGATCTACACCTCTCCGAGAGCACGTGCTTTGGCAGCAGCACTGTCAGGGCAGCATGCTTCCACGTTTCTCTCTCTCACTGCCCTTGCAGTGCCCCCCACAAGGCCATGCAGACCATGGCAGGGTGCTGTCGGCACCTGGTGAGACCCTGAAGCACAAGACCTGACACGCCATGGCAACTGCTCCCAACAAGGTTGAAACTTAGGCTGGATGTGCAATCTCATCTTATCTTCTTGCTCAAAAAGCTGTGGCCAGTTGCAGATGATTTCTTCTCCCCTGCTTTTTAGGTATCAGCTCTCAAAGTTTGCCACCATTGTCCAAGCTTCCCAAGAATGCTGCTGAACTGCTGGCCATTCCCAGGCTATCACAGTGATACTAGAAAAAGCCACTGCCCCATGGTTTTCCTTTCAGAGCAGTTGGAAACCCTGAAAAAGTACATCCAACCTGCAGCAGAAAGGAAGAAAGTGCAAGGAGAGAACCAGAGCATGTTTCAAAAGCATGTACTCCTGAATCAGGAGGGGTTGCTGCCTGCTTGGCTCGGTGGAGGGGGTGATTAGGACTATCTGCTGCCTTCAATGTGTCACCGTTGTCAACCACAGCTACTGCCTCCTGTCACCACAGCAACAGCCTGCAGCCAGGTTTATCATCTTTCTTTCGGTGATGCCTCCCCTCTCCCACATCCCTCACCCCCCTCCTTTTCCCTGTGCTTGAGCCTGTAATTAATTGCAGCTGCTGACAAAGCCAGTCTTCATAATCTGCATCATTCAGTCAGAAGTTTCATTATTAATTAACTTCTTTCAAAGTTTAAATCTCCTAATTACAAGAAAACCCATGCACATGTTCTCCCCGCCCCACTCCAGCCCTTCTTCCTTACTGCTACTCTCCCTTCCCACAGCCTCATTCCCAATATCTTTCCCAGTGAGTTTTGGGGTGTGCAAATGGCTTGGGAAACTAAAAGGAGACCCACACAATTTCTGCCCATGGTCAGCTTCTCTCCTTGGCCACCACAAGGTGCTCCAGAGGAAGCTACCAGAAAATTCACAGCAATCCACTATGTAATAACTTGCCCTTAAAGGGAGGGCTTTTCCACTCTGTGACAGTTCACAGTTGATCTAAACCCTTTCAGATAAAAAGACCATGGCCCTCATTTGAAAAAAGAAATACAGCAAAAGAGAAGTATCTCCTGAGTTAATCACAGAATATTCTCAGATGGGAGGGTCCACAAGGATCATTGAGTAACTATGGGCTAGTCTCATTATCCATGTAAGTCTCTCCTTCTTAAAAAAGTTTTGTTCATTTCAGCGCTGTCTGGGGACATCAAGATCCATGTCTAGATTAACTATATTTTGTCTAAAAACTTGCACTGGTCCTATAGCTGGTGCCTGCTTGTGGCAGCAAGACTTTTCTTTGCTGCTGAGTGCCAATCCTGTCCTGCACCCCAGCAGGGCCTGGCCAGCTGCCGGCCAGAGATGGCCACTGTGAATCTACAGACCCTCCACCCTGTCTTCCTATGGACGGGGCAGCTCTGGGATGGGGATACGTTCGACAGGGACATGCATCACCAGAACACACCAGGAGAGAGCCGTCATTCACCCCAAACCATCTGGGATGCACTGACAGCCACAAGCTACAGGACAGTTAAGGAGATACGCAGATGTTTCTGGGACATGTTTTGTGGTAGTGCTTGATAACACAACTATGCATAATGGAAGATGATGTTAGAAACAGGTGATGGGAGACAGGCAAAGCTTTTGGGCTCAATTCCTGAGTGACAAATAGCAGAAGAAACATCTGCTCTGCTGGAGCTGTAAATACCTTGCGCACCTCAAAACTGCATGCCACTTAAGATTCTTGGGATTGATCTTAATCTCCATTTTCTATCACTGACAAAAACACAACAGAGCAAAATAAAACAGTACTTTTGGGTCCCCTCTTCTCTTCTTCCATCATCAGCTGCAGAGGCACAAGTAGCTCCCCAGAGGCTGGCATTCCTAACAGCACAGAAAATATATAAGCTTTATAATCATGACAATCACTCAGTGCTTCCTGCTGCTATTTCCACACTACTCCTAGGGTATGCCTTGTGCCAATTAAAGTCCTGAATATCTGAGACCTATTTAACGTGCAGCAGAAATGCCTGACTGCGAAGTATTTACAGCAAGGGGGAAAATCCAGCCCTGTGGTATGGCTGGTCATGGCAGAACCTGCTCCTGCTCCAAAACAATCAGAAAAGCAGTTCAGTGACTCAAGCAGAAACACGGAGCCCCATGCAATGCGTCCCAAACACCAGCCACCTCTACATACAACTCCTTGTGGCCTCCCATCTCTGAGCTGGTGCCAGGCAGGCTCAGCTGAGGGCACTCTGCATCACAGCTGCATGAGCACTCCTCTCTGCTTCCCCTTTGGGCTCCTCCCCACCTACCTCCCATCCCACCATCCTTCCCACCAGCTAAATGGCTTCATCCTGTCATTCCAGTCTGCAGCGATTGCATTTTCTTTCTCTCCTTTTGAAACAAGCTAAGGACAGAGCTGTGCTCCTTCCCTACTTTCCTCCCCTGCTTTGTGACTGTCCTGCAAGAAGCCAGTAGGATGCTGTACTTGAAGCAGGACAGTTAATATTACATTTGTAATGGAAGGAGAGATTTGTTGTAAAGGTCAGAGAAAGCAACAGCTCCAAGGACAGAAATGCTCATTTTCTCTGCCTCATTGCTGTTGTCTTTTGCAAATGTTTTCACAGGCAAGTTTCACTCTTTGCTCCCTCCCACTTTTTCTTATCACCAGTCAGCTTTTGTGGTTTGTTTTTCCTTCTGTATTGATGCATAGGAGTTTTGTCTTTTCCTACAAAAAAAGCTGGCAGAATCAACAGGGTTCTTTCTCTTCAGCCTCAATCTTCTGAGCGAACTCACTACAAGAAGTTGAATATAACACTGCGTTCACTTGAAGAAAAACAGCTCTCAAAATGTGTTTGTGTTCAAATAGATCAAAACAATCAAAATGTTTTTCGGAACAAGAAACTAAAAACACAGAACACCCTGGTTTTGAGTTCTGAGCTTCTGTTGGAAATCAAATGCCACCACCCAGCATTGCAATTTTGGGATTTCATGGTGGCCAAGCCAGCAGGGGCAATTTATAAAGCATTTTTGCCAGCACTCAAGGTCAACATGCTCTAGGTGGTCCCATGTTGCACAACCTTGTAGATGTTTGCTTTCATCACGTCAACATTTATACACTCTTCTCATGAAAGAGGAGCACCTGAACTTCAGGCACCTGACATGAGCATTGCTAAGGTCTTCAAGTGTTCAATAATACTGATGCCAAGGAAAGGACAGCGGTACTGCCAACACAGTGAAACTGTTACGTTGACTTGAGAGGCTCTGGGGAAGACTTAACTTGTGTTGGTGTTACTGGGAGGCAGAACAAGAAACTGCAGAAGGGGGACGCAGTAGAGAAATTTTAAATGCTTGGCAATGCTTCTATGTTTCTGCCCTTTGGAAGGGACTTTCTATCAAGAACAGATTCATTACAAAAGACAAAGACTCAGTTGTTCCCATGTTAAATCAGATAAACACCAAAAACACAAAGCATCATAGGCCAGACTCTCTGATCTCACTTCCAAGGACTGCTCAGAAAGTGGGTCCTGTACCAGGCCACACAGGCTTTTGGCTGCACAGTTCAGTTTTCATTAGGTTCTAAGTTAAATTTGAATTTAAGTCAGTTTTTTCTCAAGCACCACATCATACTCCCCTTCAGAGTTTGGCAAGGATTGAAGACGGCTTTTGAAAAATTTTGTTAGGTTTGCTTTTTTTTCATTACAGAAACAAAATGAAGCAAATCTCTCCTTTCTTAAAACTCTTTCCATAATGATTTATTCAGTTCTTCTAAATGCATCCATTAAACTTTCAAACCCACTAAAACCAAAAATAATAGAAAGAAGTTTCTGTCAGGAAAAACATACAGTGAAGATGAAGAGGCTAAGAATGAACCTGAAGAAAAAACAGAGGCATTAACACAATGAGACAAGTCTTCAGATACTCCAGAAACAGGGAGACAACGTGAGGTCTCCGACCAAGGGTAGGGCCCCTAATCAAGCAGGAGGCTGCAGGGAAAAAGCAAGGCTTCTTTAAGACACCCTTCACCACCAGGACTCACTGGCACTAAAGCTAGCATGAGTTACACCAAGAATTCTGTCTGTCTGTCACACCATTTACATGGATACACACTGGTCTTGTGAAGCAGCCTGGTGTTTTCTCCAGGAGAGGTGTGCAGATCCCACCGCCGATTATTCAAATGTCTCACAAATACCATGCATCTTCATCAATGCTGCTGCACAGCCCTGCTATTAATGATTACCTCCTGCCTGCAGCAGCTGAGCCCCAGAGCTTCTCGACTGATAATGACCCACCTCCAAATTGCATCTATCTTTCAGGGTGCAGCAGAGCATCTGTTTAACAGTGTGCAGCATTCCTACAAAGCTGTTTACTACAGAAAGCATGAAAAAATACAGTACCTAGGAAAAAAACCTACCCGAGAATCTTTTTTTTTAGGTCAGATGAAAGTAATTACCCAAGTTTAAACTTAAGCAGGGTATTAGAGGTAATGACTGTTCCTGGAGAAAGAGCTTTTTAATATCCTCAGATGGCTGGGACTGTGGTTGCCTGTCGTTCTTGCCAGGAAAGCAATACTCCACCATACTGTGGAACCAGTTCAAGACTGACTTGAGGAATCACATCTCCCGCTGACTCCCAAATGGTGCCTCCTGCAGCATTCTGGCTCTGCCTTGGAGATTGCTATCCAAAATCTGACCTGGCTTCACATTAGGAGCTTCAACAAGGTCACAGCATGAGGCAATAGGACTGCAGCTTGGAACATTATTATGCTGTATGACAGGTGAAAGAATTTTGCTCCAAAATCTCCTGGTCAGAGTGGCAGGTTCAGCAGTTGCTTCCTGCTGCAAGTGGAGTCATAGGAGTAACAGACACCAGAGAAGGACCAGCTGAGGCAACCCCCTGAACCACAAAACTGGGGTCCATTTTTTAAAGTTCTTATTGCTTACTGATACTTCACACAGCACAAGCAACTCCCAGTTGACAGCAGTGGCAAAGTAGGGACCATAGAAGAGCTAGTCCTTGATTTTAGACTCAGCTAGACCTCTGCCCCAGAGAAGAGCTGAACTTGGCAGGCCAAAACAGGAAGGTATTTGCAGTCCAGAAGTGATTTCAATTAGTAATGTGCTCCAGAGTGACAAAATCTGAATTTTACCAGTGTAGCTGAATTGTCTGATACAGTGCCCCATCGTCCATGATCCCAGGAAGTGACATGAACAGAGAGACTGGTGGAGTTCTCTAACCAGAGCCTGAGACATGGGGCTTGGGTTGGGTGTTGACTTTTTATCAGATTTAATCTGGCTGTGGTCAAGCTTATTTGGTGGAAATTTCCTTCTAAAGTATAAAAATGGTGTTCTGCAAGGGGAAAGGAAAAAAAAAAAAACCTCCCAGTCCTCTCTCTGCTTCTGTGCTTCATTGCCCTGTCACTCAGCAGCTTCATCCAAAATTGTGTAAGTGTTCCTCAGCACCTGTCAAACTGATGCAACAGTCCTGCCATGTTTGGCAGTGCTGCAGTCCCTTCTTTTGCCTTCATGTCATGATAGATTTGAATAGAGTCCTCATCTGGGGTGGGCCCACTAGACATAACCACTAAATAAATACAGCACCATATAACAGCAGTGTTCGCGTGACTCAATTTCGAGAAAGGGGAAGAACTAGAGATGATAGATTCGGGAGGGCAGGGAAGAGGAATTTTAAAAAGGAAAGCCTTACTTTTATGCCTCCTTACTGCTCCTAATGTTGTCAGGTTTGCTTATGGATGGGTGTAGGGTTGGCCCTCTTGTTGTGGGTTTTAGGTTCAGTGGGACATGAAGAGGATATTCCAATGAACCTCCTGAAGCAGGTGCTGCTATGCAGCTTCCCAGGCTTGAGCTGGGAGTCACCTCCCCCAGGCTGGAGGCACAGGCACGTGAAGGACAGAGGGATTTGGGTCCTGGGTGCTGAACTTTACAGCAAATACAAAGGAATGATGGAAACCTCCGTCTTTGAATAAGAAGCCATTTCCCTGGAGAGGAAATAGGGTAGAAGAAACCTCACCAGCACCAAAGGGCTAAAGCCCACCAAAAAATAAGTGTGCTCCTATTCCTTTTCCTTGCACTGATCTCTTTGTTCAGCATTGCTGTCTTTCTAGTCCATAGTAGTTTTCAGATGTTAAAGACTGCTTTTTCCATTCTTTGCAGCTTCCCACCTATCCCTCTCAAAGGCCACACAAGTTCAAGCTGAGCTTAGAGGGATGTACAAATCAAATATGTCTGAAGGCAGTGCAGGGCACCTTTAATAAAAGGTCATCTTGCCTTGCAGGAATGTGATGATGACAATGAAAATACAAAAGGCAAATTATGGACCTTCTCACAGTTTTAAAAGGTGTGTATGCCCTTCTGCACAGGGGCTCTTCTCTGCAGGTTTCAGGGCAGTATCTTGTATCCCAGCACATCACCTGGTGAAGGATGTGGAAATGAGCACCTTGCTCCTCCAGACAGCCAGCTTCCAAGGCTAAATTATCTTAGAGGGTACTCCATCTCCAGCAGAAGCCCTAGATTAGAGGGGCAGAAAGAAAGGCAGAGTGGCTTTATCCTTCCTCTCTTCTCCCAGCGGCATGATGTTTTCAGTGTCTGGAGCATCACTAAATCCTATGCTTGGTGCTCAGCTTAGCAGGCTTTTCTGACGAGTGCTTCAGTACAGGGAAAAAAAAGACTTGTGGTGACAAAGCTTTGCAGCAAAGTAAATCAAGATTAATTCAGACGTGTAGGGGGTGCTTGGGTAAGGTCACTCAGAAGAAATTGCATACAGTCTAGGCAAAATGCAGGGCAATAACAGAGAGCTGGGTATGAGCTCCTGTTGTTTGTTTCATTATTGGCTGTAATTATAACTGTCAGAGTTTAAGTTGGCACCACCCCCTATTTTGAACGCACCTTTTTCTTCTCACAGTTCTCTTTTTTTTTGAAGGTTTGTAGCTAGCCACTCTACCCTGGTTCCCAGAGGGTATTCTGGAAGATTTGGCACTGATGTCCTGCAGGATGTGTGCCTGGAGAAAAGACTGCAAATGACTGAGCCAATCTGTCTCAGCAGATAACTGGAAGCTAGGAGCTTCAGCCAGCACACAGGCTCACAGCAGCTTCTGGAACCTCCTTGAGGACACAGGTGAGCTATGGATGCACCCTGAAAAGGAAGGTCCTGATATGTCTGTGTGACAAAAGTAACTGTGAAGGGCGGGAAAGATTCTCAGTATTTAAGCTTCTCATCTGAGGAGGAGAAGAGAGCCTGTGGTGGGTGAGCAGATGTGTCAGCACTCTCCTAGTACATCTGGTCTCTTTTCCATCCCTCCTCTTACATCCTGCAACAAAGAGCAGTCAGTGAAAATGAGGTTATATGAATTGTCTAGTACTTTCCTTCAAGACACCGTGTGAACTTTCGCCAAATTCCACATCTACCTCTTAAGGTACATAAATGCTTCCCTTTTGTTACTGAAAAGAAAGCAGGCAGAAGAGGAGCAGGGTTTTTTAAAAGTGTCCCCTGATTTGGGTTTTCCAATGCATGAGCTTCTTAGAGACTGGTTTTCAGGAATGTGTAATACTCTTAATTTCTAACACAGCCAACGGGATTAAAGAAGCTCTAAGCCTCCAAGCCTCTGGCTCCCACTATCTTACGTCAGACGGCCAAAGACCAGAGTTCACTTTAAAAAAAACCAACCCAAAACAAACAACATCAGCCAGCAATGACACAGTAAGTTACTGCTAGGGCTGCATTAAGATCCAGGTGTTCCTGACACCCAGTACATGTTCATAAAGGCCTCAGTTTTCTGGCTAGTTGACAGACTGCACCATGCCAGGGAAAGGAGCCAACATGACTCATGCTCAATCACTGCGATGTCGACAGTGCTGAGTACTGTTTTAGGGGGAGGTTAAATGCTGTGAATGTGCTAAGCATTAACAATATTAAAATATTATTAGTATTATTTATGAGGTATTTCCACGTGTCCTAGATGATGCTAGCCAAGATCAAATTATGCAAAATGTTACATAAACATGCGGTAGAACATGCTGCCTGCTCCAAAGGGTTTTTAATCTAACTGAACAGGACAGGCTAACGATGCATTATGATCTCTGCTTTGCACACAAGATGCAAGAGCACAGAGAAATAAATGCATTTACCCAAGGGCAGACAGGAGACATGGGGCACAGCTGGGAACTGAGCAAGAGTCTCCCAAATTGTCCTCCAGCATCTCTGACCTAAGATCATTCTCTATCTCCGCTACCACTGCATTTGATGAGGACAGTGCTCGCAGGGAAAATGATTTTCCCAAAAATCTTTCCTCAGAACAATGGGAGAAGTGTCCAAGTTCCATTTGTAGAGGCAATTAATGTACTGCCTTATGATAAGAGAGATTATCATAAATGCTAGGCTCCCCGCATCCAGAGAGGTTTCTGGCTGTTCAGGTGTGCAGCGGATGAACAGGCAAGAGCCAGACGACATACTCCCTCTACCTCCATCTTCCACCGATGCCTTCACTGGGACCTCAAAATTCAGCCCGTAGTTGTGATAGTGTAACACTAAAACCAGTTTAACACCCCCACATCTCTCTCTTTTCCAATCTGCCAAGGAATTTGCTACCTTCCAAGGGCACTCCAGGTTCCTTTAATAGAAGCACGCTCTACAAGCACGGGTTACCAACACAATTGGCTGCAAACTCTCTGAAAAAGGCAGTTCCTACACAGCATGTTGCTAATAGGGCAGGCTAGCTAAAGCCTCCATCAATCAGCACAGCATAGCTCTACTGCCTCTTTGATGTCTTTCTGCCTGTTGTATTCATTGCCTCTATTCAGATTTAGGACTGGTACCACATTTGTATTCCTGTGACCTATTTGTTTTCATATAGATTCAACTTCACTCTATTTATTCTAGAGTTTTTGACAGCCTCTGGAAATACATGTTTCTTCCTCTTATTTACAAGTCTAACTTATTTTTCCCTGTACTGTTTCCAGTCAGAAATTTCCATTGTGCATTAATCTCACTTCATTTTGGACACACCAGTGATAGCCTAGACCATTACCCCATCCTTCCTTTCTAGCCATGCCAAGTATTTCCTTTTCTCTTTTCAGAGTCTCTTATGAGCCTTTTGGTTCTAACTTTTAACAACCATCCCCCATTCTGTCTGACTCTGTAGGAGCTGGTTCTTTATTGGATTACTCTTCACTATCTCACAGACATCCATCTTCTGTCACATTAATTTCAGAGCACCAAGGGATCACATGCATTCCTCCTGTCCCATGCAGGTTCCATTACCCGCACTAGTCAGCTACCCTCACGTTCCTGCCTCCTCTCCATAGTGCACACTCATTCAATACTGCCACTGCACAGGCGTCCCTGCCCAAGGCAGGGGGGTTGCCACAAGATGATTTTTAAGGTCCCTTCCAACCCAAACCATCGTATGATCATTGAGAGTAGTGAGGCACTGAAAATGGTTGCCCAAAGAAGTAGTTCCTTTCCTGGGATTGTTCAAGGCCAGACTGAATGGGCTTCTGAGCAACCTGGTCTTGTGAAAGGTGTCCCTGCCCTTGGCAGAGGAGTTGGAACAAGATGATCTGTAAGGTCTCTTCCAACCCAAACCATTCTACGATAACTTAACTACATCACTTCCACAGAACACTTGCAACACTTCCCTTTCACTTTTCACAATCAAGTGACTTTACCACGAGGATGGAATAAAGATGACTGTTTGGCTGGGACATAGCTAGTACAAAACGTTGGTGAGCAGAGTACAAAACCCAGCCGTCTTCCCCAAACCAGAGGACAGGGCTCCCATAGGGTCTCAGCAGCCTGCGAAGGTCCACTGCAGGGAAGGCTGCATCACAATGCAGACATTTCAGCCCCTGGATCAGCAGATGGCCAAGGCAAAGAGAGTCACAAAATTACTGGTAACCTGCCCAGCTCAGCAAGATGAGACATAGTCAATGAGGAGCACCAGTGACCAGATATATGTGATAAATTAGTTCTTGGTGGATTAGGATGGCTGCTTCATGCCCTGTACAGCCCTGCCAGAGGACCCATCAGGAGCAGTGGATTCATGTGCTGTTCTCTGAGATAACACACCATCTACTACTAGACTTGGAATGCCTACATCTAGAAGACCCATCAACTTCTGCAAATTTACTTTTCAAACCCTACATGCAGTATCCTTTTTCAAACACATCTGGCAGTGACTTAACAAAATTCATCTTCTCTACACAATCTTTTTGTTCATCTGAGAATGATTCTTCCTGCCCAGATACAATCAGATACGGAGTCAGAGGTGTACTAGGAAAAACTACTACAGAAATTTAGGCTCCTTACTCATAATCTACCCTTATATTTCAAGACTTCCTACAGATTCTTATATGCCTGACACTGTCCTGTGCCCCAAGCACTCACCCATTTGCCAGGATACACAGTGCATCAAGTGCCCATCCCCATGGGATGCTGTGCTCTGCAGGAAGCATGTTTGGTTTGGTCTGAGTCAGGTAAGGGTCAAAAATATTTTCCCTCAATGAGCTGCAGTTGCCATTTATCAGCGAGGAAAAGAAGGGACAGCCCTGTCATAACACCTCTTTGAAAAAGGAGAAACCCGCTCTGCACCACCATTTTTTCCTGGAAGAGGAGGTGCCATACCTGTTCCTACGGCAGGAGGCTGAGGCAGGAGGCGTCAGCACCTGCACAGCACGCTCAGCACAGCCTCCTCTCCGGCGCACTTGGAGAGCCCACTTAAATTCACTGCGTTTAAAGAGCTTTCAGATTATTTATGACAGTGAGTGGAAGGAAAAGAAAAACCAGAGCATAGGTCAGGATAGTAAAGACAGGCTTGGCACACAGGGAGGAGACAGCCACTGTGCACCCACAGTAAATCGCCAAGAGCGACCGCTAAAGAGCTCCCATCTTTCACAGAAAGAACAGCCTGTCCTTAAAGCCAGCTCTGCTCCCCACCCCTCTGCCATCAGGGAGGATGACAAATCCCCAGCTAACAGCAAGATGGCTGAGGTTCTGCAGCCCCATGGGCACCTTTGCCAGGCAGTGCTGGGGGCCAGGGCAGTCACAGCGTGCCAGGTCTGGAGCCAGACACCCACTCAAACGCCTGCATGCTGCACCAGGCTGATAAAGCAATTTTCCCCACATCACTCTCCCTCACTCTGCACTCTTCCCACCCACCTGCCACTAAAACTGGGGAGGAGGGTACAAAGGAAAATCAAATTTTCACTAATATTTTGTGCACAGTGACCTGTATTATAACTTTTTCTTTGTTTAAGTTTAGCTTCATTTCTCCAGGATAATTAGTTTTAGTAACGCTTCAAAAAAACTTTTCAGCCTCACAGAGCCGTAAGTTTCCAAATGACAATTGTCACATCAGGCTGCACTGTCATGTACAAAGCTTTTAGTGGTCCTGTCTCTCTCCATGCTTTAAGATCATTTCCACAAAGACTCCATATACACGCCTGATCCTTTCCTCTCCTGTTAGTAGTCACAATTTTCCTCTGACACTCTTCCTTTCAGCTTCCCAGATGCTGCCTGACAGGATTTCGTTTGAAGGTGGATAAAAAAGAAATGATAGACCAATGTTGGTCCCCTTACTGGCTGCTGCATTACAGCTTTTCAAAGCAAGTATGCCTATGCATATGTAACATACACGAGGATACAGGCCACATCCATAGGACAAGCATCAGCTGATACAGGCCTTTCATTGGGAAGGCATGTACATTCAGGTGATGTGATGGTCTGTCAAGTGATTTGTTTCTTCACATAGAATGCCCAGGCTTTTTGATGACACATTTGATGCACTTATTTTTAAATGGTCAAAGTCCTCTGTTTTAAACTGTTCATACCTCCTTGAAAACATAATCTCTCTCTCTAAGGCCTTTTCTTCCCATGTTTGAGAACTCCCTAACTTTTTTTCAATTAATTTAAAAGATTTTTTTTCTTAATTTAAAACAAATGGAGAAATAGGAAATCATTATTCTCTCTCCTCATTGCACTGAAAATAAGTAATTGCCGTGATCCTCTAGCACCTTCTCCTGTAACTACCACCATCAAGGTCCAGAACAAAGCCACTGAAGCCAGCAAAGCCCTCCATCCTCACAGACAGGGTCCTGAGTAAAGCAGCCACCTGTCAAGCCACAGCACAGAGAACTTCTCCAAACACAGGTAAGATTCTGACAACTTGAGTTAGGGTTAGACAACCATCTCCCCTTCCCAGACCACATCAAATCGTGGCTATCTCACCTCTAATCTCAATAGCACCTAAATTGGGAACTCATGCTTATTTTTTTACATCATGAGGGAGCAGCATGGATATGCATGTAGAGGTTTGTCTGCTTTTTTGGGGGGCAAGAGTAGCACTAAATTTCCCTTTTCACCCAGACACTGTGACCACTCTGGGTGAAGTTTTTGCTTCTCATTTCTCACCCCAGAGCTCACTGACAGTTCCACCAGCAGGCTGTTGAGACACAGCACAAGACTGGGATAAAGCACCCAAGGCAGAGGACAGCAGGAACCCATGAAACACGTGGCATTCCTATGGAAATGCAACCAGTTTTGTACCTGATCCGGGGAGAATCACCCTTCCATGGGAAGGAGCCTCCCACATTCTAGCAATTCTCCTGCTTCTCTTCTAGATGTGACATAGCTCAAAAAAGTAATAAAAGCAGTTTAGCATTGGGGAAGTTTATCATGGGCTATCTTTCAGAAACAGAGATGGTGCTTTCCAGCCCTAGCAGATGGAAGCTAATGGCACATTATGCACCTAACCCTGGCAGGGACAGAAAAACAGCTGCAGGAAAACAGATCTGAATTCCCCAAGCCCTTCACAATGCAGCCGCTTTCTAATGTGCTTTAGAGCATGTGGTGGTGTAATGGAAAGGTTTTATTAACACAGAACCTGAATAACTCAATTGTAAGTTTTAACCCAGTACAAATCACGTCAGTAAAGCCTGTCTGCCTAATCCCCATTCTACAGCTGGAATAGCAGAGGATGATGGCTCAGCTGAAGGAAAAACAAACTGGGACAACTCCAGTGCTTACCAGCAAAGGCTTTTCAGAAGGGTCCTATATTTGTACATTGGGCAGGAACAGCCTGTAACTCCATCAGTCTGTGGAGTTCTACACCCATTTAGCATACCAACATAGAGTCATGTCTTACTTGATTGGTTAGTTTGGAAGGGACCTTAAAATCCTCTTGTTCCAACCACTGTGGGCAGGGATACCACCCAGCAGATCAGGTTGCTCAGAGCCTCATCCGATCTGGCCTTAAACCAGGGGAACAGAAGATGGCAACTGCTTCAGTCTTGCCAGGGTGACCCAACACTGCTTGTGGGACAGGGCCACACAATTGCGGTCAAAAGCAGAGCACAAAGGTGTTACAGTTGATTTATGAGACCACTTGCACATTTCTAATCACACTTTCTGCAATGCAGAGATAGCGCTGGGCAGACTCAACCTGGATTTAAGACGCTCACCAAAACCTGCACAAAAAACTTCCTCACAGCACGGCTGGGATAAAGATATCTCACCCATGGGAGCCGGGCTCCTCAGGAATCTTTAAGTGGAAGTAGAGAGATGCCCAGCACACATTGCCTATTAGGAAAGCCAGTCAGTAAGCCTGAAAGACCAGTCTCAACATGGAAGATCGTGAGACACAGGGGTTTTGTCAGTTACTACAGCAAAAGACAGATGGATTTGGGGCTTGTGACAGAATGATGAAGAGTGAAGCTAAAATCCAGGGCAGGGCTTGCTTGACCAAATTCAACCACTCATCTCTGTCACTTCTGATTTCAGATTAAAACTTCCGCCTCTTCCTATAGCAGCACCTGCAGCTTGCCTCACCCTTTGCACAGGCTAGTGAAACATTTAGCTACAGTTTCAGCTTCAAGCCTTGGAAAAAGTTCTCTATGCTCCCAGGCTCCTTTTTCTGGTGTTCTGTGGACAGGGTCTCTGTTCAAGCATTTCTGCTCTCTTCCTTTGCCATGAGGTTACTCTGTTTCTAGACTTCACAATTATATCATCAAGGTTCTCAGCAGCTGTACCATTTATTTGACGATGATCAAATCTAGAGGAAAAAAAATTGTAGATCCCTATCATGTTGCTGGATGTGTAGGGAGAGAGGAACTGTTTTTTTTTTTTTTCACTGACCCTTTAAAACAAATATTTTCCTGTCTGGATTAGAAAACATGCCTCATCTGAGTAAAATTTAGCTCAAATCTCCTTTTTGTTTTTCTGTTGCTCTTCAAACAGGGAATTTCAGACTGCTTCACTGATGAGAAAAAAATGGATTTGGTTTATTTCAGGAGCGGAGGTTGTGCCTTGGTTCTCTCAGATGTATGAAACATCCCTTGATTGTGCAAATGCATCCTGATGGTATCTTTGTGTTCTTGTCACTCCTGATTTATGGGGGCCTTTTCTACACTCAGAAAAAGAATTTGCATTTCAATTTCCATTACTTGTTCGTCTCCTCGCAGCACTCCAGCTCTGGAAGGGAGCTGATATTCTGCTTCCCCCAAGCTGCCCCACATTGCTCCAGCATTGGGGAGGATACAGGAGCAAGGGTACTACAGGCTCTGCTCTATGGGAACAAGGCTCATGCTGCCATCATCTCTGGTGAGATACACCTTTGCTTATGCCCAGCAAGGACCCCTGGCATGTCTGGTCCCGTCTCTCAGCCTTTCCTCCATGCTGGGATGGAGGGGGAAGGCAACAGCCCTGTCTCCTGCCTGGTTCCCAACACCGGCCCCTGCTTGCTCACCCGTTCTTGGAAACAGCAGCCAACAAAGGAGCAAGGAGGACCAGGAATGCTCACCCCTCTGCCTTCTCACTCCTGCAGAGATGGCAGGAGGACAAGCAGGAAGCCTTGGGGACCCGCCCCTTCCTTGTTTCCTGCAGGGTTGTGCCTGTTCTAAGGTGAGCTTGCAAGCAGACTCCCATCCAAAACCACCTGAAAGCATATCACATGTCTTGGACAGGTGGGTGGAACACGGATCCAAAAGGCACTATCCCCTCTACACTTCATCTTTACCCCTCCTGCAAACCCTGGTGGCCACAGAAAGTTCCTGTGCCAGCCCAGGCACTGCTCCCTCAGCCCTGCACTGCCTCTTCTCATTTGTGCAGTCTGGATGGGCTGTCACAGGCAGCCTGAGCATGCTACAAACCCTCCGAGCCTGCACAAGGGGTGGGCTTGGAGCCAGCAATGTGTGGGAAACCACATGGGCTGCATTGCAGACCCCACCATCCACCTCACAGCTAAACTGGGGCTTTGATAGATGTAGTTCATGTCTACCTAGGAAACATGAGAAGCTTTGAAAGAAAAAAAAAAAAAAAAAAGATAAAAGATAGCTTCAGAAACGGGGGAGGAGTTGCCAGGACACATCAAGCTTTAAAGATGTGAGTCGCAGAAATGCATTAAGGCTCGTTGTTCAGAGCTGTCAACCCCACAGCCGTTATTAAAACTGAACTCGGTTAAAAATAAGAGAAGCAAACCGAACCCTATTGAGCATTTGTTTGGACATTAAGGCCACAGATTCCTAATAGGTTGTTGGAAGTCAAACGTCATGTACCATAAGCCTGTGTCATCTTAATTTGCAATGGCCTGAAACAATATATTCAAGAATACATTTTGCTTTGACTTGTTTGAAGTACATTTGTTTTGACCTCGGGGTTTTGACTATCACCATTACCATGTTGACTTTTACATTAACATATAAAGCCAAAGGAAATACGCTGAGCTGATTAAAACATGCACATCATTTCCAGGGGGCAGAAGGGTGACAATAAATTTATGCTGATTTCTCTGAATCAGCAGTTTCCAACTGAACCCAGTTCCAGGGCAAAATTGTCCAGAAGCATCATCAGGAATTCTCATGCTGTCCCCAGTGTTCATCTGAGACACTACACACATCTGGACAGTTTCAAACACACAATTTCGGCCCCTTTTTCTCCACTGGGCTCCTTTTTTTTTTTTTAACTTACAAATGTTTGTACAGAATGCTGAAAGCCATTATGTTCAGCAGTATCTGCCCTATTTATCCAGCTCCCAGCTGGCTGCAGAGTAGCTTTCATCAGTGGGTCTGAATTCACAAATGCTGACACAGAGATTATCTGCCCTGTGAAGAACAGTTTAACCAGATTAATCTGTGGGAGGTCCCCTCAGCCTCTTCCCTGCAGAGCCCTATGGTGAAGGATTGGCATAATCTCAGAGCCTATGGCATATGCTCCCCACCTCCCCTCCCCAGAGGAAGGTACCTGATTCCCCAGGGTGCTCAATCCCCTTTTCCAAACCGGGTTTGGTTGCTGTGCAGTGCCCACCCTCCCCCTTCAGGGAAGGGCCAATCCTGAAGGACAGTGGTGGGATGGGGCAGGAGATTGCTTTCATTTTCCATATCCTGGATCTGGCAGCCCTGCTCCCAGCATGGTATATTATGGTAGTAGGGACACAGAGCAAAGCCCCATAGCCCTCAACCCCTTAAAACCTATCAGGTTTACCCAGCAGGGTGAAGTAAGGGGAATTACTGACAGCCCTTTCTCACCTGCTGACTCCAATTTGCTTGTTTTCATTACAGCAGATAAAGAAACAAACCATTTAGTCAGCAAATCCAAGCCCAGAAATCAATTACATTCCCTCAGCAACTCTTGCATTGTCAGAGGAGACAGAAGCAGGAAAGACCAATCAAATAACAGCTTACCCAGACTTAAACAAGGGAGGAAGGTCTGACATTAGCATGTCTACAACTACCTCTCTTTTCTTTTTTTTCTTTTTTTTTTTCTTTTTTTTTTTTTTTGTACTTTTACTCCCCTCTCTCCCCTTCAAGCCTAGCTTTAAACATCTCAAAACGGCCTGATTTTAAGCTGAACTAGATATCCTGGCAATGGATGATGACTAATACACTATGAATGACAGAAACTTGGTGGAACACTAAAAAGCAAATGAGATATTATAATACCTGGCTGCAAGTTATATAGAAAAGTAGGTTCAAGCCAAAGGGTTGAAGGAATAATGCAGTCTTTTCAATACCTCAGTGGAGTTAATTCAGAAAACCTTAAAACTCTTAAGGGGGAAAAATATGTGCAGAAGATCATTCCATCAACTCTGCATGAATTCACAACCCCGGGAGCTGCAATACATTTATAATCCCATGCTGCACATCTATCATCAGGGCTGTAGCTAAAGACAGCTGGGTATGCAGTTTTGAAAGAACACACAATTTATAGAAAATTAAGATGGGAGAATTCACCTGTAAGCCGGCACAAAAACCACAACAGCTCCTCTGCTCTTTAAACAATTGCTTCTTGGAACAGCTAATTCAAGCGCCCACAAGCAAAAGCAGCAATTCCTGACTTAATTTTCAGCAACATGCAGGAACTAAATCAAGATGTGACAATATCTGAGCCCTTAAGTAATAGGGTTCACAATGTAATTAAGTTCAGTGTCCTAGGAGGAGGTAGTGAGTGAAGAGATATACAAATGACTCTAGATTTTAGAAGACTGTTTAAAGCACAACAGGAGTCATTCAGAAGGACATTAATTCAGTGTAGAGGAAGCAAGTGCTGTACAGATGGTTTAAATAATATATAAATGATGTGGGAAGAGCACTCTTGGTGGGGTCACAGAGTCTGCAGAGGATACAGGTTATTTTGGGGAGTTCAAAACAGCCTCTCAAGACCAGAGAGAATTCTCTGGGTGTTGGATTGAGACTTAACCAAAGCAAGGCAGATGGCCAACACAACAATAAGTGACACTGTCAGTTAAAACAAACTGATTATCCTGGAAAACCCACATTAAAGCTGCTCCAAGTCCTCTCACAGGATTTTGAGAGGCAACAGCCTATGCACGGAGCTGGTGTCCCTGCACCCAACTCAGCACCGCCCAGCCAAGCACGGTGCTGTCAGAAACGTGCCCAGCTGCAAAAGGACCTGGAGGAGGAAGGACACAGATAATAAGCAGGACTGGCTATCTCAGGTTGCAACAGTTTTTGCAGAATCTGAGAGCCTTCAGAGAAAGGTGAGAGAAGTGATGGACAGCCTGGGAACACTGTTGTCTCCAAGGAGGGGAAACTTTGGGTTGGTTTCTGGTCCCTTTTACCAAGGAAATCCTCTTCCCTACTACAAGCACCAACTGCATTAGCAGTACCCTTGATTCCTGCCAGGCAGGATTGTCACCACAGTATATTACTGCTGGAGATTTTTGATCTGCTATTGCATTGGTCCTATGTCTGCTGTAAAGCACACAAAAATATTTCACAGCCTCTGACGTGTGAGAGTACATTTTTGGCAGCTCATTCTGGACTTAGCACAGGGGCTCATGATTGCAGGGCTCCTGATAAGGCAAATCCAGCCATCCCTTTTGGTCCTGAGCTCATCTGAACAGAAAAAAATTGTAGGAGTGCATAAAATAATAAAACCAATAACTGGTGAAATTCTGTGCTCCCAGCACTGGGCCAAGAGGATACACAGTCATTAGAAGATGGCAAATCCGACCTGGCAGAAATGAAATACTGCGCTGCTCTCCCTCCTCTCCTCCCAATTTCAATATATGATTAAACAGCAGAACTCTGCCACAGAAAGCAGCAAGACCAGGATCTCCACATCACTCAATATGGAACCAATCAATTCATAGGAAAATAAATCCATATGCAGAGTAATCATTACTAGAGACTCAAAGCCCCTTCACTTACATCCATCTCTAACCCATACACAGGGGATAAATCCACACTTGCCTGCAGCAAGGTCTGGACACCTTTTTGTGAGGTGCTCCCTGCTGTGTTTAATCACCAGCAGTTATGTACTACACCAGCTCAGCCATTCCTCTTTCATCCAAGCTGGATGACATTTATAATCAAAGCAATCACATTTACTGCTTGATTTTTTGAAGTGCCTGAGCATATTGGAGTCATATGCAGAAAAGCAACCTCTGAGCCAGAGAATGAAGCAAGTAAAGGGCAGCTACCAGTCACAGCAGATAAAGTGGGCATCAGCATTAACTTCTGTGATGCTCATTTGGATCTTTTTCCATTTCCAGAATCAGTTTCCTCTCATCATTTTGAGTCAGACCTTCACAGATCAGGCCAAGCGAACCCTGCTTAACATCCCATTTTCAATTTATAGAAACAACTGTTTGTATTGGTACAAGTGCTCTGATTCATGGTAGGTAACAGCCCAGAAGGCAGAGACACCTTACAGGCACCAGTCAAGCACCTGACACCTTCCCCACCAGTCACTGTCAGAGAGAGGCCAGACCAGCATGTCAGACTCAGTCCAGCACCACACAGGCCCAACACTCTTATCCCTCTCCACATCAGCTTCTTCTGTAAGATAAACAGGCAGAGGAATATTTGCTTAGCTCAGTGTCCAAAGAAAATGCAGCTACAAGATGGTCTTGCACTGAGAACTGCTGAAGTGACACAAGCCAGTTTCAGGATAAGTAGATTGCTTTTCCAGCCAAATTTTTTTGCATTGCTTTATCTAGCTCAGTTAGTCTGACTGCCAAATGCTCAAGCCTTCTCTGAGCTTCCAGCTCCTTTTCAGTCATGGCACTTGACCATCTTTTCTTTATGGATTGCCAGACAATGAAAACAATGCTCCCAATTCCTAAATAATTTGCTACTCATTTCCTTATCCTTGAAAAGGTGTATGCATGCAGGACTGAAGCTTACACACATGTATTATGGGCAGCTAGAGCACGTAGCTTCCCTTCAGTGTAAGATTGGTCTAGATCTCAATAACATCGCTCCCTGCCTGCTGCTGCTTTTCACTGCTCCCAGGATATTATTTATTCCTTCTCACATCCCTCAGGGTATTCCTCATCTCTTTTTCCTCTTACATCACTTCCCACTCCTTCCACCCCCCACCTACTTCCCTGCCCCACTGTAAAAATTCCAAATTTCTTCTCCTCCATTACTCTCCTGCCACCTTGCTAGATGTCACTACTTTTATTCCTGCACATTTCCACCTTTGCCCTGACATATCTCACTTTGCAGCCCTCCCTCTTCTCAGGAAAGCAGAGGGGGGAGGGAAATGCCACCTCTCATTTTTATACACAGCATAGAACCAGCCTGTTTTTAGATCAGGCTCTGACAGAGTCAGAGCACTGGAACTGCCTGGGATAGCTAATGATCTCATCTTCATCTTTGCAAAGCAAACCATGAGCTTTTCTCTTGGCTCTTTCTCTTTGACCTTAGCACAGCCTTATATGCTGAGCTCCTCCATCCTCCTGGAATTCACCATTGGCATCTCTTGTTCCTGTCCAGCTCCCCTCATTTGTGATACACCTGTAGGTGTAGATAACACCTTCTCCGTAGTGCTGTCTCCATATACGCTCTTCCTTGCTGTGGCCTTGTGATCCCCTTTTAAAAAAGAAAACCACATGTCCTCCCTCCTGGGCTGCAGCAATACCTGGGAACTGCTGCCATCATGGATGGAGGTGCTTCCAGCCTTTATCACTCCTGCTGATGGCAGCCAGTAAGGTCTAGGACACTGCTGAGACTTGTGGGGTTGGGATAGAGCCAAGGAAGCATAGGGCTTCCAGTCTGACTGACTGGTAATTGGCATATTCCTTCTCTTAATTTTGTGCTCGAGCTGATGCTTCTCTCCCTAGAAATCACAGAATGTTCCGAGTTGGAAGGGACCCACAAGGATCATCAAGTCCAACCCTTAAGTGAGTAGCCCGTACAGGGATCAAACCCATGACCTTGTTGTTGTTAGCACCGTGCTCCAGCCAACTGAGCTCATCTCAGCACTAAGATGCAAGTCAGCAGTGTCAGAGACGTGCAGCAGCCAGGCCTCTTCCCTGGGCTCCAGCTTGAAGGATCCTAGCAACACACTTTCCAGTGTGTTTGAGCTGGGTTGCAAGTGCCACAAGCCACGATGAGGCAGTCATCAGCCTAACACCTTCACATACATAAAGCTCTTTTAAACACTCAAAATATTTTGTCCCTTTCCTCCTTCAAAAGCCTCCAGCATTTCTACAGCCTTAAAGTAAATCCTCTTCATCCCTGGGACACAAACTTTTCCTGTTGTAAATTCCTTCCAGGCTCCCCCTTGTCTTGTTGCTAAGTCGAACAACACATAATTGGAACTTCCAATTTTTTCCTGCTAGAGGGAAAAAAAAAAAAAAAAGAAAAAAAAAATCCATCCAGATCCTTTGGCATTTCCCTTGTTTTCTCTTTCACTGTTTTTCCTATTTTGCTCTTCCCAAAATCCCTCCCAGAACTTAGAGTACTCAACGTGTAACAACTGCAATCACACAGGAAAAAGGAGGACTACATGCCAACTCTACAATGTGATTTCTTGCTGTACGTCTAAAACTCTTTAGAGCAGGGACCATTTTGTCTTCCTGTGTTTACACAAGGTCTACCACAACCGGTTCCTGATCCTCTCACGTAACAGTAAGAGCAAGGTGCTCTGAACTGCAGAATTTAAGCTTTTAGACTTTTTGTCTTTAACCTCCAAAAGTCCCCTTTTCAGGAACAGGCCCCTGTGCCAGTGCTCCCCAGGATGACCCTTCCTACTGCAGGGGGAGAAGGTTGCAAGGGCTGAGACACAAACATGAGGCACCATTAGTTCTGCTCACAAAACGAATCTCTTCATCCTCTCTGGGTCTGCCCACCTACCAGCACATCTCAGGTTAACTTCTCCAACTCTACGCACTCTGCATCACACCACAATGTCTTACTTCCTCCCTATGTTCCCAACATCTCCTCGACAGTTTGCCACCATGCCTAGGTCCATTCCTTGTTCCCACCAGTGTGCCCTTCCAGCATGGCAAGTGTCAGCAGTCACCACGGCTCCTCCTGCACTGCATGGGCGCTGTTTGGCCATCTGGCACAGCAGGCTGCCTGCCCAGGTCACTGCCTCTCAGCAGCTGGTGGATCAAGCAGAACAGACAATGTCTCTGCTCTGCCCATCCTTCCTTGGGTGAGGGCATTAGTAGGACTGCACTCCTCCATCCACCCACCTGAGACTGAAATCAGCCAAAAGGTTCTTACAGGGGGGCATTGATCACCTCTATTTCCGTAGGAAACAGAGCTAAAAATAACAGTGGTAATAACATTAACAGTGCAGTTCAAAATTGCAATGAACTTTTCTTCTGATACTTTGATTTGTAACTTCATCTCTAATTTACTTACCTTTATTACCTGTAGAACTCTCCAAACGTGCTGTACATCTGAATGGCTTTCAGATGTACAGATGGGAACAGTTATTTAGGGAGAAGCCTAATTAATCATCATTACAGTTTTCCTGAGTCTCCCTTCACTGCAGCCTTCATCCACACTTTCATTTCCTCTTATCCTGACCCATTTCCCTATTTTGCCTCAAGTCCCACTTCACTCGACCATGCCCCCAATATCGCTCTCATTGTTCATGTTGTACAAGGAAAAGCTATAATCTTTCTTGCTCTTGAATAGACTCATTAATCTCCAATTCATTTAGAAGAAACTAGTTTAAATTTCCTCTTTTAAAAGTTTTGTCTCTGGCCTCTTTTCCATCCTTTTCTGGACTAAAAGTGAAACAACACTGCTGGAGATTGAGGGCCAAGAGGAGAAGCAGCTCAGGAACAAACCAACACATTAAATCCAAAAAGCTGCGACTCCCAAATATTACACCAATGATCTCTACGTGACTTGCAGTATAAGGCAACTCCATCACTTAAACATTCAGTAACATAAATCAAATTGGGGAATTAGTAAGCCACACTTTGCATTTGGAAAGCATCTCAGAAGCCAATCCAGAAACCTCTATACAAGGGACTTTTCAAGTTAGGCCCCACGACTGGAATAAAATAAGTTTAAAAAGCATAGTATCTAAACATCTGGAAGAATATGCTGTGACAAACTACTTTTTTTTATATACACTAAAGAAAATAGTGTCTTACCACCCCCTGAATATTTCAAACGTGACAAGTTAGTGAATGAATAAAATTGGTCAATGTTTGTACCGCATCAGCGTTAAAATCCTTACTATGGCAGTGAATTTTGTGAGAGATAAAGACTCATTTCTAGGCTGTGTCACATTTTGCTTAAACACACTTAGCTGGAAATGAGAACACACAGCAAGTGACAAAATTGCAGACAACGCCAAGTTATTTGAGGCAGCCAAGACCAAAAGGAATAGGGAAGAACCTGAGTGAGACTTAAGCAAATAGACTGTGATAATAAGTTATATTCAATGTTGCTAAATGCAAATAATACCTCTAAAGAGGAGAAAACTGTATGTTATTCACACATCTTTCAAATTTATGAAATAACTCTCTTACCAAAGAAAGGAATCTAGATGGCAATAGGAACAGCTGAATGCTGAGCTCAGCTTACTGTGCAGCTGTGCCAAAAAAAAAAAAATAAAACAACCACGATGTCAGAACACAGGAGGAACAGGATGAAGCAATACAAAGACTGTGCTGAGCCCTCTATAATTCAGGGCTGGAATCACACTCAGATTATTATATGCAGTGCTGATCACCATCTCAAAGAGGGGGAAAAAATGGAAAAAATTTGAAGTGGGGAGTGTGAGTAAAATAAAGCCATGACCATGGTCAGGCTATGCAATTTAGGAGGAGATACACTGACAGCTCTTGCAGATTGAGTACCCATCTATCCTAAGGCCATTCCCCGTGTCCCTATCTTCTCCACCGCATTTTGGGAAAAGCAGGGATTTCCCCCCATGTCACTCCCTATCAACGTGTTTCAGTTGTTTCATGACTGGCCCACAAAAATCGATCTTGTGTTGAATTTAACTCCTGTGTGTATTAAAGCTCATAGCTGGAAACATCTCTCTTGTTTTTTTCAGTGGTTCACTTCTCCCTTCCCTCTACTGTTGCTATTATTGAATTCCCTACTTCTGTTATGTAAAGTAATTTGTGCTATTGTGTTCGGAGAATACAGCTAGCACAGTAGATAGCACACAAAATAAGATGATATTGTATCACTTATCTGAAAATCTGTGCTTACAGCAGAGGAGAAAGGAGGAGAGAGGGCGCCTGCAGGAGCAGCAGGTGGGGGTCTGTGAGGGGACCTGGACTAGAGCAGAGGTGGGCACTGCCTCATGGTGCCACACGTGCCACTGAGCAGCCAGCAGCCCAGGGCACATGGCACGTGCGTATCACAGATCCCCAGTCCCCACCGTCCCAGGCAGCGATCGCCAAGGAACAGATACACGGGGCAAAAGGGGTCTCACATCCCTCTCTTCCTATGCCAGGGAAACAGTCTGCAGCAGTGCAGGTTCCTGGCAGCTCGGAGGGTTGCCCAGCTACTGGATCCTGTTTTGTGTCTGAAAGAGGAGCTGTGGCAGAAATTATAAAACTCTCCTCCTTTTGGATGAAGGAAGGGATTTTGTAGCACGTGGGTTTGCTTTGGCTAATTAAAAGCACGAGGCCATGCAAGGAAAGCAGCACTTTAATAGCTGAAAATAGCTGGAATTAAAACTAATCACGAGCATTTAGCATGCTACAGATAAAGATGTTTGAAAGAGTTTCAGCCAGGGGCCTGTGGGCTGCCTTTGCATAGCTACAGGATAAAAGGGACAGAGTCCCTCATCGATGCAGCATCACACCCACCTTTCTGCCTGTGTGCTTTGCCACCTTCTTTGGGGGCTTAAGAGTCCTACCAGGGGGGCACAGAAAGTATCAGGGCTCCACTCCTCAAGGACGAAATCTTAGCTTCCACCTTGACCCAAAGTCACCTCAACCCTGGATAAAGAAGTCTCCTTAAGCATCAAGAGGACATGGAGTGGGTGTCTCCTTTGCAACATGGAGATGGACAACCTCTGAGCTCCCATGGCAACCAACCACATCAGACAGCCAAGAGCCACCACGTACCTCACACTGCTGAGGGAGGGTGTCTGATTCACCCCAATCCACCTCCTGCCCCTGCCCAAAGCCACGACTTGTGCAGCAGCTCTCTTGTCATCCAAACCCTGCTCTGACATAGACCCTAAATGGGAAATCACCTGAAGCACATGAATGCTCACTGTTCATGGGCCACTGTTTGGACCAGCTGATGCATAACTGGGGCCTTTCCTCTTACAACATTAAGTCCTTGGCTCCATTGAAGAGTCCCCCAAGTGTGGACAGAACACACGTTTGAAGCCAGGTTTCTATTAAATTTGAGGTCACACCAGGACAGTGCACTCTTTTCCAGATTCCTAGAAGTTTCCTACATCTCCATTTTCTAGCATCCTCCTACAGACCCTAATCATGAATGATTTAAAACAAAATTCAAAAGAAAGGGGACTCAGCTTACAGTTCTGAATGGCTTCTCCCTATAAATTATCTGTTATTCCTTTTGCTGCTTTTCTACCGTATTTCTGAATATTCGAATTGCTTCAGAAATGCCCTTTAATTCACTAATATTATATTTCAGCTACCGAGATGCAAAGATGTTCAAGTGAATAATTCTAGCCCATAACTGCACAGTCAAAACCAGCATTGGAAGTAAAAGAGCTTTTGAACATCTATCACAGGCTATATTTTCATGAACCCACAGCTCAGTGGTCACGCCAAGCCACACAGGTGAGGACACCTGCTTGCATGAAGACAAGCATCCCCTGCGTGAAGGACAAAGATCTGTCACACCACAATGGGACCCGGAGTTTAAAGTGCACATCAGAGCCTAGATCAGTGGAGCACCACTTTTGCAGACATGTTTCTCTGCCCTTAACCATGCTCAGCGAGGCCTAAGACTGCAGGAGGACAAATTATTTAAACTGCCCTCCTGTGTGACAGATGGACAACATGATAGCTACCCCGCAGACCTAAACAGGATTCCAGTGTTTTAGCAGTACCTGGCAGCACACGTTCAGCCATAGGAGTACCTGGCCATAGAAACTCAAAGTGCTTTGCTTCTAACTGGCCTGATTTAATGCCACTACATGACAGAAGCCAGAATGTCACTATTTCCAAATCAATAAGAGAAGTGGGAAATTTTGTTTGTTTTCCTTAGAAGAGGCAAGCTTTTTCTTATCCAATCAGCAGTTCCCTTTGCAATAGCTTCCACCCAGTATCAAATCATGCTTTTATTTATGCTGACGAGGTCAGCAGCTCCACCTTACCTTCAGAGCCCTTACCACTCCCAGCAGACTGTCTATCCCACATACCAAGTTCATAGCAGAAGTGATGATCCATATCCTTTTCCTTTAGGGCCTAGATGGGGGACAGTCAGCTGTCAAGCAGGGTGATGCCCACTCAGATGCCACACTGGCCAAATCAGACAGCTGGCTTTAAAGCAACAAAAGGCTCAGAAGCACATGTTCTGCCCCAGCAGCAGAGGCCGCTAACAAAGAGCATGTAAGACTGGATTCTCAGGACTTTCACCAGTAGGTTAAGAGAAGTGTTTATTTCCCTTCATACTGTACACTTGCTAGATCATACGTGGGTACTTGGATCAGCTCTGGATCTGTCAGCACAAGAAAGTTGCTGACAAACTGGATCAGGTTCCACCAAGGTCCTCTGGGGGCTGAGGGACTTGCCCTGCAAGGAGAGGCTGAGAGACTGGGGCTTGTTCAGCCTGAACAGATTTGAGAGAACTAACAGATTTGAGAGCCCTTTTGCCGGTCCAAAGAAGAGACTGAGCCAGGCTTTTTACTGCAGTACATAGCAGGAGAAAAGGAAACAACAGCTTTTAAATGAAATGGAAGCAAAAGAGTCTTCCCTACTTAGAGCAGCCATTGCCCAGAAGGGTGGTGCAGACTCCATACTCTGAGGTTTTCAAAACTCAATTGGACAAAGCCCTGAGCAGCCCAGCCTAAGTTCAATCCTGACCTTGCTTTGAGCAGGAGGTTGGACTCCTGAGGACTTTGACAACCCTTCCAGTCTGAAGGATTCAATTTTTTTTTTTTTTTTTTTGCCCCTCAAAATTACAGCACCAATTTCCTTAACTTTTAATCCCATCCAGACATTCAAATATAGTGGACATCTCAGTAGCTAAATATAATGGGACAGCTCTGAGAAACTTAACCTGTTCCTTAATCACACACACACAAAAATCAGTAGACATATCTGAGGGAATCTTCCCTCTCTTCCTCCTACACAAAGGCAATGCCCTTCTGCCCTCTACACAGAGATCCTTTCCTGAGGATGGATGCACTGTTTGAGCTCTCACTCTTGTTTATTACGTTACAGCTCTACAGCTACCCTTACTCTACAATGTGACAGCCTTTCTCTTGCCAGAGAAGGAAGAAGTTTCTCTGCTATGACATGAAGAGATGTCACTTTTGTGTTGCTGTCGCTTTCCCCAGATGCACATCACTCTCCCAGTCTCTGAGGGAATGTGCATATTCATACAAAGTTGGAAACGAATATGCCTGAATCAGCCCCTAGACTGGGCATGCATACACAGCCTTGTGCTAACACACCCACCCACTCAAAGATTAACTAAATTTTGACCTGATTGCATCCAATTAACCTGAATTTCTCACTTTCTTGCAAAGCAGTTTCCTTCGCAAGCCCGTTGGCCTTTACCTTGTGGCTATATTGTAAGTGTGACGCCCTAGAAAAATGCAATGCAATGAGAGAAAAATAAAGCAGAGAGCATAAATTTGGAGGAAAAAGAGGTAGAAGAAGCAGGAAGATGTGTAAATAGAACAAAGAGAAAAAGGGAAAAAAAAGTAAAGAGAAATCAAAGCTAAATAAGGCACAGAAGCAAAGTATGTAAAGCTGGTAAAAGTCATGGGGGTGCAGTGGATCTAAGAAGAGTTACACAAATATATTTGACCAAGAGAAAAATGCTCCAGTCTGGGGGGTAGGGGAGACAACACAAAGCCAAAACCACTGTGGTAATTAGAAGACATATTAGAGAAAGCTACAAGCTACAGTCAACACAGATTGAGTTCCTGGAGCCCATCACTCCCCAGTGCTTCCCAGACAGCTGCCAGTCTCCTTCATTGCAGGTGCATCTCTGGCACAGCAGATCCAGCATGAGCTGGGGACGTCACATCCCATGGTGACATAGCAGAGACAATGGGGGCAGACGAAGATGGAAAGAGAGCAAACCAGAAATGGTATCAAATGAGACCAAGCCCATTTATCAAACAAAGCAGGAAAGAAATAGAGACTTATTTTTGGATCGTGCTTCTGAAGTGAGTAACCCTGCCCCCTCCCTGCTTGGTCCTCTAGCCCACCTCCCTCCCTCAGTTCACTGCTCTATTTTGGGTTTAATTATACACTATGCACAGGGACAGAACACACCAAGATCTTCCCTGGTGCAGAATTTAAACTCTTCTATGCTACCTTTCCCCCTTTTCTTTTCACATAGGCTTATTAAAAGAAGGAAAAGAAAAATAATTTTGTTTCTCAGACGAACCAGAACACCATTTGTTTTTCCCCCTTTAATCGGGCCTCTGTGCCTCTATGTCAAGGCAGCTCTGACAATTATGAGCAAAGGTTTTATGAGGTCATTTTTTTTTTAGTTCCTTTTAAAAGAGGACATAGACTGAAAGGGGAAAGATGTAAACAACTGTAAAGCAAAAAAAAGGGGAGCCAAGAAAACAAGAAGGGGGAAGGGACGTATTGAATTTATCCATAGGAAAATAAATTATCTCACCCAGATACTGGAAACCACTTCTGCTGCTCTGGGCTTGTTCCCCCATTACCACTGGAGGCCACCTGACAAGACCAGGTAGTCACTTGGTGCAACAGCAAGGTGTGCCAGCTCTGGTGCATATCCTTGGCCACTGAGATGGGAGGTGGCAGCAGGGAGAGAGTTGCAGGCAGTGACAGGCCACAGATGAGGTCTGGGCAGAGAATATGGGGCTAGAGGAGCCCATCCCATATAGAGACCATCTAACATCAAGAGACCAGCATCCCTGCTACAGCCCTGGGCTGCTCCCTGCAAAAGGTGCAAACCTCATTTGGAGACACCCTGACAAGAGGAGAAGAGAGCACCAGTTTTGGGGACAGCACACAGCAAAGACTATGAGCAGGCTAAAATGAATTAGCTCCTCCCAAGGCACAGGTCAGAAGTGCCAAGAGCCCCCACAAGATTAAAGAGAAGCTGCCACCACTGCAAAAAAGCTGTGCTGATGGTAGCCGGGATAGACTCTCGGTTTGTACATAGTTCTTGTCACAAAATAAAGCCTTTCTTTGCCCAGCCACCCAGCTCCAACGTGTTCCTCTGCTGCCTGAGACCTTGCAATTAGCACTACTAATTGTTTGCAGTGCTTACGTGCCCTGGTCTAGTCAGGACCCGTATCCCAGGTGCTACACAAAGGAAAAAAGAGAGGTGGTACCTTCCCTCCACCACAAACCACCAAGTGAATCTCAGCAGCCACGGCATTTGAGGCAGCAATGTGAAATTAGGGTGGAGGGGGTGGCTGTTCCTCTGCAGCCTTTAAGAGCAGGCAATGCAATCCCTCCTTGCAGCAGGCTCCCAGCAAAGCAGGCATGCACGGCTTTCAGATGAAGGGGAGGATGACAAAACAAGGCACGGGGCACAGACAGATGTCAAGGCAAGGAACCTCTTTTGTGCAGAGAGGCACTGGTGTGGGACCTGCCTCCTTTATTCTTCATCAATGGAAAGATGAATCAGTAGATGCATATGACAGACTTAAAGCTCGAATATGTCAGTCTGAGGAAATATGGTTCTTTAGTGAAGAGATTAGGCTCATACACAGAATACAAAAGGACTGAGCAAGTCACAGACTCGTGTGGAAAGCTGATTTAACCTCAACCCAAGCCACAGAGATTTTGAAAAAAATCTGTGAAATGCAAATTCATTTTACAATTAAATGCAAATTTAGGCTGGAGACAGCAGAAGCAGCTATTCCAGGTGACATCGTTCAAAAAAAGACAAAGAAATCCTCAGAGCCAAAAGATACAGAAAACTAAAGCAATCACAGATCATCAAACTACAAGTACAAAGGGCCAGCTCCACACCTCATCACAGCCAAAAAACAATCCTCTGCTGCAGCTGAAACGAGCTTTCCACAAACAGGAAAATAAAACCAGAAAACGCTTAGCACTTAGTCAATTACATCAGCAGTGCTTACACACAAGAAATGCTTTCTCAAAGTTACATTACAGCTATAGGCAAAACTTCTTGCATGCTTGGACAGCATCAGGACAGTGATCCGCTTGTTTTGGTAACTGCGGTGACCACAGTACAAACTGCTTCAGGAGCTGGACTTCCACGATCCTTGCGGGTCCCTTCCAGCTCAGGATATTCTACGATCCTGTGATTGCAGCTACAGCTAAATAGAGACAGAACTCTATCTTGTTATGCCAGACACTGGTGCTCTGAGCAGCATTAATCATAGAAAGTAAATAGCACATCTAAGGAAAATGCACAGAAATCGAAGGCAAGGCATGCTGCTTATTCAGGACTCGAAGTACGAGTGCAAATAACTATTTCCACCTTGGTCACAGAGAAAAAAAAAATATATCAGTAGCATTTGGTGACAACTTTCCATGCAGTGCACACAGATTAACGTGCTGTATCTGGAAGCCTGCCTCACTGCAGTGCCAGACACAGGGACATGGGCTACAGGTCTCTTCTGGTACAGCGTGGATGTCTTCAAGGCCCTGCAGAGAAACACAAGGCTCCTCTGTGCAGTTGCCCTCCCTTCGTGAACTGTGTTAAGACGGAGGGTAATCACAACTGAGTCATTCAGGTGGGAATGGAAAACAAACTCCAAGCAGGAGGAGAGGAGGTAGAAGCAGCCTTCAGGCTGGAGGTCAGCTGTCAGATGAATTTCAGAGGCAGAGCCTCCAGGAAAAGTAGTTTTCGAAAATAAAGTTGAAGAAAATCTCAGCTCTGTTGTGGGCAAATATTCATCTTCCAAGCTGCATGGATAGCTAAGGGATGAGGGTTTCCCCTCTGCTGACATTAAAGCAGATGAGTAGCAGACTCCCAAGGCACAGGAGCTCTGCAGGGAGCAGGGGCTCCCTTGCATGCATGTGTTCCAAGGCTGAACAGCCACGTGGAGTCCCTGCTGTCTGATAAACTGCGAGTGCACACTGCAGGATTTCTGCTGCCCAGGCCTTTGCGTGGCCTTTTAAGCCTACGTGACCTCCTTGCAGTAGCTTTGCTTTGAGACCTCTGCTCCTCTGCCAAAAAGGACTCAAGTAGGACCAAGGGATTCAAGAGAGGGATGGTACAGACACCTAGGCACTTTCCTTAAGGAGACAGAGCTACAAATTTTATTTCTCCCAGCATGCAAAAACCATAGTAGTATAGAAAGTCTGGAGAGTTGTAGAAAACTTAAAGCTTCCTGTAAAGACAGTCTATGGCTGTTACTGAAAGTGTGAACACTGCCTGAGAAAACCCACTGCTGAAGAGAAAAGCCGAGTTCCCAAAAGACACAGGAGATTATATATGCAGGTACATACAAGCGTTTTGGCAAAAAGCAAGGATTAAGCTTAAATTAATGATTGTGCACGTTGTTCGGATGTCATATGAGAGCTCTCTAACTGGCTTTAAATCTCCTCTTCAGGTCTTGCAAAGACTGACTACTTAGATCATTACAGAATTACAAATTAGTGCATTTTAATTATTAAATAATGCATTTCTAATTAGGGTAATCCATTAAAAGAACAATTAGAGAACAGGGCCTAATTCTCCCTGTTTTATTCCACTTCTCCTGGATTCTGCCATGAACATGACATAACAAGCGGTGAAGAGCACCCTACAGACAAGCTTTGCTACAAATACACATGCATTAACTAGTAAATGCATTAAAAGCACTCTTATAATAGAAAAAAAGCATTTGCGCTCCACAGATGAGATTCATGAGATGAAGCAGCTTTCAGCAAGCCACACAACACCACAACTCCAAACTGTATCACAGGTTTCCCAAGACAAGATTCCTGCTGTTCTCCAAGGTCACTCAACCCCACCTTTTGAGATAAAAGCCACAGATGTTAAAGTATTCTGCCAGAGTAAAAAATCTCAGTGGCTTTTGCTTATCATGCTTCACCTATCCGTGTATCCTCAAACTACAGGGTGGCAAAGTTTTCTGGTCCCAAGAGGTGCTGAACGTTTACTTGTTGCAGGGGAGAGGATTATGAGGAAAAACTGGATGGCCGCTCACATGTCTCATTAAATGCAGAGAACCTCAGCATGCTGGCAAGGGTGATCTCTGGTGCTGCAATAGTCACATACAGGCTTTTAAGTCTTGCCATGTGTTTAACTCAAGTAACCCACATACAAAATCCATAAGCTATGGGATGATCACAGCTGCATTCATCCATGCAAAAAACAAAGTGAAGAGATGCATCTTCCACATGATAAACTTGTGTGCAGAGTTTGCATGTACACATGAAAGCAGCCCTATTTCATGGTCACGTGTGCACAGAAAAACTAATACAAATGGACATGTATTTATATGCAAAGCTTTAAGCATACGTTTCACATCTGCTGGAGCTTAGAGATCCAGCAGTACCTTGGTCCAGAAAACAACATGAACATTTGTTAGTGCTGTTCTCTGCAGGGCAAACAGTTCATCTCTGCACATAAATCACAATTCATCTTCATTTCAAAAGCCCAGCTAAGGACAAACTCACACGCACATAAGTTCTTGATGAAATACAGGCAGATACCACAGAGGAAGATGCTTTACCTATGCCCAGCTAGGAGCCAAGCAACAGCCAAGCTCTTGATCATCCCCCTTTTATAGAAAGTTTTACTTCCAGTGAACAAAGATAGCTTAAAACAAAATAAAGGTTGTGGGAGAAACAGCCATACCAGAACCTAATCCACAAAGATTCGTGAGTGTGATAAAAACTGAATGACAAAAACACAAGTCTGCTATTAAATGGTAAAACCACTCCAAGAAAGTGCTGGAACATGGCTTGCCTTTAGCAGCTGGTTTGAGGGATGTAAAACAGTTAAATACACTGGCCAACAGGCTAACTGTAAACTTATTTAAATAAGTCAGCTCTAATGCCAGGACCATCTATCCCTTTCTCTCCCCCCGAAAAAAACCCCCAAAGGTTCAGAAGGCATTTTGTTCTCTCAAGAGCAGCAGCCAGTTGCATTTGGATTGCAATCTCATCATAGAGCTAACAGAAAACACATCCAGGTGTTTTGTAACCTTGCTTTCAAACATAATATTATATAGTAGTGAGAGAGAAAGATTTAACTGGCTGAAAACCTTTTGAAAGGTTGTATGCCCTTTAGCGTGGTTTATTTTATGCTTACCTTTTAATACAGAATAATAAACTCCCTGATCTAAAATTACAATCTCATAAATATCAAACAGATGGCTGTGAGCTCCTCTGAAGAGCATGCTTTGGAGCAGCACCTAGACTACAATATACGATGCCAAAGCTGAAAAGATGATGGAGCTTGTTTCACCTAAAAAATCCGTTTTGCTTTTCTAAAAATTACTATGTAGTCATGCATAGGGGGGTAGCAAAAAATTGCCCTTTATTTCCAAGTAGAATACAAACTGGGAAAACTCCAGGTCGAGGGAGGTGACTGTCCTCCTCTACCCTGCTCTCATGAGAAACCCCCTGGAGTTCTGTGTCCAGCTCTGGGCTCCCCAACGCTGGAACATGGACCTGTTGGAGCGAGTCCAGAGGAGAGCCACAAAGATCATCAGAGGGCTGGAGCACCTCTCCTGTTAGGAAAGGCTGAGACAGCTGGGATTGTTTAGCCTGAAGAGAAGGCTCTGGGGAGATCCCATTGCAGCCTTTCAGCACCTGAAAGGGGGCTTAGAAGAGAGCTGGAGAGGAACTTTTTAGAAGGGCATGTAGTGACTGAACAAGGGAGAGTGGCTGCAAACTGGAAGAAGGTAGATTTAGGTTAGATAATAGGAAGACAATCTGTACTATGAGGGTGGTGAAAAGACACTGGCACAGGTTTTCCAAAGAACTGGTGGATGTTCCACCCCTGGAAGTGTTCAAGGCCAGGCTGGATAGGGCTCTGAGCAATCTGGTCTAGTGGAAGGTGTCCATGCACATGACAGGAGGATTAGGACTAGCTGTTCCTTTAAGGTCCATTGTGATCCGAGCCATTCTGTGATTTTATGATAAAGCTGAGCACGCCACATCAGCATTGCTTCAGAGCGACATCTGTCAATATGGAAGTAACAGCAGACCAGCTGCTCCCACAGGCGGAGTGAGAGCACTTTCCCACCAACGCTTGGACTTGCAGCTCTCGTGCCAGTGTTACAACTGGCTGTTTCAGCTTTCATTAGAAAACCTGCTACCTCAAAGGAAATCTCTCCCCCAAGCAATTTCAGCAAAGAGTCTTGAAAACTGGCACCATTATAACACAGGAACAAGAATTGCACCTTCGTTCTCCAAAGAGTGTTTTTTGGTGTTTATTGCTTGTGTGTGTGCATTACACTTCTCAGAGATGACAGCACTTGCATAACCAGGTTTTCACAGCTTTGGGGAGGACCAAAACCTGCCCTGGCCTCATTATTGCTCAGTTCTGAGATGTTTCACACAGAAGCTCTGCACACACCGTGTGAGCCAAGCAATGCACACCCCACCCTTTTGCACAGTGGGAAGCTGGGACCACACCAGCACGGCACCGAGCCCAGGGTAACACAGCAAAGCACTCAACACGCTTTATTGCTTTATTTCAGCGCCACAGGTAACGCTGGTTCAGAGTGCAGGTGATCAGAGTTTGTGCCTACATCCAAAGGATGGCAGTCACAGCTTTAGGAAAGCAGCTGTCTCGCCGCATCCAGATGTGCAGCGTTTCAAGTTGAATGACAAAGAGATGCCTTGTTTTGCATAAGCAGCAATTAGCAGTTTCCCAAAGATGGCTTGCAGCAGAGGCAAATTGGGATAGCACCGGCCACTGATGGAAGAGATCAGTGAGGGGGATGTTCTCAAGTGAAGCAAGACAGATTGCTTGAGCATCACTGCTTGCTCAAATGCATAGTGGTCCCTCCTGCCTCAGAAACAAAATGCAGGTAACAAAGTGACTCAATTTTGCAATGGGAAGGAAAGCTCAAGCAGCACACTAGATCATTTACTGCAAACAGAAACACAGGAGACCAATTCTTAGCTGTGAAGTTTTCTAATTACCCTAAACCACACTCATTTCACCCTTTTACCTCCTCATCAAGATGCACACAGAGAACCATACATCCCATTGGACAGCAAACACCCATGACTAAAAGAAGCTGAATTCAACAATAAATAGCTGTATCTGTCTCTGCTGGATCCTAAAAAAAAACCAATGGGAAGATAAGATTTCCTATCACAGATGCAACAAGTAGAAAAACAAGTACTTTTATCCCCCACAAGACATCAGTTATCCAAATCCAAGCAAACCCCAGACTTGCAAACACAGCTGGGAGAGAGGCAAAATAAACCGAAATTTTACTATGACATACAAAACCATCATTTAGACAATCAACCAGTATGGCTGAGATCAAACAGTTACAGCTGGAAGTCAAAAATTAAAGCTACTAGCCCTGTTTGCTATGCAATTATGTACTGCAGAGGGCAGCAGGTCAGAAAAATAAAGAAAAATGTTTACTTTTGGCATTAAATCAAAATACTAATTACAGGAAAAAATATTTAACCGTTTGAATTCTGAAATCTGGCTCCATGGGGTTCCTATCCACTTGTTCAGCATTCAGACTTCTCCCAGTATTTGGTCCTTGTTCATACCACTTTTGTAAAGCAGGGCAGCTATATTGGCAGCTAGGAGTAGCAAATCCTGGCAGCCAGGCATCATCAAGAACAGGTGTCTGGCTGCTGTCATACCCTGCAGATGACCTGCTCCGTTATGAGCCAGAACTTGCTGCAGACCCTGGATACTCAGGGCTTACAGCAATCATTGCAGGCCCTGTGTTGTTACGCTTATTGCCCCAAATAATCCTTTTTTGTGAAAATGAGACTCTTTTCACAGCAAAGCTTCCATGAAATTGAGAAGACAACTTTCTGTTGTAATGAGAAGCTCTCTGAAGGAGATCAAAATACAAAGGCACAAAAGAGCAAATAACTAATATTTACCTGAACTACCCGAGACAAAGCAGACAGAAATTCCAACAGTTACATAGACCAAAATGGAATTCCCTCAGTGGAACCATATTTCCCACATGGGAAATTGCCCAAATATTCCTTGTATGAGAAAAGCAGAATCCATATTTCCCTGCTTGCAAAACTGGCAAGAGTTTAACACAGGTGTTTGGCTCCAAAACAGTAACTGCTGGATGCTCCCACCAAGTGCCAAGGCAAAATCCCAATGATCAGCTGTCCCTGAGGAGGCTGCAGCTCCCAGCCCTGCTGAAATCCAGCAAGAGCTATGCAGCCAAGGGTCTCACCACTGTGAGCTGAGGGAGGAGCTGCCATGGCATCACCTGGAGAAAAACACCAGCATGATCCCAGTGTGGCGTGAAGCATCAAGGGTGGTTAAGTGGTAGAATAACCATCCCTGGAAGTGCCCAAGAAGTAACTGTACTTGGCACTGAGTGCTGTGGTTTTGTTGACACGGTGGTGGTTCGGTCAAAGGTTGGACTTGATGAACTTGGAGGTCTTTTTCAAATTTAATGATTCCATGATTCTAAGATTAGTCACTTCAAGCATGCCGTCACTAATTCTGTTATTTTCATCGTGCACTGCAGACCAGAAATCCCAAGTACAGCTTGGGGGATGACTGACAGCTCACTTCTGCATCTAAGGCACTTTGAATATAGCAAGTGCTACAGTCTACAGACTCTGAAGATTACTAATCCCATGTACTTCTAATTAGTATTTCAAAATTACTAAATGCTTCTGATTTCAATCTGTGCCCACTGCCATCTCCTCTGTATAAACTGAGAGCCAAGAAAAGCCCTTTCCTCCCAGGGGCGTTGTAAAGATAAATTAATGTTTGTGAAGCACTTGGGTTCTATAGTGATGAGCATTCAGGCACTACTGTGACAAAAAAAAAAAGGACTATGAGGAAATCAATAATCCTATCTCCAGAGCAGGACTTACACAGTGTGTTGTCAATAAAACCCAGAGCCACGCATTGAACAAACACAGGAAAACAAAGTGTAATCTGGCTGCTCATTAAGTGAACACCATCCTTCAAACACCTGACAGAAGTAGGAGAACAATGGGAAAAAACATGGTCTGAAAACATAAGAAAAGGCACCGGCCAACTTATTTAGTTGTGTCACTTGGAACGGCAGAGGACTTGGTTCTGCAACAGTTCCTTAAATTTCCTCCCCTTCTTCTATTACTCAGGGAGGCCTTAATTAGCCACCAAGTGGTAAAGCACAATTATTTTTATTTTCAGGTGAGCAAGTAATACAGAGAAGTCCAGAAACACACCTAAGGTCAACCTCAGAGGGAAAAGGGAGAGTTTGGCTGATTTCAGCCTTAAATTTTCACGGCAGGACAGTTATCCTGGTTTTGGCTGGGATAGAGTTAATTTTCTTCCTAATAGCTGGAACAGTGCTGTTTTGGATTTAGCACAAGAATCCTGTTGATAACACACCAGTGTTTCAGTGGTGGCTAGGTAGTGTCTTACCCTAAGTCAAGGACTTTTCTATTTCCTGTGCTCTGCCAGTGAGGAGCTTCACAAGAAGCTGGGAGGGAGCTTGGCCAGGACAGCTGACCCAACTGGACAAAGCAATATTCCACACCATGGAACATCTTGTCCAATACGTAAACTGCAGGGAGTTGGTCAGAAGCCACCAGTCACTGGTCAGAAACAGGCAAGGCATTGGTCAGCAGGTGATGAGCAACTGCATTGTGCACCCCTTTTTCCTGTCAGGTGTTATTCCTCTCTCTCCTTCTCATTACAATTATTATTATTATTATGATTAGCAGTATTAGTATTGTTATTTTACTTTGTTTCAATTATGAAACTGCTCTTATCTCAGGCCACAAGTTCTCTCTCTTCCCACTGGGGTTGGGTCAGAGTGAGTGAGCAGCTGCATGGTACTTAGTTGCCATCCCACTTAGGTGGGATTAAACCACAGCAACAGCTCATGCTCTAGTCAGATCCTTGACTGAAAGACCGGGCTTGAGCATACAAAACCTGTAATGACAATGCTTTCTGCATCCCGATTCAGGCAAAAAGGGAAAAGTGTTCCAACATTAATACTGACATTCTAGTAACAGTCATAAGAGAATGGATGGCTAAGCACCCAAAGTTGTTTTCTTTCTGCGGAAAACCATCCTCACAGCAATTTAAAGTGGCATTTCCAGGCAAAACTGTGGCCATAAATCCAGTGCTCAATTCCAGTGGACCCAAAATTTAGTGCTGTGACTCTTGCCTGAGCTGAATGGACAAACCTGGAAAGTCTTGCTCCCCAGAAAGAGTAATCCAGGTTTTGCTGGACTGCTATTGCTTCAGCCAGACTTATTTTTTATATCATGAATAAAATTAAGAGGATAAAAAAACTAAAAAAGGAAAGGATACTTCATCTGGTGCTAGGGTTAAAGAGCGAGTACTCTCAATAGGGCTAGAGTAGAGCAAGTCTGTACATGCCGTGAGATAGCTATTCACCAAGGAGAACAGCAAATTAGGAGAGTGCCAACAGCCACCGCACATTGGATTAATGACAAGAAACAACATCTTTATGTAATAAGATCCAGTGCGTCTAGCGCTGTAAACTGCAAGGAAAAATTGAAACATGTACAAAAAAGCTGAAACACGTCCAATTTTTCTTGCATTTTTTTAAGCCTCGTGCACACTGGGACACCTCTTCCTGCCAAGGCAAAGAATAGAGAGGATCTGAGAAGTGAAGGCAGAGAAAAGGCAACAGCAGAAAGAGCTCAGGAGCTGGAGAAAGTTCTTTAAGTCCCTACGCCTGAGGAGCGGCTGCACGTTCACACACACACTGCTCCAGTGACAGCCTCATCACCTCCTAGAAACCAGCACCAGGGAACAAAGCCCGACTGCCAGCACTCAAAATGCCAGTCCCACCCCTGATGAGAGCACCCCACGAGGACAGGGTGCCATTGCTGATGAGCACAGAGTGGGTGCACTCTGGCTGATAGCAGCCCAGGAGAGCAGGACAACAATCAAACGATACATGTTCATTACACATAATGGGATAATGGGCAGAAAGCTCTCACACACAGACACCCAATTCAGATTCCCCTCATGTCCCTTCAGCCAGGAGACAGGGAGCCCATGGGAAGGTAGGGATGAAGTTTAAGTTGGTAAATCAGGCTCCCATTCTAGTCATCGGTGGGATACTGGCATCTCCATGGGCCTTCACCTCCTCACCTCACCCCCAGTGAAAAGCCTGTCTGAAGTTGAGAAATCAACTCTCAGACAAATAAACCCACTCCTAGGGGATCAGGCTCTCTGAAGTGACTTGGGTCTACCAGCACAGTGCCCACCTGAGCTGAAGAGCCACTGCAATGCCAAGGTGCTTCGGACACACGCTATCAAGCCTGCAGATGCTCCACAATGAGGTTGCAGCTGACCACAGCCCCTTTGCTCTCCAAGCAGCTCTTGTTAGCAGTTCTCCTGGGGGTGCCCATGCAGAACAGGTCTGCACAAGCTGGAGACATTTAGGGCTCTCTGCCTCTCAGGTGAGCTGGCTGATCACACAGGTCAGCTCTGCTGAAGGTGGATAGAAAACCATCTTGCAGAGCAGCAGCAGCACCAGCCCTCCTGCCAGTTTCCCATTCTTCTGCCCAGTTCGCTGTTGCACCGCTTAGGAAAAATGGGTCTGTCCCCAGGCCTCAAACACCTTTAATCCATGCTTATTCCAGGTTGCTTCATCTTCTGCTCTCATCATCAATCCTCTCTCCATTTGACACAATGTTTTCCTGTCCCTCAGCTGCCACCCAAACTGCTCTTGTGCACTAGGACCTGGAGGAGGAGATGCCTGGGAAGAGCCAGTGCAGGAGCAAAACGCTCACTACTGCAACATCTCTGAGCATCACCTGCCACACTGGGGAAAGTTCCTGAGCCCCGTAAATTCCCTCCTAGCATGAACATAGAGGGGAGGTTTTCAGGACTGGTTTTTCTATGCCAACAAAGGTCAGAGCTGACTTAAGTTACATAGGGAGCCTGGAGGGGCCAGTTCCCAACCAGATGTCCAATGCCCCCACGGTACTACTGCTGCACTCTGTATACCTTGAATCCCTTTCCAGCACCCACCAAGCAGTGCTTCCTCACCCCTGCTCCAAGGGAAAGCAGAAGTGTCAGCCGAGGTTGCTATGCATCAGTGAGGGGTGGGAAAAAATAGCATCAGGTAAAGGAGAACTGTAAGAGACAAAGGAGAAAGCACCCTGGGGAGGTGATGCGAAGAGATTAGAGAGATAGAAGCAGACATACTTAATAAGGTAAGAGCTATCAAGGTGATAAAACATTAGATAGGGACCAAGGTGCCTAAAACATAAAACAGATGGAGAGAGTGGTTTGGGAAGAAGGCAAACACATTTATATTCTACTACAGGAGACTTCAGGGTAATGTTGCACGTACACCTGAGTGCTTTGCCTACAAACCTCCCTCTGAGGAACACAGTATTCATCCTTCCTCCTCTTCTAATCAGGGCTCTCTCACAGAGTCTCATTTTGCCTTCTGCCCAGACAGGGATAACCCACAAGGGAGAGCTCAGCCAGACGATAAGTAAGTGGATCAGTGTCCCTACCCCACTGCCCACCAGGCTGCGCCACCCGCTGGCAATTGAACACCTCTCAAACTCCCTCCGTGTTCACAACGGCTGCTGAACAATCGTTTTCACCTTCTGAACTTTAGCCCAGTGCTAGGCAGAATTTTTACAAATGGTCATTTTCTTTTAGCAACCTCTTAGGCAAATTAGGCACTTTATCTAATTTGAATTAATCCCTCCCTTCAACATCTGTCCTGCTTCCACCTACATTCCCTTCAAAGCTGCTAACATCAGCTGTATCCAAACATTTTTTTCATTTTCCCTTTTGACCTATTTAGGTGTACAGGATGCTTGTACTAAGAGGGGGGAGTGGGTTCGCTGATGATCCACCCCTCCAAAGCCTTGATCACCTTTGTCTCCATTAGCTTTAGTCTGTGTTACTCTCAGTATAACACCTGTGAACAAGGACCAGCTCCCAGGGGTTGAAAGCAGACTTTGCCAAAACAAAGAGCATTTGCTCATCATTTTCATTAAGAGGTTAAATAACACTCCTGCCTGACCCTGAGTCCTTTACGAGGTTGTTTCTTGGATGCCCATCAAAGCTTGTGTTCATTCATCCCATTGCCTTCCTTCCAGACTACTTCATTCTTGCAGTATCTTATTAGGTATAGTCCTCAATAGTAAGCATGGCTTTAGAAAACAGCTTAGTAGGTCCTTAAAACCTCAAATTATGTTGAGTCTAAAGAAAGAGGCTTGGGAACAGCACCCACAGCTAAACCCATTATAAAAGAAACGCTGGGTTGGGAGGGTAGGAGGACTACTTCATATAAAATACCACAAGTTACTTTGAATATGATTTTAAACAGAAGTCAGAAATAAGTGATTCTCTTACATGAACACCCATGCAACAGCGAAAGAAAACCAGTTCCGTTTAAGTCACCTTCATCTCTTGCTGAAAAATACTGGTGTTATGACTAATTCGTAACTCCAACTCGTGGGAGCTTGAGCTGTTGTAGAATACAGAAAATACTGCAGATCTGGTGTAAAGCCACAAATGGGAAATGCAGTAGTAATGCAACAGGTCTGTGCCTTTGTGCAGTGGAACAAAAACTTCTGCCTAGCCAGTGCTTTCCTTCAGCCTCAGGCTGCTGAATCGCCTGTGTACTTGATTGCTGTGCTACAGATTCATCCTCAAATGAGCTTCAAGACCTGGCTGAGATTATTTGACCAACCAAATAAGTTGGTCTAGATCTTTCTTTATAATCATGGACTGTAACTATCACAGCCTAGAAGGAAAAGGTCACTGTAATTAAATGTTTAGACCAAAGGCTCACATACACTCAAGAAAGAGAGGGAGATGACAAACGAAGCAAACCTTGAAGTAGAATTTGGTGTACAGGTTAATCAGAGCCAGGTTAATGTGTCCAACCAAGGGCCCCCCACTTGGAGGGCATTCCATCCTCTCAAAGGAAGCAGTTCATCTTTTTGTTGCATCTATTTTCCCAACAGAGGAGAGTCAGAGCCCATATTTACCTTCCTCTTGTGGGAGAGCTCTTACTCCTGCCCTGCTTTCAGCAGGAGGGATGGAGGATGGGACACCACAGAGCCTGGGCAGGGACACTTGCCCAGCCTGCTCCCTCAGTGCCCTAGGCAGCAGGTGCTGACATTGTGGTCTCCAACCCCACACGCACACACTGATCACGAGCAAGAAATCCCCACCAAGAGGTGTTGAGTAGAGCAGCTCCTGTTCCCTCCAGAGATAGAGGTCCCATGTCCCCCTAAATGGGAACACCCATCAAAAGGACAAGTGTCTTGAAAGAAAGGGGAAGGAGGGGGTGGCTGATGGTAATAAGAATTAAGCAGGAAGAAGTTTAAAAACAAAACAAAAAACCCCACAACTGACCTAAGAGTTTACAGACTCTCAGAAAGCCTACACAAGTCAGGGAGCAGTCAGAGTAATGTAACAAAAACAAATAAAAATGAACATCTCAAGTTGGACCAAACATCTGTCCAGACGGGGCAGCAACACAGCTGCCCAGAGAAGTGTGTAAAAATGGGATGAGCAGACACAATACTTCCCTTAGGCACTCTTCCAGCTGCCAACCACTCTCAGCTCAAGGACTTCCTGAGCCAAATCAGGTTTCTATATTTTTCACTCCTCCTTCATGGATTCCTCCTAATGAGGGAGGAATGAGAACAGCCAAAGAGAATAGCAACATTTGAGGACAGCTAAGGTAATGCTCAATATCAATCTTGATACAGGATTATAGAGAGACAGCATCAACATGCAGGCTTCCCATGCATAATCTACTCAGATGCGAACTGCCATGCTGCTCTCACAAATCCAGATACATGTTTGACATCTTTGGAAGAAATCTGATGAAACACTGCTGTCTTGTACTGTGGCTGTTTCATCAATAGCCTTAACCACATATTTCAGTACCTAGGAATCATTAAAAAAATGATGGGGGAAAAAACCCAAAAGGTTGTCTAACATTTTCTCTCTGTGAATACCCAAGAGTGGAAAAAAACCAGCTCAGGCATATTGGAAGCCATCAGTCCTGGGAAGGGATGCTAGTTCGTTATGAAAGCCTGTTATTTTGTCGTCTGAGATAACATTTACTTTTTGTTCACTCCTTCACATTTATTAACTCATGCTGGTATAGACCTGTAGCACATCCTGCCTTTAAATACAGCAGCATTTGTCTGTGTCCTGTGATATTTTCTGATGCCAGACAGAGGGCAATCAAGAAAACCTGGAGACCAGTCCCAGACTCACTTGCTTTGTGAACCATGTCAAATGTACTTCATATCCTTCCTTCCCTTATTGCCCCACTCAAAAAACCCCCAAACTCAAAAACTAACATGGACTTGCTAACCTGTCACCTGCAGACCTCAGATGGATCAGCAGCAGGAACAGACAACTCCACCATCTTAGAAAAGATCAGGCATGGTTCAGACGGGCAGGGAGGCAGCAAACAGTGGGCGGGACACACCATGCCCAGGAAGATCACAAAAGAAAGGTGCAGTACCTGCCACCCCTAAATGAGGTCTCCAGAGCTGAAACACTCAGAATTAAGTCTGGACTCCTTCCTACATTTAAAAATAGCATCTGCTACAGGTGTCGGTTTTTGGGTTTTTTTTTTAACATAACCAAAGCCTGATCTAAATTACTAGGTGAATTTAACACTGGATTTGCAGGGCATGGGGAGGGAACAATGTAGCTATTTATTGTATTTTTTAACTTAATGGACGTGGTTTTCTCTCCCTTCTAGATGCAGTTCCCAAACTAGGTCATGGTGATTACACACACATCCAGTCTAAAGGCAACAGCTCTCTCTGCTCTCATGGTGGGAAGGGAAGCAGGAAAAGCAAAGGGTGATGGCATTCCACAACAGTGGTATTTGTATGTAAGCAGAATGTAGGACACAGTGGCCCAAAACCTCACGAGCTGAGTTGACCTTTCTGATTTCTCTTGGGCTCTGCCATTGCCTGGGTCCTCAGACACTCAGTGACATTTGTCACACTTCAAGAGCTTTGCCTCTGCCAGCCAATGTGGGATAAAGTCAAGGAAATCCTTGTGGGTACTTTTACAACCAGATTCTGTTCCTGCATCCCCTCAGTTGAGCTCAAGGCTTCACTGAACTGACGCAGGTCAAGTCATCCCACTCCCACGAGCAGATGTCAGAAGGACCAGGCACCAAGTGGAGGAAGAAAAGGGCTTGAAAGGTGACTTGAGAGGGTCAAGGAAGAAGGCACATTTGCATCTAAAGGGGACTGAGCTACACCCCACCCCAGCAGTAGGAGAAGGGAGCAAGACCCAGCTAGACTGAAGTTGGTTACTGTGTGACAGGTGCTGTGAGTTTGGGGAACTGGGAAAAGAGAAAGAACGTGAGGAAATACAAAGCAACAGCAAACTAAAGCCTCAGAGGTTGGAGAAACCTGTCCTTGTGTCCAGCATCACTGCACATCATCTCACCTCTGGAGAAAGTAAGATCCTGGAATGAGTTGAGATGGAAGGGACCTTAAAGATCATCTGGTTCCAATCACCCTCCCTCACTCAACCCCACAAATGCCACCCACTAGATCAGGTTGCCCAGGGCCCCAAAGATAAGAGGAGAGATGAAAAGAAGAGAGTTGTGACATGTTGTCAGATTTTTTTTCTTTTTATTAGCCAAATTTTTCTTGTCCCTCCTACCCAGAATCTCACCACCATTGAGAAGATACTTTGATGGAGCATCTTAAATCTTTCATGCAGCCTTCAGACTTGCAATCCTTTGCTCCCCATCTGCTTCAGCCTGGCCCTGCTGACTTCTCAGCAGGCCCGTGGCACACTGCCTAGGAAAGGGCTCCTTTGACCCTCCTTTCTCTCCATCCACCTCTCTGTCCTCTCTTGCCCTATTAAGGCTTACATTTTTCCTTCTCTCCACTCTGTCTCCAGAGAAATCAAGTCCCAAACTGGATTTCTTCCTCCCTTTTTTTTCATACTTCTCCCTCACAATTCCCTTTTCATCAGCTTTCAGCCTCTTCATTTCCTCTTCTATTAATTTTCAGTTTTATTTTCATTAATGGGATATTGCCTTAGGTCAGGATTAATAACCCAAACTTCAGACACCGTTAATCCATCAGTAATCAAGTGTGGGCACGAGAAGCCTGGCAGCTCACTGTGGAGGAGAGAGACCCACTGGCACAGCTGCACAGGGGCCTGGGGACCCCACAGGGCTGAAGGGGGGTCAGAGATCAAAGGGGAGAGCAGCCTGGGGCAAGAGGGCAGCAGGGCTCACCAAAGAGGGCTCCCCTGGGGTGCATCACCTGTAACAAGACTCCAGTCCAGTTTTCCCAAGCAACGGTATTTGCACTGAACCCTGACAGCAAAGGGCTTCTTTTCACTGAAAATGCCTCTGGCTAACACAGGAGTATTTTTGGCTGTCGTGAAAGGGGAGCTGGCATTGGAAAGGGAACCTCTCCATGGAGAAGCAACTGCATATTAAAGCAAGGAGAGATTCATCATGTTGTATTCTGAGAAACAGGGTTGTTTCTTCACCATTTTGGAGCTGCCCTCTCCTAGAGCAGGGGTTTGGCTCACTCAGGAGCCCCTGCAGCAACTCCATCCCACTGAAGGGAACCCCACCTTGCCTGAACTCCTCAAGAACCACAGGATGGTCATGCCCACGTAGAGGAACAGCAGCAGCTTCTTCCTCTATCACCACTGCTCCTTCCTGAGACATTATTTCCCCCATATCAGATGCTGAAGGAATAGTGACTCAACGGTCTCCCCATCAAACTGGGGGAGCGAAAGGAGAAAGTGATTTTGCAGAAGGAGGACGACTGTAGGCACAGATGGGTGAGGGCCATTCTGGCTGCACAGGGACTCCTGTGTCACAGCAAGTCTTGACAAAAAGACCATGACAGGTAGTGCGGCGAGATATTGGGCCACAATCAGAGGACTGGAGTGAGCAAGTTGTGGAGGGGCAAGGGGTGAAGACAGTGAGATTTGATAGGGCTGATCCCCAGCTCCCTGCAATGGAACTGTGTGGCTTACCCAGCTGAGGGACCAAGGCAGGGACAGCAAAGGCACCAGCAGGTAGGAGGTCTAGAGACAGCCAGGTCATAAGGCAATGTGAGGTGGACTGTGGTGGGAAAGGTTTATGGAAGAGACACAGAGCTAAGCAAGATGAATAGGGTTAAAGTGGCATCCTGTGTCTTTTCCTTCCTACTAATCTTTCTAGGTCGTGTTACCTGCAACATCTTGTAGTCAAGGATCTTTTGACATTTCTACTACAGGACAATTAACACACTCAGAAACAACTGAAGAGGAAGCTAATTAACACCAGACCTCCACAAACCCAGTTCTGTTCCTGTTTGCCTTAGTGAAAGTACTGCTGCCTTCAGTCCTGCACCCACACTCCTGGCTTCCCAGAAAGTTCCCTTCTCTCTCTCTGCTTTGTTGTTCATGCAGAAGCTGTGGCAGGTGTTCTCCCAGGCTCCCACAACGTGGGAAGGCAACACATTTGCCTCGGGCAGCAGGTACTGGGGAAGCTGTTTTACCAACGCATGAGGGGGGAGTGAGTTGTAGAGAGGCCCAGGTGGTGAAGGGTGCAGGAACTGAGGAGAGCACAGTACAGCAGGAGAAAGAGTGCCTTTGCTCTGCATTGTTTTTAATCCCCTCACCATTCTTCTTTGCCTGAATGGAATTAGAGAAGCAACAAGGGAGTTTTACTGCCAGGCACACCATGGCAACACATCAGCTTTAAAGACATACCAGCTCCTAGGAGCACTAACACACTGCTTGCTCTCATCCCCCAGGTCCTCTTTCCTGTGCTGTCTCCATGCTCCAGGCTGCCTGGCCATCCCAGGAGGTCCTCCTTAGCAGTTCTCCCTCAGATGGACAGCTACACAGAGAATCAGTGAAGTACCCAAACTGGGAACCTTCTCAATGTTTGGACTGTTGCCTCTTCTCACGGACCTTCCTCCTCTTTCCTCCAGCAAGACCTGCAGCACGAGCATCCCCATGGAGCAGCATCCCACCAATCCACAGGCAGGAGCTAGGTGCTGGCTCCTCTGGGAGATCAGCTCCCTGCCTGCCACCAGAGGAGAAGGCAGATGATGTTCTACTTTGTCTCCTCTTCCCACTGTGCCTTTGTGAGAGCAGAGAAATGACAACAGCTGCCTCCCTTTCTGGGGGATGGGGTGGGAGGTATGAGCATTTGGGGGAAAGGAGAATTAATCTGAACAAAGCACAAGCCAACTGAAGCTGAAACTCAAACTCAACTTGCCAGCTCAGATTTAATTTTGTTTCAGTAAATGCCTGGTTTAAACAGGAGCATGAAACCAGCACAGACACAAAGGCTGTTCTTTATGGTATATTCACCCTGACCAAAACAAGAAAGGTGGCCAAAGTCCTGCAAGAGAGACCTTGTTCTCTGTTCTAAAATTTACACCCCAGTTTGAGAAACCCGAGAGGCCCTGAACTGGGGTTAGCAAAGAGAACTCTGGAAGCCAGTGGAGCGGTGTGAGTTCATTAACCACAGCACTTACAACTCAAATGCTTGAGCACCTACCTGCACTAAACCAGCATCTCTGGAGGCTCAACACACCTTGCAGGCAGCCAGCAGGCAGGGGCAGCCCTGTGCCCGCCTCTGCCAAAACAAGGCTCTCTCATTACCAGCCCATTTCCTGGGTATGAACTCCAGTTCCTGTAGCACACCACATTTTTTAACCAAATCACACCTCTCATCTTCACAGGCTGCCTGGATATGTCATCCCACAGGGAGATGCCCAGAAGGAGTTGGGAGGACTTTGCTCCCACCATCAGCACAATTTCTTGCACTGGTGATTTACACTGGGATTTCAACACACCTGAACAACATTTGGGACCTCACTAATTTTAACTGTCTGATGCCTTTCAGACCCTACCCTCCCAGTCAGTAACCTCCAGATGGCCCAATGTACAGCAGCCCACTAGATTTCCCCCACCATTACCTAGTCTCTCCTCATAACTCCAGATTTCCCTCTACCACTTGATCAGTAAAAAAAAGTTTAAATCCTCACGTTCCCCTCAAAACCTTTTCAGTCCCCCCAGGATTTTAAGCACCAGTGAAAGCCCCCCCCCCCCTTCTCTCTGTATCCCTCTGGCATCACCCAGGCAGATGCACAGGGGAGGGTACAGCAAATCTCTCCAAGGAATAATTGCGGAGGAATTCACCAGTAGGTCAAATATTTACCCAAGACTCATCAATGCAAATGTTTTCTAATCCTCCTGCATCTTTCAGGGATGGCAAAGGAATGGTGACTACACCTGTGATTTATACAGATGCATATAAATTAGAGTAATAAAGAGCTCACTTAGGTGATTTATTATGTAGTAATTGTATCACTTAGTCAAATATCTTTATTGTGTATGTGTACCAATATAGGAGTTAATAGTATAAAAGCAATACATACATTGCAGTAACAGTTCCTATACTTTCTTCTGGCCAGTTCTCAGTGCATTTTGGTGGTCTGACTGCTGCTTGACCACATTTCTGCTGAGAGTCACTCTGGCTCCATGAGGTGCACAAGGCCTTCCCACAATTTCCAAGCACAAGCTTGTAGCTATGTGTCTGAAGGTACCAGGCAAAAGCAGCACACTTGGTGGGGAAAGGGTGCAGAGATAAACCTATAAATACAAACCAATTTGGGGGAAGCAGCAGTGTCTCAGAAGAGGTTATTCCGTGGGATGAAATAATCCCAGGTTTAACTATTAAACCCAGCAACTAAAGACCTGACATCAGATCCTCCACTGGGAATGTCTCTGTTCCTGAAAAGCTACCTGAGACCCATGAAAACATTAATCATCAGAAAAGCATAATCCTCAGTCCAGTGGGAAGAGGTGTCATGGCAATGGATGAGAAAATCCTTCAAGCATGCAAACTAGAATGGGAAATGCCATAGGTACAAGACAAAGTCTCAAGTGCATGACACTAATCAGCTTAATCGCACTCAAGAAGGGCCCAGAGAAGTCAAGTGGCTGGGGAAGGAAATAATTACTTTTGTGCTCTCCCGCTAGAGCTGTCTAACCTGTCACCTTTGCTGCCACTGATGGGATCACTGACATCCTCAGTCCGATGGGGGACATTCCAGGTCGTTCACCCACCCATCCCCTTGCTTCCATGCAGGAGGCGTGCCTCCATGTCTGTATTTCCAGTGATAGCCAGCACCTTCCTGCCTTCCCAGCTTTGTGCCCTCAGTGACAGCTTCCCCCAGGGCTATGCTCCTCAGTCCCTAGGAAACTCTGCCCAGAAACGCCTCAAAAGCAGTGTGCCTGTGGTCACACATACCAGCAGTGAGGACACTGACTGCTACCACAGCCAAATAATTCTCGGGCATTTTTACTGCCCAGAAACTCAGGAGTGTATCTCCCAGGCTGTGCACAAGAGGGGTGTGCCAAGTGCCACAGGCAATCTTTTGAAATGTAACGCTGGAAGACTCTTCTGTCCTAACATGACAAAATAGGGACTGCTGGTGCATTTAACTACTCTGCAAGAGACACCTGGTATTTATCCCCGCTGCATCTGTCTCAGAAAAGGGGCGATGTTGGCACAGGCATTACCTTCAGGGACTTGCAGCAGTTTCTCTGCTCAACTTCCTCCCCCCTCCCCTGCCTCTGATGTTGCAGGGGAAACAACAGAGGGGCCTGCCCTCAGCACAGCGCTCAGTCTGGGAAGAGGAAAGGAAATGCGGGGGCAACTCACCATAGCACAAGGACAAGGGGACACCAAGCCACGTTCAGGCAGAGAGGAGAGGAAGGAGTCAGAACAGAAACACAGATCTGCAAACAGATCTGCAGACAGAGACTGTTGGCCAACACAGATGACAAATTCCCTGCCGTCTGTCCATAAACCACAACCGTGCAATGGTGGCTTGACACATCTAAAGTAACTGCAGCCCTGGCATTTATGACTCCTCTCCAGGAGTCAAATGCAGCACCACACAGCCCTGAAGTGTCGGCTCACTTCAGGAACCTGGGTCGCAAGTATCAGGAGTTTCCTTAAGGTTTGAGTAGCCTCAAAGCTGCCACCTGTCTCCTCCTCATAGAGGAAGGTCCAAGTACAGACTTAATGTTACTTCTGTATGTCCAGAGCATGCTGAAAAGTCCCATGGAGCAGGGTATCCTAGAGCAGACCTTCCCATCCTGTTTTCACCCCCTTGTAGCCCCCAGAGGATGTTCTTCAATGGGAAGTCCCCCTTCACCCAGGGGAGGGAGCACATCTTGCCTTGTGCAGTTTACATATGATCTGGATTCATGTCTCACACCCAGATAGAGAATCCCTGATGTGACAGCTCAGGAAAATCAAATGAAGTGTCAACCCTCTTTCATTTTCCAGTAAAATAACCCCCATATGGGAGAAAACACAGTTTCCCAGACATCTGCCACACGTTCCAGAAAAATGCATTACAGACATGCCACTAAGTGTGAAATAGATTTTTAAAAGTTAAAAAGCTATTGGATATTTAAAGGATGTGTGACATATCACAATATGCTGTAAATGCATTTTAAAGAAATAACAGCACCTCAAAGATACTGTGGAGGGATGCAATTAATTCTGTGCTTTGAAAAAAACCCTGGGTTATGGTTTCCTGGAGGAGGAACGCTGTTTTTAAGTACCTACTTTAATAGTTAATTATTGCATTGTAGGGGAAATCTGAGGCTTCAGAGAGAGCTGACCTATATGGTGGAAGGCTGCATGCAGCTATACTGATAGCACTAATTTTAATTAATCCTGCCACAAACTCTTCTTCTTTCCAACACCCTGTCTCATTTGCTTAGAGCTTCATTTGACTGGCAGCTTGAGCTGAAACTTACATAGCAGGTATGACTGCTATGAGGAAAAACTAAGTTGAATGTCAATGATTGCAAATAAAAAAGTGATTTTGTCTGTTTGTAAGTGTCCCAGTTGGTTTTTTGACTAGCACTTGTTGCTGGATGCTCCGAAACATTGCTTTCACACTGGGCAGCAGGGTAACCCAAGACCTCTTTCACTTATCCTCTAACAACCCATCCAAATGGAGATAAATTAGCAGCTGCCGTAGCAAAAAAAAAAAAAAATTGTGCTTTGAATATGCTCAGGAGAGACTGTCTGATATGACTCAATCCAATAAATTAAGACAGAATTAAGGATGAAAGTGGAATCTCAGTTTCTCCCTCTCCACACCACCTTCACAACACAACCTTTCATTGCATGTTCACATGTTCAGGTTTGTTTTTTTCCCACAGGATCCCTGCCCCCACAGGGAGGGATGGCACTCAGTGAAGACAGTAATGTGACGCCTCTTTAGCCAGTGGGCCTTACAGGAGTTTGCTGGCAGCAGGGAAACAGAAACAAGTAGGAATGAAAAGCATGCAGGCTATAGGGTAGGGACACGGCTTCACCCCACTACATGGGGTGCTCCCTTCTTGCTGCAGGCCGAGCCCTCCAGCGCTGCCAGCCTGCCTCCACTTGGGCTCACTGCCCCAGCCTTCTCAGCCAGCTTCTCCCATCCAGACCTTCTCCTCACCCACCCTGGTTTCTAGCCCCTCCAGCAGCCTCACCCAGCCCAACCAGTCCACTCTCCAGGCTGCTCCCTCGTGCCATTGCTGCCCCGTCCCTCCACTCTGGACAACAGATACCTGGTGGATAAACTTTCCATTTCAGATCCCTGCTGGCTGCCTGACCCAGTGGCCTTACCTTCCTCCTGGGCTTCTCCGTCCCCCACTTCAGTATCCTTCCCCAGAGTTTTGCCTGGTCCCTGCCTCCCAGACCTCAAATTAAGATTCTTTTTAAGGGACAAAATGACTGTTACAATGGAAAAGTTGGACAGCTTTTGAAAACCATGCTACCACCTCATGTAACAATGGAGATTATGTCTTCCATTTCTTTGGTTCTATTTGTGTTCATGGCCCTTGTATGAACTGTGTGAGATTCTTCAGAAATCCTGCTGGGCAGGAAAGGAAGGGAAAATATTACTCGGCACCCAGGAAGAAAACATATAATACGAGGATTTTGTCCACAGAGAGAAAGATAACAGGGTCAACCTACAAGAAAAAGGGAAATTGAAAAGCTCTGCCATGGGATGAAAAAAATGCTACAAGAAAACAGTGAGAAGACTGCTGTCTCCAAAGGATTTTCCTGTATAAAACAAGTGGGATAACATCTAGAGCCTCCTCCACTCACTAAAATCCCACTTCCAGAGAGGGGTCCAGATGGGAAGACAAGTACAGTTGCCAGCACAGAGGCTGCTAAACAGTGGGTCAACAAGTACAGAGAAGGGAGAAGCAAACGCCAAAGCTGGGAAGGATCCTTCTCCATCAAGAAAATTGATCAGAAAGGAGCCACAGGGAAAGAAAAAAGCAAGCAAAAAATTGCCTTGAGGGAAAAAAATATCCTTCATTAAGAAATATCACAGTTGGCCGGTGGCACTGAACATCAGGCAGTACCAAAGGCAATATATTATTACTGTTGCACTTCTGTGAGGCTGTCTTTTTTAATATAACTCACTCATGACAAACATTTTCAAGGCCTGGCCTGAGTCTCACATGTGGACAAAGCAGAGCCTGCCAGAATCACCTAGAAACCCAAGAGATTTACTCAAAACAAAAATTACATCACAAGTTGGTAAATGCGTGAACAAAAACAATTACATAAAAACTGCAATACATCACAAAACCTACTTTTCTTGAATATGCTTTAGCCTGATTACTGGTAACAATTCTTGTTAACATCTGCTAGCTGGCTGGTAAATGATCTGTAGAACATTTTGTAGAAAATAAGGACGTGGTATTCTTAGGGGAACACTAGGGTGAAGCGTTCTTGGCTGAGAAGCAAGATGCAGAATATAGGTAAAGACAGGAAGCATTCCTTTTGGGGTGTGTGAATGATGGGGCAAGTCAGATTTGCCAAGTACAGGCGTTTCAGCATGCTTCCAAGTAATAAGCAGGGCTTAGAAGATGAGCAGATATCTTTGATGTGAGAAACCATCAACCTCTGCATGGAAGAAAATACTTCTCCACCCTCAAATATTGAGCTCCTACATCTTTCGTGCCATGAAAGAGAACAGCTGCTGTTTGTTACAAACTGCCTGTTCCAATAGGGAGGTTAATATTTTACCATGTGTTTTCTTTCCTTCCTTCCCTTCTTGCCTGTTGAGGCAAATCTCAGAGCTAGCATTACAAGCACAGGATTCAGCAGCTTTCTCCTGGATGAATTTGTACTAATGTTAGCCTTTTTCATCCGTGACTCTTTGAGAAGAGAAATCCTGTGACTCTTTGAGAAGAGAAATCCCCCAGGAGGTACATTTGGTTCACTCTGCCTCTCACGACATCCAGTTGCTACAAGCAGTCTTAAAGCCCTTGTAGTATTTCAGTGTTTTTTGCTACCCTAGGGAGGTAGTGATAAACAATACCAAGTTATTAAAGTAACGATGAAACAGCCCTCACAAAGGATCAGGGGTCAGGAACAAGGCTGAGACAGCACTGTTGGTTCAACTTTTGTAAGCGAATCCTTGAGCATCTTGCCCAGCTTCCAAGCTGGGGCACAGGGCCAGGAGATTGCAGCTACACAGCTCCCAGCCAGCATGCTGAGCTCACATCTGTCCGTGCCTGCCCACAAGAGCCAGCCCTGGTTAGCAGGGATTAGCAGAGCACCAGCTACATCCCAGAGAAGGGCTGATCCAGCAGCAAGTGTTACCCAGGCTGACTCAGGAGGTGGTCACCTACCAGCAGCCTGTCCCTGCTCCCAGGTAGATGCACCCCTCCGACTCTGCCGCTCGGAAATGAGCACAGTGCTCCCACACACTGACAGTTCAGGATGGGGATGTCAGAGATGCCACGAGCACGTCGGAGGGCATGGGAAGATAGCAGCTGACCTGGGCTTGGAATGCTCTAAAGGGGGATGGAAGCAGCCTGTGAGCACAAGGAAGAAGCAATCCCACCCTGCCATGTAGAAATCCCCTCCAGAGAGAGCAGAAATCTGCCGTTTTCACAGGTAAACTCTCACACCTCTGCAGAGCCCTGGCCTTTTCCCTCATTCTAACTAAGCCAACGAGTGATGTCCTCTGTTTAAATCCTACATCCAGGTCTTCCCTTTAAGCCCTGGTTTTTTACCCCAGGAAGTCTGCTGTCCACAACACTGGCCAAGAGAGGCACTTTACAGAAGGAGCCAATTCAAGGGCAGGAACAGTCAGTGCAGACAGGCTGCTAGCAGCAAAACCCAGGAATGACAGCAAGGGAAATAATAAAAGAGGGGGAAAATGACAGACTGCCACAGACAGAGAGGAAAAGGGATAGACAGGGTGGCTAGTCACAGGGGAGTCTGCTAGAGGAGTTGCAGGGACTCAGAAGCATCAAATCACACTCAAGGAGGGGGAGCAATGGCTTCTTTTATAGACTGAAGCACAGTAGGTGATGACAAGGGGAGACTGGGGGAGAGAAAACTAAAGGAAGAAAGGATAAGCAAAGAGTGTGATGTATCATTAGCGAGGACAGATTTATCTTTCCTCTTGGGTGAATTGCAGTACGTAAGTGTAAATGGCACCATTGTCTCAGGGGGACAGATGGTTCCCCACATCACAGCTTTGCGCATCCCCCACCCCTCCTGAGGGAGTTGCTCCCCCTCCCCAATCTGTGCTGATGCAATGGGCATGGGGAAAGATGGAGAAGGGAAAGGCAGGGAGGCCAAGCTAAGCTTTCCATCTCTATCCCCACATGCTGACTTTGCAGTCAAGGGATGGGCAAGTGAAAGCTGTTCCAGCCACAGCACTGCACCCAAACTCCATCCCTCAGACCAGCCAAGCCATCCAAACCCCTATGCAGACCCTCTAGCAGAAGGCTTACACTGCCATCACACCACCTTCTTGCTTCACCAGTCCTTGATGGCAGTCAGAGATCAAACACTCACGCTGATTGTCTCAGATCTATCAGCTGCCTTCACTACCATTGATTTCAAGGGTTTGCTGAGATGCCTGCCAAGGTCAGCAGACATTTGCATCATCTGTTCCCCACCTAGATAACCTCCACTTATCACTCCCCATCAGTATCTTACATCCTCATCATCACACTTCATCTCTCATTTTACAAGTCCAGCTGCACTCTCATCTGCCTTCCTTGCTCATCTCAACTTCATTCCCTGGCTGCTGGTCACAACTCTGATGTCTTCTCCAGATAGAATAAAAAAACCATCTCCCTGAACTAGACTGTCTCCTCCACCAAAGCTTTAACTGAGATGATTCCTTCTCAGTTCCACAGCTGAGCCCAGACAACCCCACCAAGGAGGGGAGGCAGGTAGGGCAGCAGTTCCTTCCAGGTGGAGGAGCACAGCTGACAGGAGGTAGCACAGCACAAACTCACAGCCCAAGGAGCAGCAGTGACAAAGAGCAAGGCAAGCCCAGTCCACCACCAGATCTATCCCTCTGAACAGGCAGCCCCAGCTGGTGGCCCTTCCCACCACTGCTCAGCCCTGATCCCATTGCCCCCACCAGCCGGAGGCTGCAAAACCTCATTTAAGAGAAGCATTTGTCCAACAGGATCTCTCTCCTTCAGCCCTGCCGCTCAGCAGGCAGGGAAGCACGGGAGAGGCAGTGGCACAGAGACACATGAGGCACTCCAGGAAGGGGCTGGCCAAGGTGCTCTGGGCCAAGTGGGACCAGCGGGCAAAGCAAGCACAGGACAGAAGTGGGTGCAAGCTTGAGCCTGGTCTGTCCTACACCAGACTAGAGCCTTCCTACACCAAAAGACAGTACCTATCCAAAAATAGTGTCTCGCCAGGACTACAGAGATCTTTCCAGCTTAGAGGCTTGGCAGACTCTTTACTCTGTTCCCTCCATAGGTCTGTAATGGGCCAAGTTTTTCATACTCTCATCTTGGCCGTACTGGGACCAGCTGCAGGCCATTTGCTGCAGAGGGGCTGCAACTCTGTTAACTGCTCCTCACCTGAAGCAGCTCCTGTCAAGGATTATGCTCACAGCCCACAGCTGCAGGCCCTTTCCAATGGTCTGGGTGGGAAGAGTGTCAAGTCCTCAAAGAGGCAGCTGGTCAATTTGTTAGTGGTTAATTTCATTAATTCACTTTGTTATAACAAGACATGCAATTAGCGGTCTGGTCAGAGTATTTTATAGGTCTTGAACTCAAAATGAGTGTTTTTATTGCCCTTTCTATTCCTACAAGAGCCCCTTTGGCGCTCTCACACACACCCTGCTCCAGTGTTCATGAAGGCTGAAAAAGGCAAACGGACCATTTTTCAAAGAATAAATGGATCTCATCTCCAAGGCAAAATATATTCCAGTGAATAAGCACAATATGCTCCAGGAAGGTTTTTCAGCATTTGTTTCGGTTCAGCAATGCACTTCTCAGAGGGATGGGGAGGTCCCCCAGCACAGGCACTGCTACCATCCCTGCATCCTAGCTGAGCACATCATCCCCCTCTTCTGGCCCAGCACTACCAGATACCCCCAGGCTGCCCCAAATACACAGTGCTGTGTGACAAGACCAGACCAATCTTCCCAACCTCACCTGAAGAGCAGTGGCTGGTGCATACAGGTCTGTTTTTACTAGGTGTAACAGAATAACACTAATTTGTACCAGGCAAGGATATGACTTGCATCTTCTACACTCTCTCACCTGCCACATTCATTGACCATACACCCAGGGACCGTTTTAAGGCACCTCATCAAAAGCTGTTGCAGCAAGAGTCCTAGCCCCACTTTCCTGAAGCATCAGGGCACAGAGGTCTAGAAGGTCTTTTATTGCTTTTGCAATGTATCAGGGAAACAGGGCAGTACAAACACACAGCAGAAATACCCCTCTCCTAAACCACAGGCTCCTCTGTGTTTTGCAGCTAGCCCTTCCTCCAACAATAGGAATCTGTGCTTCAATAACAGCAAAAGTGCTCAGAGATTTGAATGAAGACAGTAAGGATGCACCGTGAATTTTCAGCCATATTTCCAATTCTGTTAGACCCTATGAACATTAAATCTTCAGTCAGAGCCCTGGTTTTGTTATGTGCTGTTGTCTTCTTCATTTCCAAACCATGGTCTTTGAGTTCTCACTATAAAAAAAGCCTCCAGGGAGTAAGCTAAAGGGATGGAAGGCAGGGATTTATCCTGTTTCAACATTTGTGCTTAGATACACGGGGCCATCTTGCAAGCCAGCCAAATTTAGACCTCATCCCTTTACATCTGCCCACTTGCCCGGAATTGCATACATCTCACATACACACAACACAGCCAATTTCTTACAGATCTCAAGCATGCAAATCCCCTTCAAACGCATCCATCCCTTGTGTGCTACTAATGACAATGCACGAGTTTAAATTCCATTTACACCATGTCTGACTGTGCAAATGGTTCCTCTAAACTTCCCCTCGTAAATTTGCACATCAAATGACCTGCACTAATGGCACTCCCTTGTCACTAGTTTTGTGAAGACAACTTCCTTCCCAACTACTTTTGAAGGCCCTGAGCTCTATCATGCTTCCTCTGCCACCTGCCTACCAACCACAATCAGGAAACCCCTATCCTAAGAAAAAGCTGGAATTTAGAGAATTACTTTTCCCCAATCCAGAGTCCAGGTGGGTGGGGTTCCTCTCCTCCCACAAAACTAAGATTGCCCAATATTTCATTATGGAAATATTAAAACATTCAGACTGCACCGTTTCCAAAACTAAACCTGCTCCCTACCTTTCCCTTTGCCTTTTTCTAGAGCATCTGGTAACCAAAGAGCATAGCAATCCTAAATGCAAACCCTACAGCCTGCTATCCAGAAACTACTTCTCTGCTAAAGGAAGAACAGGAACTTCCAGAGATCTGCTTTACCCTCTGAAGAGAGGGGTTCAGTTAAGCACACAATTTCCTGCTACAGTCTGGCAGTCTGTCAAATATATACAGAGACCCTGGCTGGTTTTCAGACAGGTAGAGTTAGATGGGGTAAAGCCTAACCAGCTTTCCAAGAGGAGAATTAACAGGGAAATTAGAGATCAGTTCACAAGGGTAGGAAATGTCTGCTTTGAGGCACATTGCTGACACAAAAGGGGAGGAGAGCAGTTGATGATAGATTGGTCCAGTGCATTCAGTGCCTTCAAATATTAATCAAGATAATGGGCAACTGACTTATTAGAAGTCACCCTTATTTGCTAATAGCAAACTTCACTCCAGTAGGGAGCCTGGCAGAGTGGCAGAAAACCCAGCAGAACCTAAAGCAGTCTTGCTCCCTCTTAAAGCTTGAAAAGCATCTGGCACATGCCCAGGGGAACACCAATGCCACCAACACTGCATATGCACTGGAGAGCTCTGGTCAGCTCAGTTTCCCATGCAACAGGAGCAACTGCAAAGTTGACTTAGCATGTTGTAGAGTGCAGAGGGGTTAGATAACCTCTTGCAGAAAACAACCTTGCACTTGGTGTACAGATCTGTTCTCCTTGGTTGGAAGGAGGGCACAGCAGCAACATCTGCCTGATTGCCTAGAATGATACAAAGCTGTCAAAAGTCCTCAAATAAATGCCTCAAATAAATTCTTCATGTGTCTTCTGAGATAGACTTTTTAAGAGAGACAGGATGGAGCTGCCTTTAAAATGGAGACACATGAACAACATATATATTTTACTGTTTTTCAAATATGCACATAAAAGCTGATACTGATGACCCCAAGAGCAGAAAGATCCTTAGGTCCTCAAGAATGATGAATGCTGCTTAAATTTCATAAGCCACTCAATTGTTGATGTATTATTATACTTTCTGGTCACATTTCCAAGCTTCTCTCTACCTACTAGAGATGCAGAAAGCCATTATTTTTATTTATATATACACACACGTGAAAAGCAAAAGTAAAATTCAGATGATTACAGGAGCTCAGGCCTTAAGACAGTCATCAACTACTACAAGATTTGCAATAAATTTGCAGGTCGTGCTTGTTTATTACAGAACTACATCCAGTTGTTATGAAAACTGTCCAGGATTTGACAGTGTACAAGCTTAAGGCAGAAACAAGTACAACATACTACAGAATCTGCACTGGACGTAAACAAATTGCCCAAACTGGTATTTGACATGGGCATATTATATATATAACACAATCACCCAAAGCTTAATGAGATTTGTTGTCCCCTTAACCACACAGCACCCAAAAAGCAGTGATTTTGGCAGCCCACAGTCCCCATGCACCGTGGCACCAGCTGCCACAGTCACCAAGAGAGGTATCAATCCACACACCCACATTTTCTTTTCTCCTCCAGCACTTGATTCTGCACTTGGCTCTCAGAGGGCAGTGCCAGCATGAAACACCACTATTGCCATCATCAGCCATCCTATATTCCACTGACTCATATATAAATGATGCCTATGGCACCAGGCAGGGAAGAGGTGGGGAGTAAATGTGGAGGTTTCCTCTGTTGCCAACCAAAATGCTCAAGGCCAGACCTGTTCCATTGTGCATCAATCACATGGTCCAAGCTGACAATGCTGCCAGTAAAAGCTACAGGAAAGGTACCTGCAGGAGCAAGGTGGGATTTTTAGCAGCAGGTATGATGGCAAAGCCCCTGTTCGGTGGATATTAAGGCTAATGATCTACAAGGCAGCTCCTCAGCACACACAGTCATACCAGCTTTAAGAAGCCACTCTGCTCAATACTCTGTAAAACACAGCTCCCAGTACTAAAAATTAAATGTGCATATAAGCTTTTGCTCATCTGGGACCTGACCTGCTGCTCCTACACCACTGAAATCAGCTGGAAATGCAACACTTCACTGCTTGAGAGCAAAACAGAAGCCCAAATGGCCAACAAATGCACCAAGGGGTTGGTATATAACAAAAAGCAAGAAAATGGCAGAGTAGTGAACTGCAGAGCTTCTCTCATTACTGCTACAGTTTTAGCATTGATTTTATTTTTTTAATGGCACACTTCACTCATGCTCACGCTGTCGTGCCAATATTATAAATGTAACAGCAAAGGGAGGCCTGGGCCTCCTGGGAAGCATGTCTTTTAAAGGAAAGCTCAAAGGACAAACCAAATCTATTGCATTTGACCCTCGGGATGGATGAAGTGTAAAGTCTTCATGGAACCCCAAGGAGTCAAATAGCATTGCAGACATCCAGGCATCTGTCACAATCTTCTCATAACTTGCAAAGTGCACGAGGATCCATTTGCAAGGTGCCATGTGGCATACCCATTATTTAGCCCCAAACATTTTATAAATTCATAAGATAAAGGCTCTACAGTTGTTCGGGAAACATGTTTTTACACTTTTTATCCTATTCCCTATCCAAGCTTGACTTCAAAACCTATATGACAGGGTTTAGGTTTTATAAAAGGGAAAAAAATCTTACAGTCATTCTCATAACCGTATCTCAAATATTGACTCTATTAACATTGTAGCTGCAACAGCTCCATGATCTACAAGTCTGAGTGGTCCAGCCTCCAATTATCAAAGCACAAATTAATCTAAACAAACCAGCTGGCAGGTTGCTCACGTGCTGCATCACACCAACTTTCTAATCAGGAGACAAGCCAGGCTCCAGGTATGTGTTGTGTTGCATTGCATTCCCAGCTGATACAGCACTTACCTGTCTCTAGTAAAGTATATCAGGAATAAAAAAAAAAATCTGCTTCCCAATAAACCAAGGTTATTCAAGCATTCACTTGTGCTGTATGTAAAGCCATCCCGAAAACATGCAAATCACCAAACTTGAAAGCATCAGGCTCCTTTTCACCACACACTAAAACGTCGAAAAGCACAGTAAATACTCCCTTTGGGGACAAACACCTCAAGTTTCACATGGATCATAGTCTTCTTCTTAAAAGGGAGTTAGGATCTACAACTTTTGCAGTGACAGCATCACACATCTCTACACTAATATGCTTCCAGATGCAATTTTAAAGCAAAGAAATAAGTGGTTCTTTCTCCTATTACTGCACTGCAGCAAAGCAATATGGCAGCTGTTTAATAGCACATAACAAAATTGCAGGACTGCTCACAAAAGGAAAAATAATCTTCAGGAGAGGGGGATTTAAGTAGTTAGAATGCAATTACCTAAATTGAAATTTGGTGGTTAATGACCCCGTGCTTAAAAAAATTGCTACACAGTCCTTAACTATCAGAGCTTCCATTTTAAATCTCATTGACAGTACTTCTATAGCAGCAATCATGAAGCTCTAGCCTAGTAAAAAATTCCACAAGAAGATTAATAGGCATTTAATTAATGCCCCGTCTTTTTGCTGAATCTTCATGAAAGGCCAGGTGTTGACCTATGACAGTGGCTCACCTTGCCCCTGCTTAGCTTAAGCACATTGGAGACCCAATAGCTCCACATAGCAAGGATGAAAAGCAGGCAAGCATATCAATTCCTAGAAGACATGATTTAATTTTCACAAAGAAGAAGCATCTTTTTATGAAGGGTCTGATTCCCAGCCAGGGAGGAGGCCACAGTGAGGCATCTGCCACCAGGCCATGCAAATGTATCCTTTATAGGGTGCTTTTAAAAAAAAAAGTGTGATGCCAAGAGCATGTGATGCCAAGTGCATATGATTATGTGTAAAAAGTCTTCAGGGTGCAGAAACAGCCCCTCATTTGAGAAAAAAAAAACTTACTTAAACTATTTTTTGCGTGATCCATTGAAAAAGAGGAGTACAAGGGGTTGAAGGGAAATCAGAGGAGGGGTTGAATCCTCACCTCTCAGTCTCCACTAGTCATGTAATCTCCCAGCATCACACAGCTGAGCTGAAACCTCAGGTTTGACATAACCCTTCCAAAAGGTTTCCAGCAGCCCCACCATTGCCCTTCAGTCCCTGATGTCTCCTGTAGCCAGGTGTAAGGTGATCAGCAGGCAACTGGATGAGGCTTTTTCCTTCTTTGTATAGTTTCTAATAAGAAAAAGTCCTTTTCTGAGTCAAAGAGCACACTTGTCTGCAGATTAGGACAAAAGTAACATTTAAAAACCAAAATAGCCCAATTTCTTGAATAATAGTTCCAACAACTTAAAGCAAACTCCTTGCAATATACCAAATTGGAGGGATTATTATGAGCAACACTTTAGCCAGAAATAAGGACAGGCTCTTGTCTTCTGCCACCAAACCTCCTTCCCCCATCCAAAATCAAGCCTTCATCCCAAACCCAAGCTGTTACTCTTCTTTCACTTCCCAAATCTAGCCTTTTATCACAACACAAATGTCTTGTGCTTTACTCTGAGTCCTGTTCTGAGTTCTGCTCTGCCACATGCTAGGACAATATTCCCAGGACGTAATAACTAGCACAGGCACACAGTGACAGAAAAGCAATGCATAATTCAATACAAAGTTTTAAAATTTTATAGAGCAGCCAGTAGAAAGGAAAGCAGAATATCTAAATCTCCAATGTGTTCTCAGCCATAACCTGCATTTGAGACTGCAACACCTCTTCAGTGGCTTTTGAACTTTAAGACAAGAGCTCAGAGCTCAAACACAAACCTTAACCTACACTTGAAATTAAAACAAATCTCATCCATTTAAGGTCAGCTGTTACTGCTGACACTACCTCAAGTCTTCACCCGGGGTTTGGCTCGTAAAGCTGAAAATACTCTTGGGAACATTTTGCTAGTCTCTACTGTATGCCCAGACACTCAGATTTAATCTAGAAGCCTATACATCAACACTAAGCATCCTTATGGGTAATACCCACCTAACTAGCAACTAAGAAACTTCCAGGTAGAAAGTGCTATCACTTGAAATTTCCAGCTAGAAAAATGCTCACATAAAATTTCAGACCAACCTCTCTGATGACTCATCTTCTTCTCCATTTCCTCCACACCATCAATAATCCCACAGTTCAAAAAACACCAGCTCTTCTCTACCTGGAGCCCACCTGGCAGGCTCCAGCCAATGAGCTGTGCAGGTGGCCATCATTTGCACTGATGGGCTGCAGAGGCCCTCCTGCTGTCAAGGCACTCAGTGTGAATGATAACACATGTGTGTGATTGCTGACCATGGAAAGGAGGACATGCTTATGTCCCAGAGATCCCTCCGAGGGTGTGTGGAGCACAGCATCAAACTCTCCCATTCCTTCCTGGCCAGACATCACAACAAGACCTGGGTAGGACAGTGACATGTGCTAAATGGAAGGGCAAGGGGTCACCTAGGTACCCCCGCAATCAGGGTACAGAGGCAGTGGTGGTTCCCTCACTAAGGGCAAGGTGAGCTCTCACTGAAGCCTGTATTCTCAGACACCTCCACCATTCATGGCAGTCTGAAAAGCTCCTGGGCTAGCAAATCCTACTCTGTCCCAGGTGAGAAGGGAGCTGGGAAGGGGAAGAACAGGCCTTTCTAATACACCTCTCCTCACACCTCCACTCTCCCCGCACCCAGTCCCTGTGCCTGGGACTATCAGCAGCTCTTTCTGAAGTCCCTTCTTTCATAATCAATTTCCTTTGATCACACACTGAAACAGCAGAGGTTCTGTCTAAACACAAGCAATGAACAAAGAAGGTCATTAAATATGTAATAAAAGTTATTCCTTACCTGCAAGGCACCCCAGGAGGGCAGGATGAGGGAAGGATGGGGCAGGAGGGAGCCAGAGGCGGGGAGGGAGAGGGGGCAGCTCAGAAAGGATATGGGTTGCACACCATTTTGATGCACCAGCTCCGTGGGCTGGTGGTCTGCTTCAAGCAGAAGAAGACAACTGGGGCTAAGTCTGGGTAGGGGACATCAGGATCCGGAGGGGAGGTGACTTCTTCATCCTCACCCAGCTCCAGGGAGGACGGCGACTGCTCCGGTGGCGTTTGTTGCTCCGAGATCCCCAGATCCACAGGCTCCAGTGGGCAGATGGCAGAGGTGTGAAGGGGCTGTGGGCCTGCAGGCCAGGTGGAGGGAGGCTGGGGGACATACTCTGCCATGCCAGCCACAAGCAAGAACCCCTGGAGAGGAGGCGAGAAAGAGAAATTAAATCCCACAAGGAATCAGCAGCAAAAGCACAGCACATCTGTGCTCTCCTAGCAAGTCCGGAGCAGGGGAGAGCTGCAGGACTGATGGCTCTGACAAATGATAAACCATGTTCACACTTGGTGCTGAAGCAGTTTTAAGCTCTTTGCTGCCAGTCACTCTCTCCACCAAGACTCCTCTGGCCACTCCTCTCCATCACCATTTAAACCATCCCTGTAGGCCCTGAGACACCCTGTCACAATGCTGCACCATCTCAGGGGACAGTGCCAGCTCTTTTGGAGGCAGCCTGAGCACCACAACAGAGCACAATGTTTTGAACAGCGCGGGCCCATCCTGACACAACAGAGCCATCCTGCCCTTGCAGTCCTTAGCAGGGTCCTGCCAGCTCCAGGTTCAGCTTTGCTGCCCCAGCTCTCCCATCCAAGGGCACTCTGGGCTGGCCCTGTGCCACACCATCGCACGGGCTCCCTCAGACTGACACTGACAAACTCACGTCAAACCCATACACAACAGTCACTCATTCAAACAGGGAGCTGTAACACAAGACAGCAGTGGGATTAAACATTAAGCACCTTTTACTGGAATTTGTTGCGCTCTCCTATGCTGGGGCAGTGGAAACACCATGAACACGGGCTGTAAAAGTTATTCCACTAAATGGAAGGGTCAGAGAGCGTGGGTGGGCATGAGAAGAGCAGGTCTCAAGATCACTGGCAGCCTGTGCTGGTTTTGGCTGGGGAAGGGTTAATTTTCTTCATAGTAGCTGGAGTAGGGCTGTGTTTTGGATTCGTACTGGAAACGTTGTTGATAATACAGATGATTTAGTTACTGCTGAGCAGCATCAAGGCATTTTCTGTTTCTCATATCACCCCACCAGTGAGTTGGCTGGGGGTGCACAAGAAGCTGGGAGGGTTCGCAGCCAGGACAGCTGACCCCAATTGACCCAAGAGATATTCCATATCATATGACATCATGCTCAGCACATAAACCTGGGGGAAGAAGGAAGAAAGGGGGACATTCGGAGTGATAGAGTTTGCATGATGAAGTCCTGCTTTCCTGGAGACGGCTGAACACCTGCCTGCCCCTGGGAAGTGGTGAATAAATTCCTTTTTTTGCTTTACTTGAGTGCACATCTTTTGCTTTACATACCAAACTGCCTTTATCTCATTTTTCTGCCTTTTTCTCCCTTTTACTCTTTTGATTCTCCTCCCATCTCAGCTGGAGAGTAGTGAGCAAGTAGCTGTGTGTGGCTTAGCTGCTAGCTGGGGTTAAACCACAACACTCCTGCACACTGCAGAGCACCAAACTTTTGCTAAAAAACATCACTTTGCTGCCTGGGTGCTGTCCATTCAAAAGCGGAGTGGATGTGGCTTGTCAAAGTGAGGGGAATGTAATAAACTCCAAGGCTTGGCTTTGAAGGGGTGTTGCATGGACACTCTTAGGAAAGAGAGCTTCCCATTTTCTTCCCTTCACCCTGCTGGCATGTTCAACCCTCTGGAGTGCCTATGCTGCGAGTGCAGATTTAAAAGCCACACAAGAGCCCTCAGACACACTGCAATACAGAAAGGGACGATCAGCAGCAAGAAAGGATGTGTCTGTCCATGGCACAGACCTCATCTCCTCGCATACTGGCCATAGGTTATCCTCCCTGGCACTTGTCTCAGTTCTCTGCACTTTAGGCTCACAAAGCCTGTGCACACCTCTGTTGACACTGCTCTGCCTTGGCAATGCACCCTTGACATTTCAGCCTGTGACCCTTTAGATGCTCACACTGCTGGATCCATGATCTGCAATGCTCTCCACACCAATCCTCTGTCAGGTGCTTGCCAACCACTCCACCTTGGGTTGCAGTGCCTCATCATTCCCAGATGAGACCCTGAAACCTCTGCCTACCCATACTGTTTTGTCAGCCACCTGCTTCCAACACACACTTTGATCCAAAGCTTTGCTTGTTCTTCGAGGCTTGGTATTTGTCAGAATAAAGAGCAGCAAGTGCAGGGGTTTAGAAAGCAGACATAGTGTCCCTTAGGGGATAGCAGAGAAACTCTTCGAATTCATTATCCCAAAGGCCTGCAGCTATTGGAAAGCACAGATACCATGTCTCCTGACCAGCTTTGGGATGCTGTTCATAATTTTTTAAGCCCTGTGAAAAAACTGCCACTGCATCTTTCTCACCATCTAACACCGCTGTTTTCAAAAAAACTTTCAGCAGATTTTTTACTCTGGGCACCCATGCAACTACTTGTACCACCTTTTCCATTGCCTATTCCCACCAGCTGCCCATTGCCTGCTCTGAGCTGGCTCCCTTGCAGGCTATTAACATGAGGTGGCTGAGCCCAACTTCCCTCCCATTACAGCACAGAGGAGAAAGATTAGCAGAGACAGCCAGGAGGAATTACTTATTATGGTGCTCAGAGCATGCACACTGATGAGGGCATGACAGTTCCAAACTGCAGCGTACAAAGCTTCGTAATTACCAGTACAACTGAGAAAAGGAATAGGAGAAACAACCCCATCAGCATTTCCCTGCTTTCCCTTCTGCAAGCATCCAGGGCCTCTTCTCCATCTCACCACTGCTAGATGCAGCTGGGACTTTGGGATGCTGCTCTGCCCATGTGAAACACACATGCACAAACTGGATAGTGTGCATATCACAGACAGTTCATCACTCTAATTTGTGCAGCTATGATTGACTCATTAGGGCTCATATGGACACAGGGCCAGGTGAATCCCTTTGGAAGTCCTGAAGCTAAATACAGTCCTGGAATGACAGCTGCCCCACTGGAGATGTGAGTAATACCCGTTACCTTCCTGAGATTAAATCCTGTTCTGCCTCCCAAGGCTGTGATCACGAGGTATTTCCTACATTAAGCAGGATTAATATTCTGTGTCAAAAGAGAGAGAGGGGAAAATCAAGCAGTGGGGCACTTCCGAGCTCTTCACACAGTCAGTCCTCCCATCTCAACTTCAAAGAAGAGTAGAGTGGTTTTCCTGTCAGAGACTGGTCCAGGGTCCTCTCCGCTACCATTTCAGATGTGGATCAGCTATTTCCCCTATTTTGGTCTGGCTGCAACTCATGCAATGCTGCTATTTTCTCTGGGATTGCTATCACTGGCCTTCCCATGCTGTAGTGTTGCTCTGTAACTTGGTTGTAGTCAGCCTGCTACAGTATTTCAACCCAGGGGAGCCCTGTTTAAATCAAAATGAGGAATGAGTTTGGCAAACGCATGTATCTGCATGCACAGAAAAATGTGCATCAATGGACAAGGTCCCTACCCAGATAGAAGACAATTATAGTAAGACTCAACAGAATTATAGATCTCCAGGACTTGCCTTTGGGATGCCTCTAACCTCCCCTTTGTGCAAGTGCAGCTTACTGTGACAAGGGCAATACAAGAGGACAAGGATACAAGAGGATGGTAATGGGGTGGCCAGATGCTTGTTCTTCTTACCCAGCCTTTTGCTCAGGCAAGCCTAACCCCAGCTGGTGCTGCAGGCCAGACCTATCAGAAAAAATCAAATCCTCCCCACTCTGGACTTTTCTGGCCAAATGTCCCCCAAATACACAAAAACATTCCACTGCAAAAGTTACATACCACTGGAGGAGCAATGCTACACCAGCTGCACTTCCCTCCTGGGGAAGGGAAGTTATTTGTGGGCTGGCAGCTCCTCCTGCTTCTCTCCCTGCACAGCCTGTGCCAAACCCTTCTGTGGAGCCAGGTCTTAAGTCTGCACCGTCCATGCCCAAGGAGCATTTAAAACCACCACCATGCTGAGCTGAGCACCCACTGGTGCTACGTCCGGCACACACACCTGCCCTGGACACGTGTGCTGGCAGGAAGCTCGTTGCCTTGGCAAGCACAAGAGAAGCTGACAGCCTCTGGCTCAACCTTTCCCCAAGAGCACCTGGTCCTGCCAGACTACTGAGGAGGAAGGGAGAAGGATGCTCTAAAACAGCAAGAGAAATTGTGGACTTAATGAAAAGTGGAAATTGATCAGGAATAAAAGGAGGAAATATCATGATGCAGGAGAAGCGCTACAGATTAGGGGTGTCTGTCCAAAAAGGCCGATGTCACCTCCTGGCATACATTGCAGAGGTCTCTGCTCAGACACCCTCCCCCCTTGGGCTGCAACCAACATCCCAGGGCTGTCAGTGCCATGATCTGCCATGAGCGAGCCAGCCCAAGGTGTGCTGCAGGCACCACACTCCAGCCAAAGCAGCCTCCCAGCTTCTCACTGCTCCCTTGGCAAAGGGGCTGACAGGGGCCATGGGTGAGGGAGGGCTGATGGGGCCTTTACAAGGCTCGTGCAGGCCTTTCTGGGCTATTGCAGCTTGGCAGTGAAAGGGCCTTTTGCAGCCAGCCAGGACAGGGAAATACCGGAGAGAGGTCCCCAGAGCACTATCCCGGTGCTGGAGGGGATCCACCCACAGTCCAGCGGGATGACAACTCCCCTCTCATGTGGGGACCATCATGGGACCATCCTCAGAGTTCCTCACCATCAACCCTAACCATACATCCCTTGCCAGCCCACACTGCCTCGGAGCTGTTCCTTCCTGCCTGCACACTGCTCACACAAACAACACCAGGGTCCACATCAGAACTGAAAGTGCAGAGTATATTTCCTCTGAAAGCAGCTCAATGTACACACAGCACCTCCCATTCTGAGGGCACACAAGTCCTTTCCAGACCACCCATCACCATCAGTCACCCATTACTCAGAAGCAGCAGGAAGCACAGCAGCCACTCTGTCCTGCTAACACCCTTGCAGAAGATGGACAAAAATGACAACCTCCAGCTGGCGTTGCAGGGGAGAGCAAGCTGGCCCCATCAGCTGGAGCAGCACCTGAGGCACACATATATATTTATTTCTCATCTCCAAACATCCATCCGAAAGTTGACAAGCATCTGGGGGCACGGCTTTTGCAGCCAGCTTCGTACAGGCCCAGACTTATTTAAGGAGGTCTCTGACTGTGGGACACATTTAGGAATGCGTGTGGGTGACCCCGTTCGGCAGCTGCGTGAGCCTCCCGGGGTGCTCTGCCCAACGTGGCGGTGAGCCCGCTTGTTTGTTGCTATAACTGGCAAGTGTTACCTTTGATGCGTGTGTCTGGCTGCAGGGATGTGTTAGTCATACAGGTTTCACATTTGGAGCATTTGTCGTGGTACAATATAATTAGTGGTACCCAGCTCCCTCTGTGTTGGTGTTCATCTGGCACTGGCATGTGTCTCTGCCTGTTCGCGTGGACAGCGCCTGTTCTCGTCTGTTTGTGTGCGCAGGGAGTTGTATGAGTGCCAGTAAGGAACAGGGTTGCTTTTATTAGCACTTAATTTGAAACAGGAGCTTTTACATCTCCATCATCTCGGCACCTCCAAATGCAATGGGACGTGGCAGAAACTCAGAAGGGAGTGTTCCGAATGGTGCCTGAACCCATTGCTCGCAGATGCTGCTGTGCCCACGCGCCCCTGAAGCACAACATCCATGGTCTGCACCAGAGCCAAGGTCTCCCAGCTTCCCTGCCCTGCTCAAATGCCCACGACCTGTTGCCTTTCAGCTGCACGCTGATTGATTGCTGTGCCTTCTCTCCACACATGCTATTATCCTCTGCTAGATTTGCTCAAGCACTTGACAGCCTCGTCCCTTTCACCCTGGTGATTTTGCACCCCTCCTCCTGTTCAGGACAAGGAGCAGAAGAAATTCCTGCCTCCCACTGAGCAGAGGAAGGAGCAGTCCAACCAGCACAGGACAAAACAAGCAAATTGTCTTTCCTGAAGCCTCAACAATACCCTGCCTTCAACCTGTACTGCAGGCAGCACTCCACAGCTGTAGGAAGAGCAAGCCCTGACCTCCTGGAGACTCCCATCCTCATCATCAGTCAATGTCCACTGTATCACTTTCCTGTCGTGTGACTGGGATAGCCCCATCCTGTCCATGCCTCTGGTCCCTGCCCCGGCACAGCGAAGTGGGGATCTGCTTAGGTTGCTAAGAAGTCTTTGGCTGTGCCAAAGGAGATGTTATGGAGACCAGTAAAAATGTTGCTGGAGAGATGGAGGAAAAGTAAACAATGGGAGAAGAAAAGGCATAGGAGTAATATGGTCACTTTGGGCGTAGGAGGTACAGAAGAGAAAGAAAGTTCCCATTGGAAAATCATTACCTGACCTTAACTATGTGGAGTGTTTGAGACCCAGAGGTGAGTGCTGCTGAAGACCCTAACCTCAGCCCACTTCTTCACAGAGAATATGCATACTTGTTTTCAACAAAACATTTTCAATTTTGGTGTTCCAAACAAACAGACTCTGAAAATCTCCTTCTGGGGACGACTCCATACTGTAACAGACCCATCTATGTGGAGACTCTGCCCCAGAGTCAGTGTTTTCCCTTTCAAACCTGCCCCACTCTCTCCCTGTGCGCTGCTTTGGTCTGCACAGCTCGCAGTGATTCCTCCTCCTCATGTTCACGTGAGAGCATTCCTGTCATGTCCTCTCACTTAAACCACCGCTTAGCCAAACCACACATCTTTAGCACTTAATCCTTGCTCATAAATTAATCTCCTGAGCCCCGTGGTCGTTCCGTGCGGATCTCACTGAGAGCCGCCTCTCGCCTACCAGCGCTGTGCCGATAATGATGTGCCAAGTGCCGCCCTCCCGCGGGGCTGGCGCCCGGCTGGCCGCAGGGCCGGGCTGCTGGCCTGATGCTCTTGCTGGCCCTGTCACGCTGTGAGTCCACGTCTGACGTGCCATCTACCGTCACACCTCGGTCTTGTGGCCTGGGCCGTCCCTTCTTTGCCCCTCACCACGTCCTCAGACTCTATGTTGCAGATTATTGATTGCCCCCAGACGCATTAGCTTGCATTTTTCCTAAGATTAATCTCATTAAGTTATTTTCTGCCCATCTTTCTGACCTCACTGTGTTATTTTGCTGCATCCTCACTGGCAGGCATACACCTGGTTTATCATCATCTAGGGAAGTCATCAATGTGCTGTTTACTCCCTCCTCCAGGTCAGCAATGAACATGGCAACTAAGATGGTGAGATGAGGATGATGAAGAGGAAGGTGGTGGTGTCATAGGCTACTAGTAATGATGCCTTTGAGGCCACCCTCACACTCTTAGCCCTTGAGCCAAAATATGAAGTGCTAGCAGGAAAGACAAAATGTGCAAATACCTCGACTGTGCCTTCCAGAGAAGCCCATGCTGTGAGAACAGAGCTGCAGCTCCTGCCCACCACAAGGACAGATGCCCAGTGCTGCAGCTTCCAGCATTGCACCTGTACAAGTGGATGGAAAAGGGCAGCCTGGGGCTGCTCCCACACAGGCTAAGCCAACAGTGAGAAGCTCTGCTGTTTCACACTGGTCTTCCTGGATCAACCTCTCTGCCCTTTTTGTCTCGATCTCAGTGCCCAGCCCAACCCAGTGTCCCTTCAGGACCTGTTGTAGTGAGCGGGAGTAGGAAAGCAGCAGCATACAAGGAGCGGGGAGACCCCAGGAGACTCCCTGCTCCCTGTCACAGCACAGCGCTGAATGCAACCTCCCACTTCTGCACAAGCATCCTCACCCCACCTCCAGACTTTTTCCCAACCCACTGTCACCACTCACATCTGGAGAGGAGGTTCCCTGGGGTGAAAATGGAAATGGGGAGGTGGAGACAGTAAGGAGCACATCTAAAAGGAACACAATATGAAGAGCTCTGGGGAGCATCAAGAGTTACATCTACTGCCTCTCTCCTCCCTAAAAATTACTGCTCCCCCTCAATCCCTCCAAAGGAGATAATCTGGATAAACACAGCTACGCATTTGGAGCAAACTAACTCTTGGCAAAAACAAAAACAGGAAGGGAGCTGAAGCTATGTGGAGTGTGATGATGCCCCAGGCTCTGCCTCTAGAAAGGAGAGAGAATATGGGAAAGAAATGTAGCTATGAGGATGGGAATCTTCTAAAAGCAGAGAAGAGACAATGTTGCTAGCTCTTCTGCAAAGGCCTACAGGCTGTTCAATCTCAGGTCAATCGATGGATCAGGACCTTGTGATGGTTCCCCTGCATCCCACATGATTTGGTTACTGACACTGTTATTCATTTACATAAGCTTAAAAGTCCCCTTCTCTCCCTGCTGTCACCAGGGGAAAAAAAAGCAAAGCTGGGACAATTGCTTGAATAGTGATCACTGAAAAGCGGCAAAGACACCAATGCAAGCATATCTGACCACAGACCTGGAATGGACCCCTACAGTCCAAGCCAAACCCTTGTAACCTTGCCAGAAAATCCAGTCTGAAAGAGTCCATAATGAATTACTCCGCCTCCTACCTCTGCCCACCCCCAAACTCAGAGTGGGTTTAAAGGCAAAATGAGGGGAAAAAAAATGCCCAAGGAAGACAAGCAATTGAGGGCATCACCACTGCCAAAAGTCCCCACTCAGTGAGGAGATGAAAGATGGTGCTAGGCACACTGCACGCTTGTATACACGTGCACACATTTGCAAACACACACGTGCAGCAGCAGAAACAGGATCCCATCCACTCCTGACAGTCTGACTGCAGGAAAATCCATTCCTAACCTCTGTCCTGGAAAGCAACTAAATTGAGCCTGTTAGCCAGACACACTAAGCCAACACCTGAGAAATGTTTAACACCATTAACCCCCCTGTGCTCTCTATACAGCACTGATTTTGTAGCCATGGCCAAACTGACACTTCAGAGAAAGGAAATAAAAACCTTCCTTACCCTCTGCCCCCCCCCACCCCAGTGGTCATACCAGACAAACAATTTCAGCAGTCACATCACAGCAGCAAAATCGCTGGCACTTGTCACTTCACCAGCTACCAACAGCACAGGTCAGCAGCTCTCCATCCTGTTCAACCCCACGGCCGTAACCCCAAATCCAGCAGTTTCACGAGGATATGCTCTTTGCTTGCCCCTCCAGGGATGCCCCCATGGAGCTTTACATCAAGGCACAACGGAGCAGGTGCCCATGCTGCAGATGATGGTTATGTCAGAAGCAGAGACCAGCTGCCCGTGGTATTGTTTTTGTTTAATACACACACACATTTGATAAGAGGGTAACAACCTTTTCTTTCGGAGGAACCCTTCCTGCCTTGATCACACGGAAGTAGGGCTTCTGCACTGCATTCTGCAGGTGCTGGGAAGCACAAGCTTTTGCAGAAAACACCAACAAACAGCATTCCACACCAGGAGCCCACAGCGTGTCCACTCACCCACAGGCTGCAAGGACTGCTATGAACCTGCAGAGCCCCTGATGACTGAGCCTGGCTTAGCCCAGAGACCACCTCCCTCCTGCACCAGCACAGCAGCACACACCTCCAGTTCAAGGCAAGACAGAAGGCATTTTCTGACATCTTCTCATTGCAATTAGTCCCTGATACACTGGGCTGATTGCTCTTCAGGGCACACTGCGGTGCTTCAAACACCGGGGCCTGACAAGTACCAGGAGAGCGAGTTTATGATGAAGTTACTGGGTTGATTTATGCATTTTGAGTTATGATTAGAGGGCTTAAATAAATTTTGTATCAGTATAAGACAGTTTTCAAACCACTGTGTGATTTCTAAGAGCTTCAAGGTATGCACTTCAGACACAGATGAATAAACTAAGTAAGCTTCCTATATTAGGTCATTATAAACAATGATGCACCTCTGCATAACTGAGAAGCAGTTTGGGGTCTTACAGATCTTGAACACCCTTAAAATCAGCCCTACATTATCCCATCTAATAAATTTTTAAAAACACAACTAAGAAATGGTACTACATGATCTTGCAGATCCACCTGTACCACTTGATTTCTGAACCCATCCATGGACTCAGAGGTTTTAGTAAGGCTCTGGGAAACTGCAGAAATTCACCTGCTTGCTTGAATGTGCAGGATTGGGACTTTGATGTAATAAAAGATAAATTTTATTTTAAATCAGTGCCCCACTCTTTTAAAGGTTCCTAACACTGTGTGTGCTTTTCATGAGTTTCCAGCTGTAGACACTTGTTCTCTTTGAGAAAAATGAATAAAAATTAGTTTCAACTCTTTTTTTCCCTAGGAAAAAAAGCTGACCAAGCATGTGTCTTCTTTGCAGCGCAGCCTGGAATTGCAGGCTCTTCCCAAAATCTGAGGTGGTCAGGGCCCAGCACAAGCCACCCTGGTGTGGGCCATCCTCCTGGTGTGCCTTGCTATGGATGGGACAGGGCAGGGCTCTAACATTAACCAGGGCTGTAGGATAGCACCATGTCACACTGGGCATGGACACATGGGTTCTCCAAAACTGGATCAGGCAGCAGAGATGCAGCCAGGTGGGAAGTGGGTTGATGGAAGCAGAGAAGGAAGCCAGCAAGCAAGCCCAGGACTAGAGGAGATGCCAGAGCTGCAGCCCAGGGCACAGGTGAATTATTTGCACTTCGAAGATGCTCAGCACTGGACCAGCAAGGAAGGTGCTGCTCTTGGTGGGGATAAGAGTGAGGACACAGGAAAGCTCACCCAGCATTACAGGTGCACTGTGACAGACCCCAGGAAGCCCAGCTGGTCTCCTCATATCCCGGCTAAGGCCACTGTGCCTATCCAGAAACACCCACAGGCAAGCCCTGAGCTCCTTGTGAGACAGCATCCCCCTCACATAATGCTTCCCCTCACTCCCTTGATGGCTGTGGATGCGCTGGCCCTGCATCAGCCAGATCCACTACCTGAAAACACTCCCAAGGCAGCAACAAGGGGAGATTTTGAAAGATAAAACATAAGACAGGTTGGCATAACCCCCTTTATAATAGGCACTGTCAGATTGATCCAGGCTTCACAAGGCAAACCCCTTAGATGTGGCAGATCAAAGCTTCTTCTTTGTCCCCCTGACTCTCCTCTGAGATATTCACTACCAGATCTCCTGGCAAGGCACGTGTGCATCTTCTGGTGCATCGAGGTGGCCAGTGTTTAGACACAGCTTCCCAGTGAGATCTGCAGGAAAGCTGCTTTTCCCCACCTTCCTGCTGCAGCCAGGGCCAAGGCTTTCCCAAACAGGTACTGCACCCTTGCCCAGCCTGCCTGGTGCAAACACCCTGCCAGTGGGCAGGGAATCCAGTGCGATGCCCAGACTCCATCCCTGCCTGCCTCCCAGCTTGCCTGGGAGAGGATTGTGGCCCTAGACCTTCACTGACAGGCATGCACTGCTGCCCTTCCGAGGGAGCTCACATCCAATGCCAGTGCCATGAAACTACTATGTTATTTAATGGAGAGAGGAATAAATGCTCTCAGACCCTCGCAGGCAGTGGGCAGCTGCCTCCTGCCTGAGGCTGTGTGCCTGCCCAGACCTGAGGGATGGGGCAGTGCTGGCTGGGGCAGAGATGTTCAGAAAATGTCCTTAAAATATAAAAGGGAAGGGAGGCAGAAATGGGACTCTTGGATCCCTTTGCAGTGCTCTGAATTAAAAGTTTCTTTGCAGGTAGGGTGTTGAGGAAGGGTGCTTGAGGATTTCTTTCCACTGATAGAGAAGCTTACGTGTCAGGGTTAAAACACTGAGGGGTAAGCGAGGTGGAGGGTCAGCAGACCCCTTCCTTCTTTGAGATAATAAATCCTCGGTCACCAGCCCAAATTTAAGACCAGGAGCTCCGCAATAGCACACAGAAACAACTGACAATTAACATAGCATTCTTCTAAGCTACAGGGACACAGAACCAGTAGCAACCCCCAGATCAGTGAGAAAAATGCTTCCTATTAGCAAAGAGAAAATGCACAAACAAGTTCTGATTTTTGATGTTTACCATTTTTCACTGCAATAATTTGCAGGGAAATTACACATATTTGGGGTTTTTTTCTTCCTGGCTTTTTATTTTTTTAAAGCCACTGGTACTTTTCACACAGCTGCTGTTACCAAGAAGAAAAAGGTAATCATCAAGAGGGTTATGAAAACCAGTGCTGGCAGAAAACATGCCTGATATTTGCCAGTCAACAATGCCTAACATTATTTCTGTTTCTCTTCTTTTTTAATTCTTCTATTTCCACCCCCCTCCACCCCCTAGCTCCAGCCAACAGCTTCCAGCCAACAGCTTCCAGTGATGTACAGAAGATGATGCATTTGCTGTATTAAAGTACATCCTATTCCGTGTCCCTTTCCAGGATGTTGCACATGCGATTGAAATGCAATAACAACCATAAACAAAACAAGAAAAGACAATTTATGAAACCTGAATCCAAGACCCAACTCTTGCTTTGGAAAAAAAAAAAAATACCCCAAAACCAAGAAGACCCTAAACAGTGAGAAGGTTTTAAGAAAAGTTATATATTTACAAGTCTCAGGCAGTTACCTCTCCAGGGAGGAGATTTTGTAACCCTCCCTCTTTCCCACCATCCTTCCCCATCATAACGGAACAAACTAACCAGGGCTAAATTTGAAGTTCCTGGAATTGTTCACACTCCTTTTATCATTTATAGTCATGTCTAAAGAGCTGCTGATTATCTGTGAGATACACATTCCCTGCTGCAATTGCTCACGGACATGAACTACTGGACACACAGTTGTTCCCTTTCCACCACCACCACTGCCCAAAACACGCACCAAAATCAATTATTGCTACTTGTTGGGTAAACAGAGGCAGCCTCACATACATGGGCACTGCACTCGGACATACACGTACCACCGGACATGCACACAGAAACAACTTTCCTCTCTGGAAAGACAGAATTATTCACATTACAGACATGTCTACCCTCGGCTTTTACTTCTGCCAGAGAGGAAACAGGTATGAAACAAAACAGGAATGATGCAGGTACATGGGTGGGCGCAAGTTTTCTATTAAAAGGACAGCAAAACCAAGCAAAACGAGACAGACACAAGGTTAGCCAGGTGTGCATGCGTCTCACCTACCTTTGCATGGAAAAGAAATCTCCGAGGGAGAAGTCTCCAAGTCAGAGAAGCATAATAAAATAATAATGAAGATGCTTTGAAAAAATTCCCCCACCAAGAAAAAAAAAAGGCCCCCCCACCTTCCCCCCTTGCACACAGGCACGCTCACAAGCAGACACACACACCTCGGTGCCCGGGGTGGGGAGAAGAGGAGAAAAAAAGATCAGGATCAGCTGAGTGATGGGGAGCAGGGAACCTGCCGGCGAGAAGCGGGGAGTTGTGTTAGATCCGTGCCTGCAAGGACTGAGCGTGTGCAGGAAGGAGATGGTTTAAAAGGAGAATACATGGTAAGAAATTGTGGCTGCTCAGGCTGGAGTCTGAAGCTCTGGAGTCAGAGCAAACAAAAAGAGATTAAAAAAAAGGACCTCTTCCTTCACGGGAGGGCTTGGGGGGGTTTGCCTCTGTGTGTTTTTCCAGGCAGGTGGTGTTAAGAAGTGACAGAAGCTTCCTTCCAAAAAGACCAGAGAGAGGGTCAAAATAATTGCAGGACGCTGAGAGGTGATGGAGGTGTGGGTGGGGGCAAGGGTAGCTATTCCATGGTGGGCAAGTGAGGAGGAAGGACTGGTGTGTGGTTTCTGTGTCTCGCTCTCTCTCTGTCTCATGGTATGTTCACCAACAGCTTAGGGAGCGAACTGCACAGAGAGAGAGAGAGAATAACTGTACAGGCAGAGAGGGAGAGTGAAACACCGTCCTTACAGTGACACCAAATGTCTTTAGGGGAACCTACAATTAGAGGCACGGAATGCAGGAATTCTTACAACACAGGAGGAAAGGAAGAAATCTCCTTGCACACCATCACACACCTGCATCCACGGTGGGGGTCTCAGGACAGCTGATTTGCCCCTGCCTTCAGCCCACTCATCCTTGCTTTTCTGGTGGACACTGGCTTCAGCATGCTTGCCTTTCCTTGAACTTTTAAGGACGTGTTCCTCCACAGGTCACAGATCAAGCAGGTTAGAGGATTATCATTTGGGAAGAGTTAAAAAAACAAACAAACAAGCCTCCCCCAAGAGTCCTTCCCTCGAAACCAATCCCTCCTCTCCACCCCATCCTACTCCCAGATCTGTTACTGGAACTCAGGGGGTGGGAACAACTCTCTGCAAATTAGTTTCCCATGGAACTCTGTGAAGCCAGGGGGAAATGAGAGGGATGGATAACCTGCAGGAATCCCACCTTCCAGTGGCTAGAACAGAGTACGGCCTCCCTGAGCCTCATCCAATGGAGGGCCAGCACAGCCATCTGCCCTCACTGGTCCCATTCTGTGGCTGAGCAGCCCTACCCCACATCAGCACAGGCCCCTCATTCTTGAAGCATCAACCTTCAGTTTTCCTACTGGGGATCCCGAGTCAGCTCTGGTAAAGAGACACTACATGAAGCCATCAGAGTCCTCAAGGCTTTTCATGGGTTTTTCCTGTTCAGTCCAAAAAAGTCCCATGTGTTATGAGACACGGAGACATTCTTGCTTCTACCACGGGCATATATTGTAAATAAGAAGCTAAAAAAATGCCCAGTTGCCAGCTAGGGTATGATACAACATACACTGCAGCCCAGAAGCTCCTCTGCTTCCTTGCAGGGTTCCACAAAGCCTCTCCAAACCTTCCTCACCAAGACAACGTCCACTCCGACTGTCACAGACTTTGCGGTGCATGGGTAGGACAGCTGGGTGGGGGTAATTAACACACCTGAACTAAAAACGGCTGGGAAACCAAGCACTTCCATCATACTGAGAAACAGGCCCTCGGTTGTTAACTCTCCACAGGAAGGCAATGGAGCAAGCCCACCTTCCAGTAAAGTCAGAACCACTCTGGTCTTACCTCAAGGTAGCTCATCACCAAGCATGAAAAACACCCTGTAAATGTCCTCTCCTCTGCCATTCATCTCCCTGTGGCTTGGTTTTGCTGTGCCAGGGACCTGAGGCAGAGGTCAAGGAGCCTCTAGCCACTTATATCACATAAGCCAGGCTCCTCGGAGCTTGAGCAACATGGTTGGCACCATCACTGTCTCTCACGAGGCCCTTAGAAGTCTTTTGAACAAAAGCTCCTGCCCGCTTTTAACACACTTTTGTGTTTTATAAAGTGTCTAATCTTGTTACCTCTCCTGAAAGGCAAACTCAGCCCTCAGAGGATCCTCAGGCTGCTCCAGAAGTGCTAAAAAAGGAAAGAGAGCAGTGTTAGAAACAACAGGAATGTTGTGAGCATCAAAAGTTACCTGATTAACAGCTTCCATGAAAAACAGCTCTTCCTCGGACAAGTCCAGCCTGACTTTTTTCATAGCTTCTGATCGGGGTTGCAGTTCCATGGTGTTCCCATGCATCTTCCATAAGCTGGAAAGAGATTTTATTCCAGGATAATAATTTTCTGTGGTGGTTGGACCTCTCCCTGCCCAGGGTCAGAGCCTGTTTTTATGGGAGCTGTGCAAGACACTATCTCTGGTCACCTTCGGCCCCAAAGATGGTTTTGGTTACCCTGTGTTCATTGTCCTGCATGAACTGGAAGGCTCCCATCAGGAGCAGGGAGCTCATCCACAACAGGAAGCCCTTGAAAGGGAAGGATTTTGTGACATACCAGCCTCAGCTTCTCAGTGTGATGGGGATGTGGTGCTGGGCACAACCCCAGACCCACAGTAGAGTTTGGAGTGATACCAGAGCTGTGTAGGTGTCCCACAAGCTGGCTGAGGCAGATGCCCAAACAGATCTCAAGACGATCTCTCTAAATAATCAAGTGTCAGGCTACTCCTTCCTCAAACAATTCTGGGCAGCCCCCTAAGAGATTTACTCCTCCCTCAGGGCCCCACTAGCACCTAACACAGCAAGCAGGCAGCAATCGCAGGCACTCACATTCCACATACACACCTACCTACATGTGCCTTCCCCATTCCTGCAAACAGAGCAGGGGCTGGCTGACCTTCTAGTCCCCTCTGCTAGCTGGTCCATCCTGTGCTGCCAAGGTTAATCTCCTTGGCTTCTTCCTCACCAGCCACAAGACACTCGACACTCCCTCTCCTCATAAAAATCATCTGTTATTCCTTCCCGAGAAATAGAAGGGCTTCAATTCTGTCCCCGAAAATGATGAATCTGAGCATTATATGATTTCAGATGCCTGTAATTCACCAACAAGCCCCTTCAGGGGGAACAGGGAAAAATGCAATTGAATTTATTCATGCATGAATATCAAATGAGAAAAAGAGAATGGGGAGGAGGGCAGGAGAGAGAGGGAGAAGGTGAGACAGGATGGAGAAACAGGGCAGCAAGGAGAGGCAAAAGAAACAAAACGGTGAAGGAAGATGAAGAGTACGTGCAGAGGGGTACAGGAGGACAGAGGCACATAAACACACACTCAGGATAACCTGTGGGTCATCCCTCATGTGTTCATCCCAGGATCACGTCTGTTTGCCTCCCAGCACACCCACAGCATGCGGATAAAGAGGCATTTGAACTCTCCCTCAGACAAACCCTCCAAATCGACAAAAACTAAAAATGCAACAAGCCTGGGAGGAAGGGAGAGGGAAAGGGGCTGGGTGGGGAAATGGAGTCATGCCATTCAACACATCACAAATTTGGAGCTGGTGAAAAGAGTAAGCTTGGGGCAGCTCATGCTCCAGAGCAGAGCCCCCTCTTCCCCACACCCCTCCCCATCTGTACATTCTGGGGAGGATTTCCATGGGCTTGCTGGTGCATACACCACAGGCATCCCCCCGAGCGATAATTCCAAGCCTTGGGCTGGAAAGCTGTTGCCCTCCCTGAGCAAGGCCCTCCTCTCCACCATCCGCAAGGGAAAGGACTGAAGATGGTCTCCTTGTTCTGCAGCTCACAGCAGTCACAGGGGTCCATCTTCAACCCCCAATGCACTTTCAGAGAGTTTTGTCATCTGCCCTGAGTGATACAGGTGGGCTCACTTGGAAGTGAGCTGGAGGTAGATCACACCAGAGGTGAGCATGGCACAAGCTGGTCCTACCATTGCATCCAGAGCATTTCCAAGGGTCCCCCTCTGTTCTCTCCGTGATTTTTAAGAGGAACAGGAAAGTCCACGTTGTTCCTGTCACTACCTGACTCAGCAGCAGTGGCTGGTGAGTTCATAGGGAAAGTATGTGATTCACTGCCACTGCTTAAGAGGGTGGACCAGGGGAGAGGAAAAAAGCAGGAAAGGGGGAGCCATATGAAAGCAGAGAGGCTGCAGGGATAGCTCGGTGAGATGCAGCCCTCCCCTCTGCAGGTTTGCAGGTGGCTGTGGGCTGACCCACCAGGCAGCAACCTACACTGGATTTAAAGGCATCTTCTAGCCAAGTCTCACAGGCACCATCCTGCCTCCTGCCAGGCTGACCCAGCCCCAGTCCTTCTTGACAGCCCTGATGCCAAGTCCTGCTCCCCTGCATGGCACATGGGAGCCAAACTCTGAAAATCCTGCTGCTGTAGCCCCAGGAATGGCTGTGCAGCCCATTCCACCCTCCAGCTCATCTGCACAGTGCACAAAACCCCTTGGAGCTGGGCCCACTGTGTGCCCAGACTAGCCGTGGCTGCACGTTGTCTAAGCTCATCCCCAGGCATGCAGCAAGGAAGAGGAGCAGTCAGAGAGAAAGCAATATTGTGCTCCCAGGTAGGGCATCAGGTCCTGCATCTGTTGCTGTTGTGGGTTTATGTTTGCTGCTTCCAGGAGACAGTGCCCAGCTTTTCCCACACCCTTCAAAATAGAAAGAGAAAAATAAAATGAGAGAGAGAGTGTAATCTCTGACGTGAACCTAACTTTAGATCCAAGGGCTGATGACTCACTCCACTGGGGGAGAAGTGGCTGAGCTGGCTGTAGGTTTCTGTTTATATACCTCACTGAGCTAAATATATAGGCTGAGAAGTTCTTCTGTTCTGGCCCAACAACTTCAATCTGCATTTTATCCGTCTAAAACTTAATGTTCCCTTCCCTACTAAATCTCTCTCTCTTTTCCCCCAGCATTGCCTTCCTAATCCCCTTTATGATTGCTTTGTTGTAGGAAATTGAAGAAACACATGTCCCCACCTTCCACTCTGGTGTTTATGGTTAGACTGACAGGGGATTTCTGGGAAATGATTCAGTGTTGTGGCTCTTAAGCACAGCTCCTCACACAGATCTGCCAATGCATTTCAGACCTGGCCCAGTGCTCCCAGCCACGGTGCTGGCAATCGGATCCCATGATGTCTCCTGATCCCCAGGTCCTGATGGCTACACGGCTCTCAGGATGGACATCAGTTCCCTCCCAGGAACCCCTCGTCCCATTGCTCCAGCATGGACCTCCACTCCTGACCCTACCCATGTGTCCCAGGGCTGGCAAGGTGCTGTCTTCTCCAGCCCACCGCCCTGGGGCATGATGCTGCTTTGCCATCATGCCTCAGGCCCTAGCTTTCACACCACCAGGTGCTCCATGAGGAAGGGCTGACAGCCACTGCCAGCTATTCTCCACTTCTGAGACCAGAAAATGGACTTTGTCATCAGCAAAAGGCAGCTCTGTGGGACCTCCACAAATCTTTTCACTTGCCAGAGCATGGGTGGCACTCCCCGCATCCTCCCTCACACCTGCGCTCGTAGCTTGCACATTCATGGCATGATGGTGCTGTGGTCACTCTCCCGTTTGCCAATCATCATGGTTCAGACGTGGGCTGCAGCCTGTCCATCAGCTGCACAGGATGTCCAAGAGCCCACAGAAAGGGGTCCCACGCATCCACTCCTCCCCTCTGCAGGGTGCTGCCGTCCCTCCCCACCACCTGATAAACACAGCATCATCTTACACATTGGTAAAGAAGCCCCTCAAAAGGTGTAGCATCGGAGACAGGGAGACCAGAGGCACTGCAGGAAAAGCAACATCCAGATCCACAAACCTGTCTGGGCTTCCCAAAATTACAGGTCCAGAGTGGTGTAGCAGAGCTGAAATAGATGGTTGAGGACACAAGGATCATTTCCGGTTGCACTGAAGGCCACTGTGAATCTGTAACATCTGCAAGTTGGAATATCCCCTCACCTCATCCCTTCTCATCCGAAGCAGCAAAGAAGGGGATAGTGAAAAAAGAAGAGCTTAGAAAGAGGCAAGAGAGAAATTATAAATTAATCCCTCCAGCAGAGAAGAGAAACAAAGAGTGTGCAAGAGAAAAAGGAATCTCCACCCCCAAAGGGCAGCTCTGAACTATGGCAGCAGACAGGTTTCTAGATAAGAAACAAAGACCATTTACAAAAAGGTAGTTTCATGAAAAGTAACAGTGGAGAAGAAAAACATAATGAGAGAGTGTACATTTGATGGAGAGGTCTCCAAGGAATGAAATTCAATTTAACACAACAGCTCAGTCTAGGAAAGGATGATCACCTTTGCAGTTGGCTAAGCAGCTGCTGGGAAGAGGAGCATTGTGTTCAAAAGCCCTCTATGAACCTTCTCTAGATGTAAGTCTGTGGGACTCAGTGGTGAAACCTGGATCCAAGGTTCCCCAAGGCATCCCTTGGGTTTGGACCGAGACTGTGGTACGTCAGTCTCTAAGGGACGATCTCATACAGTACCTATTTGTCATCTTGCTCCAAACCTTCTCATCTTCACTCAAAATATTAGAGAGTTGATTTCCCAAGAAAGCATCAAAGCTGAGCTATCCTGACCTGCTTCACCCCACTGATCATCCAAAGGACAACATGGAGAGTCTGCACAGATCATGCTCCATGCAAGAAGCACCAGCACTTTGTTTGGAGAGCATAAGCAATCTAACAAGCATGTTTGCAAAATGCCTGTTGCAGAAGGACAGGCTCTGTTTAGGCTGAGGTCAACAGCCTCCAAGAGATCCCATACCCTCTTGGCTCAGTTGTGCCCCTTGGCTCTGTCAGGCAGCCTCTGTTTGCCCTCACACAGCCAGAGAGAGGCCAGAACAGGCAAGAGGCATCCTCTGATCAGCAGCTACTCCAGGAAGCAGAGAAGAAGGCAGCAAAGGTTAGGGAGCACCCCAGGGTAGACTGCAGTCTCCTCTCAGGCATGTTCAGTGCTCCTTAAGAAAAAGGAGAGAGAAAATCTGCACCTCAGACAACAGATAGTCCTTCTCATCACCCATCCATCCCTTTAACCTTAACTCTTTGAGGCTCTGTGCCATGTTCTGCAGAGCTGCTTGTCTCACCTGGCTTTGGAGCCAGGGCAAATGTCTGCACCCAGCTGAGTGGCAGGGAGCAGCAATGGGTTGAAAAACAAGAGGGCTGCCGGGGCCAGTAAGAATAAAGGAGGAAGATTTAGAAAGGCAAAATAAAAAGAAAGGCAATCTTGTGGTGCCACCTCGTGATGGGTTTGCACAATGTAGCCTGGGCCAAGAAGTCCTGGGACCAAGGGCAGAAGTAGAAAAGTACTGAGGTGGAAATCTATTTGGTTTAAGATCAACAAAAAGTGAGACCCTTTCACATTTGCTACAGCTCAGGAAAGGCATGACCTTGGCTGAGACATTGCTTTTCCTGAGAGCAACAAAAGCCCAGGGAAGGTAGTAGATAATTCTCAGCACAAATTATAGAGGACACCAAAAACACTGATGGATTCAACCTTTTCCCATCATACTGTACCCTCTGGCAGAGAAGCTTGTGGACTAAAGGCACAAAGTAATACAAGAATGAAAAGGAAAATGTGCTTTTTATTGTAGGGCTCACCACTGCAGTGGAGGGGTGGCTGCAAAGAGGCCTTATGCTGAATCCAAAGCATAAACTGGCACATGAAAGGTTTGAGACTCACCTGCTCTCCAACATAACTGAAACTTTATTTCATCCAATGATCCTTATTCTGGGCTCTGGAGCAAGAAGAAACAAGATCAAATCCCCAGGATATAAGCTTGGAGGAACCTTTCCCATTTGGAGTGGTTATCACCCCAACATTTTCTCTTTCCAGCTCTCTCTGAAGCACGGGGCATACTGATTTCCCCCTCACCAGGGGGAATATGCCCCTCCATGTACTGATGCTACCTTCACTGATGCTACCAGTGAAGAATTTTCCAGGTCTAGAGATTGCTGATGTACTTTCTCTTCTATTGTTCAAGTACAGAACAAGGCATCTCCTCCAGGATTTTTCAGCTGGAGAAATGTTACATAAGCACTTAGTTAGTTCTCATCTTAGGGACGAGGGAACTGAGGTCCAGAGAAAGAAGGTGATCCATTCAAGATCACCCTGCAGAGCAGATGCAAATCTAGGTCTGCCCAGTCCCAGCTCAGCACCCACACAGTGGGTCATCCTCTACCAGCACCCAGCTGGGAGATCCCCTGGACACCAAGAATCATCAAATGGAAACCCAATCTGACACTTCAAGGTGTGCACTGCCATGGGGAGAGTGAGGAAGGTGTTTTCCTGCCAAACCTTCCATCACACAGCTGTGTTTTTCACTGGGATGGGCAGTTTAATTTTTCTGTGAAGGGAAAGTATGAGCAGAAATTAAGATCTTGGAGTGGATCAGCTGATCCAATGTGGCATACCCTGTGCTTCCAACTCTTCCCAAGTCCCACAGTCCTCTTGAGTATATTTTCCAAATAAGAAAGGAAATAGAAGAGACAGAAAGATATAAATATTGGAGACTAAATTTGAGCTACAGCAGTGCCTGAGGGAGAAAAAAAGAAAGAAAGAAAAAAAAAGAAGAATCAGAGAACAGTTTATCAGATGCAAGGTTAGGAAGGGACGGGGGTTATGGTGAATAATAAGCCAGTTTGCTGTTCTGCTCCCAGGCTAGAGCCCAGTCTCTCACTCCCCTCCCCCAGCTCCCCCACCGCTCCCATCCCGCCTCCCACCCTCCCTGTCGCTCACTCTTTCTGCTCCGTCACTTTGCGTCAGGCTGGGGATTTGATGCCAGGCTCTGCCTCTTCCCATGGCTCCACACCACTGACCCAGCCGCCAGCACGGGCACACCGCTCCCTGGGCTCACCGATCCGCCTGCCAGCCCTCCGCCGGGGGTGGGAAGGGAGCGCTCAGAGCACACCAAAATTGCAAGGGACAGTTCTGCATTGGCTGACGACAGCAAGGGAACGGTCTGTCTGAGCACCCAGGGCTGCACAGGACAGCTGGAGCTGAAGGACATGCACAGAGCCACCACGGTCAGGCAAACCAGTTTGTCTGGCTGATACAGCTGCTCCAGTGCTGGTACCCAGGCTGTATCTGCATGGCACTGCAGTGTGGCTTATATGTGCCCAAGGGCTGCTCAAGAGGCCTGGGCAAGGACAGCAGGGTTTATTTCCAGCTTGCAGCACAAGCAGGCCTCTTGTCACCCTATCCTACCCTCTCTGCTGTACAGACTTTGTGGAGAAAAGCCTTCTTCTCCTATTCTCCTGACACATGAGGTCATACCCAGCAAGGTGCAGAGCAGGAAGGTGCTAGTGGGTTGGACAGGAAGGAAAGGACTCCAGCATTTAAAACTGTGAGATGAAGAGTAGGAAGAGTTCCATGTGGAACAACTCCCCACAATACAACAAGAAGAGACCTGCAAAACACTCTGCCTGCTTGAGGACAGAAAAAACACGTGGCTCCTTGTCTCCATCAGTACTCCAGAGCCACCATTTCAAAGAGGAGATGCCTTGATGTCAACTGGGCAGCAGGGCGAGGGCCCAAAACTGGCCACAAGCATTTCAGAAATGCTCACTCTCATCTGCAAATCAGGGGAGCGCAACACCATCCTCCCTAGCCAAAAGGCTGCCACACAACTCCAGGGAGAAGGCTGCTCATCTAAGACCCATGGCTACTAATTGGGCTGGCTATTAAGCTAACTAACTGGGGCACTCCAAGCCAAATACAGAGCTCTCAGGAGCCAGCCCTGAGCTGGGATAGAGCCACTGTTAGCCAGAGAACTGCTGTGGCATAGGAGGCACAGACTCTATCTTCCTTCCAGCCTCCCTGCTAGCATCACTTCCTGGTGACCCTCCTCATTCCCCTTCCCTGGCCACCATGGGTCTGAAAAGTAGCCAGGCAGAGAGCTCAGCTGCTGTGAAAGCCACCAGGACCAGGAGGCCTGTGTACACCTAGAAATGCCCTCCAGCACTCACATATCTGCCTACACATGTGCACAAGCACTCACAGCCAAAACAAAGTCAGCCTGTGCCCACACAGGGGTATCTTCACATGCACAGACATCACCGGTGGCAGGATGTCTCTCAAGCAAACGCATCCAGAGACAGGCAGGACTGCCTACCCAAGGAGAAGCATCAGGCAGGGCTTAGGCTACCTGCATTTTCCTCCCAGCTCGGGCACAGGCAGGCTGGGCATCTCTGTGTGAGTCACCTTCCCCCTCTGTGCAGAGGGTAATATCTCAATCATTTTGCTGAAGTGTGCTGGAGCCCAAGGCTGAAACGCAGCCTGTAGGAGCCAAGTGCTTATTATATGTCCTGAGCACACGCTTACTGCTTCTGCATGCGTCATTGCATATGAGTTGAACTTTCAGCAGCGAGGGAAACGAGGGAGGGAGGGCATGGGAAGCAGGGAGGGAGACAGGGGAGAGAGGACAGGTGACATTTCAGCTGCGTACAGCAGGAGCAGAAGTGGTGAAGAGGTGCAGGCAGGTGGCTACCAAAATACAAACAAGTGCCAGCTAGGGCTCTCACAGCCACTGGGGTGAGATCCCAAGGAAGCAGGGAGGAAATAATTTTTAAAGCTGGGAACTACAGCATCAGTAGATGAGACCAAGGCTTAAGAGAAGACTTCAGCCAAAGCAGGTAGGCAGAGCCTACAGTCATAAGTCCTGGAATACTGTGTTGGGGTCTGAGGCCCCCACCACAAGACACAGGCCCACTCAAGCAGGTCCAGAGGGGAGCCACAAAGATGCTCCAAGGGCTGGAGCAATCCCCCGTGAGGAAAGGCTCCTGGAGCAGTCCCCTGTGAGAGCTGGAGTTGTTCAGCCTAGAGCAGAAGGCTCCAGAGAGAACTTACGCCAACCTTCCAGTACTTAGAGAAGTCCTGCAAAAAAGATGGGGAGGGACTCTTTACCATGGACCATAGTGATGGGACAAGGCGTAATGGCTTTAAACAGAAAGAGGACAGATTTAGATTAGATATTAGGAAGAAATTCTTTACTGTGAGGGTGGTGAGGCACTGAAACAGGTTGCCCAGAGAGGCTGTGAATGCCCCACATCCCTGTGAGTATTCAAGGCCAGGCTGGATGGGTCTCTCAGCAAAATGGTCTAGCGGAAGGTCTCCCTTCCCAAAGAACTAGATGATCTTTAAAGCCCTTCCAACCCAAACCATTCTATAATTCTATGATTCTATAAGTGAGCAAAAAGAGGATGAAGGTAAAGAAGCAAATGAGGTGTCAGAGGAGAATGAGTTTCTGCTAGCCCATAGAACAGACAAGGGGAATAAAAAGCTGTGGGGATAAAAAAGTGTGGAAGGGTGAGATTGGCAGAATCTTGCTGTATCATTTTCATGTGCTGTTTTGCACCCTGGACAGAGGAAACAAAATCACAACCATGCAGGTATGTTGGCTGAGGGGACCTGAAGGTTGATTTCAAAGGCAGCCACCCAGGGACAGCTCATCAGACTGCAAAACTCCCCAAGCAGTAGAGTGGGTTTCCACTGCTGAGATGGTTTTCCAAGCAGCATGGGAGCCACACAGAATGAATTGAAAGGTTCTCCGCCCCTTAGATCAAAGGAGACGCACACTTTCAAAAGGAGACACACACACACATAAAATCAGTTTTCCTTTAGACACCTTTTTGGCTCACATCTAAGCCAAGATTTAGCTAGAATTAAGTGCCTCAGAGAACAGCAATGCACTCCAATCCTAGCCTTGTGAGGCAAATCTGATGAATGACTTCGATTGTCTCGGAAAATGACATGCAGTCAAAGCTGTATTTGAGGAGTGAAGGATAGCATGCCTCTCCGTAAGGACTTAGAGTTCCACGGGTGATGGACAGGTTGTCTTCCATCATCTTGAGAGTGGTGGGGGAGGAGAGCACAGCACTCCTCCAAATAGCTGGGAGAATCATGCCACCATGAGCAGAGATGCATAAAGCATGACCTACCAGGAAGGTACTGAGCAAAATGAAGCTGTTTAGACCACAGAAGATTGAGAAGAGGCGTGATAACCACCTTCAAATGCATACAAGTTTGTTCAAAAAGGAGAAGAGTTCTCAGTTCTTAGTGTCCACAGCGGACAGCAGCAACAACAGGCTTACATTGCAGTACAGACCATTTAGTGGTAAGGAGGGCAAGGCGTACAATGCTCAGGCTGCCTGAGGATCATCCTGCACTTCAGGGCTTTGAAACCAGGCCAGCCCAAACCTCTTGGGAACAATGCATGCATTGATCATCCTGAGATGAATATGAAGTCAGTGACATCCTGAGGACACAGCCAGGCCTGTCTTCTGTGGGTGTCTAATCCCAAATGGCCTGTGGCCACCACCAGGATCAAGTGTTGCTATTGTGGTGCTTTTTGTGGAGAAACAGCAGCTGTTTCTCCCCTGGCCATTTCTTCCTCAGCAATACCCATTTATTTTGTCTTCCTGAGAGTCTCACAGAGCCCAGCATGTGTTTGCAACACTTTGTGAATAATAACACTCATATATCTCCAGCAAAATAAAAAACTGGGTCAGCTAAGGCATATGCTTGTGTACATGAAGAGCAGCCAATGCATCTGCCAATGAGCCCTACAGTGCTGCAACATCCAACCCACCAGGCCCACAGGGGTTATAATGCAGTGTGTCTCCACAGGGGAAAGAGGGGAGAGTTCATCGATAACTGGGAACACACAACCATTTTTGAGACATTTCACAGGTGAAATCATGAATAAAACAGGACCTGAGAGAGGGTTCTAACAAATTGCTCATACTAATATCCTGGCCACTGGAAGAGAGGGAGTGAATGTGCAATTACCCCAGCTCCAGAAGCTGCCTCCAGTGCTTCTGATTTGCGTGCTTACATATCAGAAAGGGCTAGGTGCAAATAAAGCTACATACCTACCTACAGTAGTGTGCAGGAGGGTGGCTAAGGAGGAACACTCAGAAGGAAAAATGAGTCAGGAATGTAGGGGAAGAGCAAAGAAAAGACAAAAGCACAGCACACTGCAATACAGAGACTCTCTTAACTCAGAGGAATTTAGAAAGAAACCAGAGTCCTGACTCACAAGCTAGAGCAGGCTCCACACAACTGGTCAGAAGGTCACAGGCCCATGAACCCATAGGCTCTCCACTGGCTGCAGCCCGTGTATGTAGATGCCAAAGCAACTGCACTGCATCAGAGAGAAGCTAAACTTGGGATACTTGCCAAGTGACCAAGATGAGGAATCTTTGATCTGTCCCTCCCCAGCAGGCAGGACCTTCAGCCACCTCTGGTATACTCATGTGCATGTGCACATCTATCCCTGCTGGGCCAAAATCCGGGCTGAAGTCACACCCTCTGTTAGAGACAAAGATTTTTGCTGAAGCACGGCAGCCAAAATGGAGAGAGAAAAAATCCTCAGCAATGGGAGTCACGGGTAGGAGCTGCCCAGCTGGCCATTTCTCTTCCTATATTTTACAAAGCCCTGGTGACCAGCAGTGGGTTCTGTGAAAATGCTGTGCTATGTCATCTCAGCATGGCCCCACGTCCTGCACATTACGGTACAGCCCCCAGAAGACAGAGAGCTGTGTGATTTTACCCATCGCCCCTCAATCATCCCTGATCACCTCAGTGAAACTGGCTTAGGCCAGTCCCCTCCCCAAGACATGGATGGGAGACAGGAGAGGGCAATTGCCAGTTTTAATGCGTCCAGCGATAATCAGGCTGGCAAGGACGTACAGAGCAAAAAATCAGGCAGCAGGAGTACACAGGCAGGGAGCCGGAAATAATTACCATGATACTGTAACCAGAAAACACAAGGCCAAGCTATTTACCATACTAATTAGTGTTTATCCCTGTTTATGGCTCCACATGGCAGTGGGATTGGAGGCCTGATTGGAGGTGTAAATGCTTAAAGGAACAAGCTCTGGATATTAGAACTAGACACCAGGTCAAGGGAAAGCTTCTGGTGAGCGGAGGACAGGGAGAGCTAAGCCATGCATCCCTCTCTTCCTCTACCGGAGAGCTGGAGTTGCTGAAAGGAAGACCCAGATGGTCCTTCCAGAGCACAGTTATGGGGAAGTGCCCAGAGACTGCTACATGCTATTTATCTGCTAATGCATCTCCATATCTTCATTCCCCTCAGGTCTTTTTCTCCTACACTGTTTCTCTTGGATGCTGCAACCAGATTAAAGATTTCCCTAAAGTGTTCCTTAATGTTCCTCCTTCTAAACTGAGTCTGTTTCAACAAAATAAGACACAATTTTCCTTATATTACAGCAGAGTTATTTTTCCAAGGCAGTTTTCCCATATCTTCCCCGCTTCAACATCTTTTTCTTTTTTATTTCTGAACAGACTCAGAGTAGAGGCACAGGAGAAAGGGAGGGATCTGCCACAGTTTGCCTGGTTGTTATTGACAAAGGTGAGCATTGGGATGAAGATTCAGGAGCTTATAGCAGGACCCCCTGCTCCAAACCCTGGCCCACCACTCCCTTCTGTGTGATCTCCCACTGGGATGTTCTGCCCAGCAGCAGCCAGTCAGCCTCTGCTGCCTATCCTCACCACTGCCTGCTACAAAGCTGCCTTGACAACAGCAAGATGTAGCTGAAATACTTCCCTAACCATTTTTAAATTTGTTTTAATACTGTAGGCTATGTCATGGGGAAATAAGTCTCTGGAGGTGCTGCTCATGCTGAGGAAAAGTCTGAGTGTTCAGGCACTGGGCACTGCTGATCTTTCCAAGCCTGGGTCTATCACCCCATCCTGCGGGGGCTGATTCACTCTTCCCTTGCATTGCTCATTGCCCACAGAGTCTCCCCCCTAAAAGCCCTGCAGCTGGTCTTGTCTCTGCCCCTTGCACTTTATTCTTCAGCTCAAGGATTAAAACAATGCCTGCCTCTCTCCATGAAGAAGCTCCTGTGAAGCTCTCTCCCAAAATAAAATCAAAAAGCAGTGTTGGCCCCAATCTGTCCCTGTATCTTCCCTCCATGCTACATTACCAGATGCTCTCAAGGAGCTTGGCATGTCCTATTTGCTTCCATCGAGGATGTGATATCTGAAAACCCCTGGGAGACAATGGCTTTCCAGTCTGGAGAATTTGCCTCCCCCTCTGCATCAGATGTGTCAGAGCAGCATTTCATTTACCTTTTCCAGTGATTTTTATCGGTCTGGTTATTAATGAGGAAGTTTAACCCACTCCTGGGCAAATCCCTGAAAGTCAAACAAGTTACGGTGAGGGAGGAACCACTGTGAGGGAAACAGTCTTAAAGTGAGACAGAGTCCAAGCAGGCAGTGACCCTTTGGTGCATGAAGAATGATCCCTCCACAGCTGATTCTGTCCCCTGCAAAGGCCTGTGGGCAGCCTGCCTGCCACCAGCATGGGTGGCTCTGCACTGCAGCCATGCCACTCTCCCTAGCTCTCCCAGTGTCAGCACCCTGCGCTGCTGTGCTGAGAAGCCATGGCAACCATGGCCACTTCAACACGGTTTCTAAACACAGCCGTGGCCAAATTGTTGGTGCCTATCTGGGAAGGGCATTTAATTTCCCAGATAAAAATTAACTCACAAAATCTATTTGAGTCTCTCTGATGATCTGCTTCTTTCTCCTATCCTTTTCCTCCAGGATAACGTCCTTATTTGCCCAGTGCCCAGACTTTTACCCTTCTCAACCATATTGTCCCCATCATCATAGCACTGAAGGACTCTACCGCCAACCCTTCACAGTCCTGACACCTGAGAAATTGCCATCATGAAAGGAAAATAAACTTCTCAAGGGGAAAAAGTGACTACACCAAAACCTCACTCTCATCCGTCAGAGGGCTGCTGTAAGCTGTTGGAATTCCAGTGTTTCTAAACCTCCCCTCCTCCATGCTCTTGTCACTTTGACAGACACAGACATACCTATAATGCTTCCTCTACACCACCGCCCTTCCAACCAGTGCTCCCATAATGCCAGAAGATACCACAAGTGCACCTGGATTTACATTTTGGCCACGGGTGAGGGGAACCCAGAGCTGCTCACGCAGCATTTACCCTGGCTCTGGTACGGCTGCATGAGGGAGCTGAGCAACTCCTCCGTCGCCACCAGTCTGTACCTAACACACCCTGACACACAGCAGCTGTGGGCCCCGTGGACCATGTCAGAAATTTGCACGCCCATATATTGGCAGCTCAAGCAGTACAGACCCACACCTTGGCTTGCAGGATTCAAGGGGCAGCTCATCAACTCTCCCAGTACACACGTGTTCCCTGGCAGACAATGCTCCTTGAGATTCCTGGTGTCCTACTGCTGCACCAGAGGTGAGTGCTCGGTGTCATTTGTTCCTAATGCCTGTGTGCATCTCTCAGCTTCGGTACAGTTGGTTTAATAGCCAATCTCTGCTGGGAGGCAGCTTAGGGAGGAGAGGGAGAGAGAAAGAAAGGAGTGAGGGGGAAAGCAAGAAAAACAAAAAGAGAGCAACGTGAGTAGGAGCCCGTAAAATAGAATAACACTGCCAGGCAGAGCGGCAGCTGAATTGGCTGTGACAGGCAGACCCTCTCTGCACCTGGGATTCAAACACAAGCTTATTTTCCTGGTTTCTTTGAGAGACAATGAGTCCTGACTACCTGTCAACGTGTACCCAGGAGATGTCACCAGCAGAAAAGGGGCCCCAGGTGCTCCTGACCCACATGGATGACACAATTATGAAGGCTGAGGTCACAGGTTACATTGCTCAGAGATGAGCAGTGAGGAGCTTAGAGGGAAAAGAAAAAAACTGAGCAACAGCAGAAACCAGAGATCCAAAACAATGCACCTGTCATGACTCCTGGAGTTCCCAGAGGATTCAGGGCAGCTTTGCCTCCTGCACAGCTCCTGTTCTGCTCATCTGAGGGGCAGGGGAGCAGTTAAACAATGTGTGCCTTCAGACAGACACACTTCTTCCCCAAGTCCCAGCAGGTGCACAAGAGAAGACATTCACTGTCTTTCCTCAGCTTGCCAGCTTGCTGAGGGGCCATGAAGGACATATTCCCAGAGAGGTAAGGTCAGGATGTGCCAGGTCTCTTAACAGGCAAGCTACACTCTCAGCAGCCCATCAGAACAAGGGCATCTAAAACAGCTGCTCATGTTCGCCCATAAGGGCCCAAGAGAGGATCTCCTGAAGAAGACCAGTTTCACCCTACAGCATGGCTCCCTTTCGCAGGGTGGGCAGCTGGTGGACAGTCCCAAACTGAAAAGCCACCAGATGGTATTTTTAGCCTCCCTTCTTGGGAAGGAGCAGAGCAGGTCACGCCACATCTCCTGGTGAGACACCCAGCCACTCCTGTGCCCTCTCACGTGTCCACACAAAGGCTCCACCTGTGACTCAGCACCTCCCCCTGCCTCCTCCTCCTCCTCCTCAAACCACCTGCACACCCTTCACTGCTGCAACAGGCCAAATAGCTGCTTCCAATTAAAAGCTGCTGTTCTCACCAGTTTTTTTAATAAGAAAAAAGTTACTGATGTTTAATTTAGTCAATGACCAAGTAACAGGGTGTGAAAATGAGCTAGCGTTGGCTCAGGTTCTATTAGGAATGAGCTTGAACCAAGAGCTGTGGGAGGGGATGGGGGAGTTGCCTGGGGTAGCTGAGGGGGATCTGTACAGGAGGTTTTAAATCAGGGTCTCTTGAATCACCACATCTCCCAACCAGATTTCTTCCCTTGCCCACCCCCAGCATTACATGTAAAGCCTCCTTCAATAATCCCCATACTCCAATGAAAACTTCCCATCCCATCCCATCCCATCCCATCCCATCCCATCCCATCCCATCCCATCCCCACAGCCTGTAAGCAGTGCCTCTTTCCTGCCCTCTTCCCATCTCTTTCCAGCACTGCTGCGACTAGAGCCCTATCAGAGCTGGCAGCCTCCGGCCCATCAGCACAAACTGCTGGCTGAGAGAAAGGGAGAGAAGCAGAGGAGTCTTGAGGGCCCGAGAACAAGACAGGACTCGTGAGTCATCCCCTGCGTACCCACAGCCCCCGCTGGCTACCGCCGAGCTCCAGGAAGATGCTGAATATTCGATGAAGGGGCTTTTTTTAGATCTGCTGAAAATGGCAAGGGAAACTCCACTGGCAATTTTTAAAAAAATAAAAAAGGAAAGAGAAAGATCACAATCGCATTGCCGCAGCCAGGCTTGCACCTTCCCCGAGGGTATGTTAGAACAGCCAGGGGTGTGAGAGGAAAGCAGCCCATGGCGATCTGTTTCTGGCAGGCTGAGGGAAGGGAGCATGAGGGAATGGCTGTGTGAGGGTGCAGTTTTACCATCCCCACCAGTCTGGATGGGTGCAGGTGCACAGGCAGCCTGGGTTTGCAGGTGAAGGGACAGAGCACATGCTGAGGGAAAGCATCACCTGGCTCTGACACCTCTGCTAGAGGTCTTGGCATCTCTGCCCTGGTTGCCACTAGAAGACTTCATATGGGAAAGGCAAGGTTAAATATGGTATTTTGCAGTGCCAACCTGTAAAGCAAGGACAAGGCTCACTGGTTGTTTTCACACAGTGTCATATGAATCACTGGAGTGTGGGGTGATAAGGGACTACACGGAGTCAGTGAGTCTGTCTGCTCTTCCCCCGAATCAGTGAGGCAAAAACCACCTCTTGCTAATGTTAGCAAAGTAGGCATTTACTCTTTATCTTGGAAAGCTCCTTCACATCAGCTGACATGGGGTTAAATCTTCCCAGTCAGTAAAACCTCAGCCCAGTAAGAGAGGAAGCTTCTGTTGCACTTTGTGTGCCTGTCAGAAGGAGATGTGGCACAAACACTTTGTTCTAAAGCAGAGTGCTTGGCTGGGGAGGTGGAGGGGAGGGTGGGAGTCAGGATTTTCAGGCAGGGATGTGGAGCAGAGGTTCTGGGCTGAAGCCCCTCAGCTCATCATCAGAGGAAACAGAGTGTCACCAGGGTGGTGCCAGGGGAATTCGAGTTTCTCAGAGCAGCTGAGGGAGGGGAGGGTACTTGTGTGTGTGAAGGAACAGTGAGGAAACAGGATGCAAAGATTTACAGAAATTACAGAAATTTTCTTTTCTCCCACTCTCCTCTGCCCTACCATTCTCTCTTCTCCACTTTTTCTTCTGGCCTCTGTCTCACCTTCTGTCTTTCCCCCTGTAAGCACTTGTTGGCAAATCTTCCCCAAACACAGTTATTTTGAATGTGTGTTCCTCTACATCCCTTACAATATTTTCTCTCTCATTCTCAGTATCTTCCGTGCTGGTGAAGCTGATCAGTTTAATGATGATAATATTGAACATGGTGAAATGGCTTCTTTCACACCAAAACCAATTATTCATTGCTCTGCTTTCAAGTACCATCCACTTTCATGCCTTTCCTTGTCACTTCAGATGCAGAAACTAAAATATCACCTTTTTGTATTCCCCTCTACCGTATTCTCCACTTGGAAGGGAAGAACATTCTCTATCACATATTTTTAATCTGCTCATTGAGAAAGCCTGAGACGTGAAATGGACTATTTTAGTCCCATCCCTCACTCCCAGTTAGATGTCACTCTTGGGAAAGCCAATCTCCTCAAGACAGTGGCATGCCTAGTGTGGAAGTAGCAAGTGATATATTCCTTGTCCTCCTGGCATCCAGACCTTTGCCCAGACCCCATCCCCATCACTTCTGTGCTCACTGCACAGACATAACTCCCCCAATGCAGAAGCTGACAGTCCACAGCAGGGTCACGCTTTTTCCAGTAAAAGAAGCCGACAGATCGCTTCTGCTTGTAATTCATCCTAGAGGAGACAACAGTGTGGGCTCCCCATTTCACTGTGCATCACAGAACCTGCCCCCAGTGGGAGCCCACAGAACGACTGGTATCAAAAGGTATTGCAGGAGGCCTCCAGTCCAAATCCCTGTTCAAAGCAGGGCTAACTTCAAGGCCACAGCAGGTTGCTCAGCACCTTGTCTGCTTGAGTTTTGAGTATCTCAAAGGAGGCAGACTCCAAAACATCTCTGGGTCACCACCTCACATCAGATCCACCCTCATGTTTATGGTTTTCCTTCATACAGAGTTGAAATTTCCCTAGCTGCAACTTGGCTCTGCTGCCCATTGCCCTTGATGCACACCTCTGGGAAGAGTCTAGTTCCATTTTCTTTACACACATGGCCCATTGCTTCATCAGTCAGATCCCCCTTAAATTGCTTTCCTCCAGGCTAAACAAAGCCAGCACTCTCAGCATCTCCTTACTTGTTAAATGCTACAACTCCTTTGTCATCCTCATGGCCCTCCACTGAACCCACTCCAATTTGCCACTCTGTCTTGCAGTGGAGCAGCAGTACCTGAGTCTACCTCTCCTTGCTTGGGATCTCCCTAGGCTGAACTAAAGCATGCTCTAAATGTTTCCTCCTTATTTTACTGTTAAACAGATGATAACCAGCCTCCAGGTTATCCAAGTCAATTATATTCAACAGAAACTGCAGTTTGGATCACCAGATCCATAAGACCGTATCTAGATTTTACTATCAGCAAATCAGATTCCCAGGGCACAGGAAAAAAATCCCCTGACAAAACCAGGATGAGGTATGAGATGATTTTGTAAACCTCTTACCAGGGATGGGGAGCCAGAAAACAGACCTAGTCTTGTCTTTCCTGCCCAGCTGTCACTGTGGTTTGGGAATTAACTCACCATGCTTTATTTATCATCAAAATTTTCAGTCAAGAGCCAAAAGAGAGAGGCACATTTTTCCTCTGAAAAATGTACTCAGCCATATCTCAATCTCTCTCAGCATTTGCTTCCACCCTTCACTTGATTCACTTAAACCCCTTCACTTGATTCTTAAACAGGAGGGAGACAAGCTTCAGGAGTTCCATCTGTACTTGGTAAAGGGAGGAGGAAGATACAGATTCACACCATCTTGACATAAAAACAAACAGAGAAAGGAGCAGGGCTCCGAGACAGTGGCATGGGGAAGACTCTACTCATCCTGCACCAAGGATGATTGACATGGGGAACTCAATGCTGAAGGACATTGCCAGTGCAGACAGCTTGAGTGGGCGTTTAACTGGAGGTGAGTGGGTTTAAAAGCACAGACAGCATTTAAACCTTCCAATAACTGTGGCAGCATCTAAGGGCTTCCAGGTGGACATTTGTGAAGTCATCAGGGATCTCTTCTTCCTTCTTTCCTGCCAGACACCTCAAAAGAAGCATCACATGGCGGGAGTCAAACGGGAAGGATTCACTTCCTTCTGACAGACCTGTGCAATAGCTCTTCCAATTTTGGTGGAAGTTACCTGGTGACCTACACTCATTTACCCTGTTAGAACAACTCCATGAAGAACTTCAGTGATGCCCCAAATTATCTTGGGGGAAAGCGCCACAATTCCTGGGGAAGGGCACTGTATTTCAATTACGTGGAGATACTTGAGAGGGATTTTGAGTGAGCTGCACAGTCCCACCCATTCCAATTCCCCTCCCTCAAGCTCCTGTTGCCATGGCAATGGTACTGACAATTTCAACGCATAAACCCAAATTTGCATTTTAATGGAACATAATTAGAATGCTGAGATAAACGATTCTTCCTCGATAAAAGGTAACATAAACGCCACATCTCACAAATACGCTCTACCAGCAAGTATTGCACATACACACACACACACAGAGCCTATATATCACTGGGCTGTGGGAGCTGGGAAGTTGCTTTCAGTTCCTTCATGCCTAGCTGGGAAGTTTTAAACCCACCACAAAACCCCCACAATTTCTAGAATAAAACATTAGAGTTACCAGATGTTTGCTGCAAACTGGCTGTATCACCTTCTGGCTGCTGTCCTCTCATGCTGTCCTCCCGTGTCCAGGCTGGGTCAGCCCATATCTGCTGTACCAACACTGAACCCTGAGATGCTCTCTGTATGCTGACAGCTCCCAGGGGCTCAGTAGCCCCTGAAATATCCCTGAAATGATATCCCAGGGACAATGAAAAACCTCTCCCTCTTCAACTGTCCTAATATTTATTTTCCTTTTGTTTTTAGCTAAATTTGTCATGAGATGTGCTCTTGCTTGGTTTTCTGCAATATGCCCAAGAGTGTATTCTCCAGCTCTTGGATCAGGAAAGGAGCACTGTGTTAGCCCCTATCCCACACTGTCAGCCAAGAGGCCAAGTAGCTACAAGAGGGCAGAAGGAGATTTTAAAAAAGAAATGTTTCCAAGACATCTCTCTTTACTTCAGCAGAAGGCAAGGAAAGGGAATGGAGGAAGGGGAGAAGCTATTCTGCACCAAATATGAAATCAGAAAATGAATTTCCCCTGCCCTTGAAACAAACTAAATTCAAAGCAGGCAGCTGGCAGGAGTGAAGAGAGAAAGAAAAAAAAAATTAAAAATAAAAAAGGAGACAACAGAAGAAAAGCAAACAAGTGAATCAGAAAAGCTGAAAACTGCCTGGAAATTTCATTTGGCTTTTCAATTGGGAAGTGAAATGATGCATACTTGGATAGGGACAATCATACCTGGGAGAGGCTTTAAGTAGCAGCAGCCCAGACCAGCTTCTCCTGACCCAGCTGAATCCCACGGGGCCACCCAGCCTTCAGGGGACTTCAGGCAGCTCTGCTAAGAAGGGAAGGGCACAGGAGTCACCTCTGCCATGAGGCAGACTCCATCTGCCTCATCTCACCTGCCTGGGCTGCAAAAGCAAAGCCACATGTCCTGCTGAGCAGCACTGACAGGGCACCACTGACACTGAGTTGCTATCTGCCAATGCATCAAGTAAATGACACAGAAGTTGCTCCTCAGAACTCTGTGGCCTGGATCTGTCCATTTTTTCCTGCAGAGAGCTTTCCAAGGGGTCTGCTTCAAGTCCTGCACCTTCTATCAGCACTGGCTAACCAGCCATGTCCTCTCCATTAGATCTGTATGATTAGGGCCCAGAGGGTTCAAGCAACTGCCTGCTCCTCCTTCATCATCCCACAGAGTAGTCAGCCTGGTGGAATCCTGATTTCTCCTCCAGGAAAGTCTTCTAGTCCTACTCCTTTGGGCTGCACGAAAAAGAGCATGACTGCCTCTCGCCACTCTCACCATCCCAGCTAGCAACCCCATTTAATCTCTCTGCCCTCCTCCATTTGCCAGAATCAAATATTAATTGGGCTGCACTGTGATAAAGTGAATGTTAATGTGCCTTGGCACGTAAACAAGTGGAGCTGGATTCAGCCTCCAGTGCAGCACGCAGCTGGAAGGGCATGGCAAGGCGAGCCCAGTGGAGAAGTCTCTGGGGCTCCCCACCAATTTGGCCAACCCCAAAAGGCTGCAGGTCCTGGCGGTTGGGATCCAGTTGCTGTCACATCCTCCTTAGCACTGATGCACGTGTGAATGCACACAGCCAGGCTGCGCACAAACACGCACCGTTATCTACAGCCATCCGAATGCCACGCAGTGAACGGGCTGTGAGAAATCAGCTGAGGAGCTCACACACTGCACGTGCCATGGCACTGTCTCCATTTGTGTAAGTACTTCCAGGTAGAAGCTCATGTGGATGCTAACACGTGTATGGGGCATGCCCTTCCCCCAACGTAAATCATGGTGTACCCAGAGAGACAAGAGGCCGTACATCTACACTCAGCCAGATCAAAATGCTTCCCTGGAGCTGATGGCTTTCCACATAACCCTCGTTCCCTTGGTTTGGATTGCAGCTGATTAACTTAAAAATAAAACAAACTAACTCTCCTGAATGCCATCAGTGCCACTGATACGGTGGTTCATGGGACATTTATTAGTTAGTTACTCTCCCTTAGCAGACAGTTTACATGTTCTGCACAGTAGGGACTTCTCAAAGGCTGGAGACATGATCCTAGGGTCCAGTTTACAAAGTTTTAGGAACAAAGACTGGAGTAAGGAACATACGAAAGGAAAGAGATGGTCTTTTGATTTGGAGGAACTTGAGTGCTGGGAGTCAAGATCAAGAGATAAAAGGCCCACCTTGCACTCATGCCCCACATCTTCAGCAACAGGTGCCCACGACTGGCTTGCCACCTGTCACTTGGCTTCCTTAGCAAGAGAAAAGACCAGCCCCTGGCAAGCTTCCCTTCGCCACTTCCCCCCACCAGCTTTGGGGGCTACCACAGTGCCTCCCGGGGGTCATCTCCACAGCAGCCCTGTCAGAGAGGCAGCACCATGGCCACTTAGAGTACAAAGGTGTGCTGGGGCCAGGGCTACACTTGAGTGATGGCAGATGGGACAGTAAACAGTGATCCAGGGCTGAACACTAATTAGCAAGAGACTTGCTGCCAAACCGGTATCGTGACCGACAGGAGATGAGCACGGCTCTGGCCAAAGTCACCCTAATGCCCTGATGACTATCAGACAGGAAGGGTGCTCAACCGCAGTGATATGGATTTGCACCCCAAAGCCCCCATGCATCTTGCTGGTTCTGTTCCCAAAACTCGTCAGGGATGGGTAAAATCTACAGCAACTCTACGTTTGTCCTGCAAACCTCTTTCGAGCCCTCCCCCCGCTGCTGGCAGGGCCTTCCTAAAACTCGTCACCCGTCTCAACACGCGTCTCTCCTGGCCGCGGTTCTCGTGCAGGTGAAACTCAGCCTCACAGTGACATCTAGTGAGGAGAGCCCTAGTGGCACCACGCACCCGTGCTAGGAATGGCAGCCTGGCCTCGTCTCCCGCTGGCATTCGTTCCCCGGCCTTCAGGAGACACAGGCAGAGCAGGAGATGTGGCCCTGGAAAAGGCAGCCTGGCCCGCGCGGGTCTCAGGTTGCAGCATATGGGTGTCTGGTACCCAGCACCTCCAGGGCTGCCCCTGCACCCCAGGAGAGTGAGAGTCCCCCAGGTACACGCCAGTGGATTCTCAGTGCTTTCTAAAAGAGTGTTTTCTACCCTGTGCTGAGGAGAAATGGCTGAAAAGGGAGAGGAGAGGAGAGGAGAGGAGAGGAGAGGAGAGGCAAACATATCATTTAGAGAGACTCAACTGCTGGGAGTCAAGAATAAATAGTAAAAAGTCAGGTTGAACTGTCACCCTCCCACAGCCTCAGAAACTGCAGATCCTGCTTGGAGAAGCAAAAGCAGTAAAAAGAGACAGCAGTCAAGGAAACGGAATAAGACAAGGAAAGACAAAATACAGCTATTAGAGAGAAAGAAAGAGCAAAGGAATGAAAGGGGGAAAAAAGGAGAGAAAAAATTACAAAAGCAGAATGCAGGGAGAGGGATCTGGCACACACTGACAAATGCAGCATGCCAGCCACAGGACAGAATATCTTCCCTTGATCTGGGAAGCCTCACAAGTTATTCTGTGCAGTTATGAGCGATTCTGAAAACAAATCCCAGAAATTAGGAAACCACAGCGTGTATTGCGGCAATAAACATCCAGCCCTTCAAATCTGAAGGGACTGGGGAACAGGAGAGGACACGTTCCACCTTTAGCAACTGAAGCAGGGGCATGCATGATGCAGCTTCAGCCATGGGAAGATGGGGCTGTGCCAGCAGAGGACAGAGCAGGCAGGAGCTGCAGCAGCAGCAAGCAATGCTGTCCCAGCTCCCCTGGCTCTGCTCTGCACGAAGCAACACAGACATCCTCTAACAAGGCCTGCCTAAGGCAGCAAAACCCGTGACGGCCCCAGCCCACCTCCTGTCTGTCTCCAAACCCTTAATAATTGATGACAAGCATAACCAGCTAAACTTTGCTGCTTTCTGAGCCAGCTCTGGGGCTTGTAAACATTTTAAGTAGCATAGAGGCTGGGAACAAATCACAGAGCCTTCAACCTTGTTGTCACTGCTTTGAAAGCAGCCATGCTCAGCAGCCACTGACGTTCCCCAATTTCACGTCTGTGCAGCATGAGGACTCATGAGCTCTCAGCTCTAATGCAACCTCTTCTCTTGTGTATTTCTGAGCTCTTTACATGAGAGATCATTAATTCCACTGTAACCAGGATGAAATACATCCTTTCTGGAAGAAACAAGACTTTATTTCATCAAAGGCTACAATATTTCCAGAACAGAGAACCGCTACTGCTTTTTTACAAATTCCTCTAGTTAAAGAATGTTATACACCAAACCTTGCCTCAGAATCCTCATTTCAGTTTCTGTCCATTTTCTCTGTATTAGGTGGGGAACTTTTTTGGGGTGAATTTCTCAGATTCTGGCATGGAAGACCTATACTTCTGACTAAAACACAAAAGAAAGCCACAAAGCAGGAAACAAACAATGTAAGGAAGGAATAAAGAGTAAATGGAAAGCCAAAAGTGAAACAAAAGAAGGCCAAGTGTCAACCAGGGAGGTCAGTCTGCAATTTAAAAAGGAAAGATCAATTCTAGAAGCACAAAAGGGAAAAAAAAAAGATAGGCTGAAGTCCAGAGGCAAGAAAACAAAAAACTTAAGTCAGCAGTAACAGTCCAGTGGCTTGAAGCTGATTTCAAAGGAAAACAAAGGTCCTGGTAAACTTGGAGGCTCAGATGCTGATGTAAGTCTCATCAAACCCATCACTAACTGTAAGTTTCCAAATTAACAAGGGGAGATGCCCTGGAAGAGTCTGTAAAGACTTGCATGAAACAGCTCTAAACTTGTGGAAGTTGTGCTGATCCAGCAGTGCCAGTGACACAAAACCACAAAAATTAACAAGTCGGATCCCCAATAAGCAAGATAGGGCCCTAAATCTCTCAAGTTTTTCAATACCTCCCAATGTTTACATGTAGCAGTAGGTATTGTTCACAATTTACTCACCTTTCTACAATGCTTTTCATTCAGCCTAAAAATCTACAAAGCAAACTTGTAATCCCTCCAAGCCCTGCCTTTGCCCCCTTCCTGTGTCTGCCATCTGTTACACCTGTTCTCCAGCATTTAGCAGTTTCTGGTCCACAGCTCCCCTATATTTTGTCCACTCAGACCCATCCGTGTTCCAAAGGATCTTTATCATCTTTTCCTAGGTTCTTGGGGAGAAAGAAGAGCAACTACAGCAGGATAGGTTTTGGTCTTTTAAACTGAGGGAAACAGTGGCAGTGAGGTCTGCCACTTTCTCCCAGAGCCAATGCTGCAGGAATGAAGGAGGACGGCAGGAGGAAGACCCAGAAACCATGTCCATGGCCCACAGAAGGAACAGGGAAAAGTCAATCACTCTGAGCCCGGGGATCCTTCTGTTCCTTTGTCCTTTTGAGATTTAAGGATAGTGATGGGAAACAGAGAGAAATCGTTCCACTCCAGCTGCAGAACAGTTTTGCCTGCTCCACTCCAGGTGTGCAAGACCAGCAGATGCTCTTCTGAAGAGAATTTTCCCCTCAGGAAAAAATAGAAAGTAGGAGGGCACTGGACTTTCAGGCATTTTTGTGAGTCTGGACGCCAAAACCCATTTTTCTCTCCACAAAAACCTTGTGACACCAACTCTGTATTATACACAAATTATTACTAGCCAAGTGCTTTCTTCTGGTATTCTAAGCCCTGAAGAAGGACATGTTTGGGGTTTTTTTTCTAAATTTATGTTCTTAAAAATATTTCCTCTATCTACAAAGTGGGCTCTTAGAGCACCAGCAAAGCTACTGATGCTTGTTCTCTTCCCATTTGGAGCAAAAGAAAACAACAGGTAGAGGAAAAAATGTTGAGATTTGCTTAATCCTTGTGCTTCCTTATCTCCTCCGTATAGGATGTCTCATTCAGGGGCAGAGTTCATTTCTTACTACAGCATCTTGTACAGTGGGAAGCTGATTTAATCTTAACATGCTCCGACATAATCCACAAACCTGTGCAAGGCAGAGCCAGATTCTTGGTGACCTAGAACAGGTCACTGAAAAGTGAATGGAAGAAGTAGATGTCTGCACTGGATTTAAAAAAAAAAAAAAGAAAAGAAAAAGAAAAAACAGAATAAAAGACTTTCTGTCAGTCTAAAATAACTAGATACTTATCCATGCGAGTGTATGAATCAAAGCATTGCCCAGTCCTTGTTCAAATTCAGTAGGCTGGAAAGTTAAATTGCTTTTCAAAGGCATGTCACACTGTTAAAGGACAAAGGTTCCTATGCACTTGAGGTACGGGGCAGGCAGTGATCCATGCCTCTTCGTAGGAGCAGTGACCACAGCATAAACTGCTTCAAGTTGGCAAACACAGCTAAATATTAATGACAGCAGCATCGGGTATTGCTGTTCAAGAGAAAATACAGAATATGGGAAGCGGTAAAACTGGACAGCTGCTTAAAGCAAAGCACATTCCACAATCCACGTGCGAGGAAACATGATGAGGTGAAAATCTGCTACAAATCAGCTTGAAAATCAGTCTGATTCATTTTGGAAGAGACAATACAGATATATGTGTCCGTGTGGACTGTACCAAGTGTTCAGACATCAGGATCCCTTTTCCCAAAATCATAAAACTGGGTTTTTTTAAAAAGGCCCTAAACTAAATAAATGCTTGTGACTGTTATATTTTATTTCTAATGCCGCCCTTATCTTCTGTTTTCTCACATCCTTCACAAAAATTCCTTCAGACTGAGGCTCTTACATAACCCCCTGAATCCAAAAGCTGGAACATAAAGTAAGAGCAAAGAGACAGCTATTATGAACTGCCACAGACAGCAGTATGATTAGACATGAATATCAGTTACGTCTTTGCTAGCGTGTAGTGCAGAATAATAAGGTGGAGCGAGCTAAATCAGATGTCTTCCAAAGCCTAGAATAATAGGGAAAAGAATAGTTGCTCCAAGATGAACCGGGAATTTTATATGCATATTCAAGCAGGAAAAATTACCATTTTTCAATGCCATAAGAAAGCAAGCAGAAAGTGAACTGATAATATTCACATATGGAAGTTACTTAAAACTCCAACTGATCTGTAGGCTGGGTTATTAGTACTTGAAAAGCCAGCTACCCACTGAGGCATGAGATTTAAAGAAAGCTATAAAACATGAACATTAGTGTCAGAAAGCTTTCTAAGACAGCTTAAATCTCAGAAAGAAAGGCATTCTCAATCTGAAATGCCATCCAAACTCAGATTATTCAGGCTCTAAGACAGGGATTTATTTGGATGTTACACGTTTAAATGAAGACCATTTGGCATTCATTCGGTCCCCAAAGTGCTTCAAAAAGCTAACCAAACTGATTTTTGAGGGATTGCAAAGTGATGAAATTTTAATTTTATTCATCTTGGATGAAATTTTAATTTGAATAGAGGCCTTAAAACAGTATAATGAAATACTGATTTTTTTTTTTTTTACTGATATAGACGAAGTCTCATAACATGAAGTTTTTAATAGTACATACTGGTCTGGAAAAAGCAATTTGTAGGGTCTGCTCAACGGCTTTCAACAGTGACTGCGTAAAAGAAAGGCATAGTTAAATGTACATATCATGATGACATGAGGAGCATAGCACCACTAAGAGACTGATAAAGCCATGGAAGCTCCTGCAAAGAGAAATACAGCATTTAATATGCTGTGCTCAGCATAAAGCAGATTTATCAGAAACAGGTAGTTGACTTAATCTAAGGTCAGCAGAGGATATTTTACAGTTTATGACATGGAGAAGAGATTATGTGATCCAAATGCCTACATTCTACAGCTATAGTAGAAGTAACATGTACTACACAGGCAAAACCCAGTTCGTATTAAGAGATGATTGTACATTCCTAACACAAACCAACAAAATTATCTTTCTTAGCAGTGCAGGTAAAAGTTGTGAGCATAATTCTCTCTTAAGGTCAAAGAGCAAAGGAAGACTCTGCACCTCTGTCTGCAGGGGTGTGACAGGTGTTGGTTGTACCACAGCCACTGAGCAGAGACAGGACAGATGCCGTAATCACCATGTCTGGTAAGACCAAGCACAGCTGCAGCCAGAACGCAGTCAGGAGAAACAGCAACGATCGTGCCCTGAGAAAAGCTGCCAGATCCTGTTACAAGGAGACAAAGAAATGTAATGTATTAATAATAGGTATGTGATTTCACAAAGTGTTAAAAACCCCGCAGCCTACATTAGACCATGATCTTTGCCAACAGATCCAAACCTGGGGAATGCGTCAAACCACAATGTGTGCATCCATTTAGCATCCTAGTGAACTAACCAGCTTCAAGAGCCTGACCGGACTCTGAGGCAGGAGACTGAATTCAGTTAAAGAAAGTGCCTTGCCTTCTTTCTTCATCAAAGTGACCCCTGTGTGCTCATTAAATTTTATTCTGCAGGTAATTGCTGACTAAAATCACAGCAAGTCTGCGCCCAGCCTTGCTGGTCAAAGGAGGAGTTGCCTGTCTTATGGTTCCTTGCTACTGAAGGTATTTAATAAGAAGGGAGTCAGATTTTCTGAGAGACCTACACAACTGAGAGCATTATTAATTGGCACAACAGAAATGGAAATGAGAGGGTATTGGTAATGGTTTCCTTTTGAGGTAGAAAAGGGGATATGTTTTCCACGAATGGGATAATAAATCAGTGCAGCTTCTATCACACTAATTTGTTAAACATGTTTTGCAGTGTTGGTAACAAAGATATTTTTGCATCAGATGCCTGCATAAGGCATTAATGAGGTTTCACCGTTCTGACACAAAGCATGTGTAATGACGTATTAGGTGACCCTAATAAATGATTCAAACATAGTGTTTAATCAGTAGAATAAGCTATCTTGAATATACTATGCAATATGAAACCATGAACAGCTTACACAGAACCTGTAAATTGTATTTTAGGAACTAAAAGAGAGCATTTGACTGATGAAGTATTTTTGAAAATACCTTCCCCATGGCATTGGCAGCTATCATTTATCTCGCTCTGACCAAGATGAGGATAATCTGAGTATACAAGCAGTAACCACTTTTCTGCTGACTACAATATTCTCTATTGTTTTCTTCAATTTCAGCAATAAGCTATTAACTCATGGCTTGTTCAGTTTCTTCACAAAGCTACAATAACCTCCTTTTAACTTTGTGAGCTTTCACACAACTGGAAGGACAAATCTGGCAGGGAGTGAGAGCTGAGCAGGTTCAATTTTTCACCACCTATGAACAGAAAACAAGAAAATGGAGAAGTGCTCTGTGTTACATACCCAGTGACTGTCCCTCCAAATCAAATTTTAAAAATAGCTCATTAAAGGGAAAACTAAGAGTGACATGCTGAACAAGCAGTAAATGGTTAATGTTCCCCAGCTCTGAGGCCAGGAATAGGCACCACGCAAGTCCTGTCCAGAAAAATGTATTAGCACCATCAGCAGAAACTGACACAGGATGCCAGTATCCACCCAGGGAGGGATTCAGAAGAGAAGGAACAATAAAAGACAGGCATTGAGGTGACATATGCAGGGGCTGGAGAACAATTTCCAGAGAATGACTGGCTTTTAATAAACCGAGGTTTAACTGTTATCAGTCCCTGTTACAGATCATTACTATGAGAAACAATGAGAGCCATTTGTATCCCTTTCTCCCTGCAGGACATGTCTGAGGGAGAATAAACCTCTTTCCTCCTCCGGTGTCAGCTTGTTACTGGCAGCACTGGCTATAATTGACTAAGCTTTATTCAAATGATAGCTAAATTTAGCAGATATTAGCATGAAGTCTCTAGAGGGGTGAAAACTGGAGAAGAAAGCTTTAAACAAATAGACTAAAGTAACCCTGAAAAATAGATGCAATTTATGGCAGTGTCAACCTCTCTGCCTGACGAGTCTAGCACAGTTAAAGCTGGATTTTGGGGTCTTGCTGAGACAAAACATGACACCATCCCCTTTCCTCCTGGCCTGTGATGACCCCTGTGATGATGGCAGGACCCATCATGCTATCCCCAAAATCAGATTCATTACCTGGTCTGCAACAAGCCAATAATTACCCACTTAGGAGAGACTTTGATTATTTATTTCAGAGTTGCGTGAGCTCGGGTGCTCGGTGACAATTCCACAAACCAAGCGCACCCACTGGACTTTCCACACCATCATTTATAGGCAGAAGTTCAGGGTCTGTAACTTTCCAATTACAGTCCCTGTGTTGTGATGAGTTAGTAAGAGTAATTACATAACTCCAGCTAACATCTATGTAGGTCCAGGGGAAGGGCCTTCACCTGGGCAGGGATCTTTTTGACCTTTAGGCATGACTTTTAGTATTATAGAGAACATACATGGACCTTGAGTCTCTTGCCAAGTTAGCAATGTATACATAGATATACATCAACATCTTGATTTTCTACAACCTTAAAGGTTGTTAGTTCCAGGATATCCTTGAGTAAGGGATACTAACTGTTATCTGATCTACTGACACACAACATCTTGACTTACTGCCTCCCTAAAGTTTGTTAGTTCCTGGATGTCCTTGACTAAGGGATGCTAGCTGCTGCCTGTTCCACTGATTAAATCTTTATTCTTGTTGATTAGCATTGAAAGTATTCAAAGATCTTGCACCAAAGAACACGCTGACTTAAAATAATCTTGATATTCACATAATCTAGCCCCAGCCCCTTCCAAGTCAGGATCACCTAGAGCAGGTGACACAGGAACATGTCCAGATGATTTTGAATGTCTCCAGAGACGGAGACTCCACGACCTCCCTGGGCAGCCTGCTCTTGCCGCATTAAACGCAGAGAAGTTCTGCCTCGTTTTGAGGCGAAAATTCTTATGTTCTAGCTGACGGCCACGGCTCTGTGTCCTGTCGCTGAGCGCCACCGAAAGGAGCCTGTCCGTGTTCG
>VXAD01011019.1:219841-283871 GCA_013399195.1 Dicrurus megarhynchus | reverse complement strand
CCACGCTTCCGGTCGCTGTATCCATCCCATCCCATCCCATCCCATCCCATCCCATCCCATCCCATCCCATCCCATCCCATCCCATCCCATCCTCCTGCATGCCCTCTTGGTGTCGCTCACTTAAACGCAGTCTCATTTGTGGGCGCACCCCTATCCCTGAGCTGTAGCGGTGTCTTTCTCCCTGGGCTTTGCTGATCCTCCCTGTGTCTCTTCTTGTGAGCTGCCTGGATGAGCAGCTGATGCGTTTTGTCCCTTTCTGCTTTGCCCCAGAGGAGTACCATAAGAAGAAGCCTGTGAATCACTTGAGAGAAAACCTGCAGTACATGTTGAAGGGACGACTTGTTGCAGACAAAGCTGTCACAGAACAAGTAAGACTGTAATTTCTGTCGGGAGGGGTCTGTTTCTACTGAGGAACACAGGTGAATGAATGGGAATCATCCCTGGATCTTCCAAATTTATAACTTGCACAAGAGAGTCAAGTTAAGTTTCTGTCTACAAATGGCCTTGAGGAATTCCTGTGTGCACTGGAAAAACAACTTACTAAACATTAAACTGTTGTTGATATGTTGCCCCCTATGATGTTCTCTGATACTAGTCAAAATCACAGAATCATAGAATGGTCTGGGTGGGAAGGGACCTAAAAGATCATCCAGTTCCAACCACCCTGCCATAGGCAGGGATGACACACACTCCATCAGGTTCCTCAAATATCCTGACAGCTGTTGGCTTTTCTTAATTACCGAAGATATTTCGTAGTTTCAGCTGGCAGAGAAGCCCTGGTTCAGACTTTCTCCTTACTCTGTCAATCAAACTGGCATTCTCTGTAGCTGGAGCCTGATTAACAAGGAACCAGATGTGCTGCTGGCTCATGTAATAGGAATTACTTAGCCTCTTAAATGGTGTTTCTCATAGCTTGAGAATTTCTTGAGTGGTCTTCCCCAAAAGGTAGTCTCATGCCAGGATTTGAAGAGGAGAATAGCTGACAGTGTTAGAATGAATCTGGGGCTGTTTTATGAGATACAGGCTGTTAACATACATAAATAAACCAAGTGGTTTAGGCCAGTGTTTCTCAGGCTGGAGATTGTGACAGGAGGTGACAGTATATTAGAAAATGCTGAGGGAATTCCACAAACTCCTTGGGTTTTCGGGATGTGTCATGGAGAGAGGGATTAAAAAGAAGGCCATAGTTTCAGAAAGTTATGAATTGAAATCAATGTTCTTATCTCTGTGACAATTACTGGAAAACAGTTTTCATATTTGACTCCAAATAACAAGTTGGTATCTGCTGTTGTCCCAGTGACCTGCTTTGGTTAACATCAGTGGTTTGCCTCTCACTTTTCTTTGGAGGCACTCTGGAAGGTAGCAGGGTTCTTGTAGAACAGCGGGGATGCTGCAGGTGAGCTTGAAAATCATTGTTTTGTGGTTTGGTCTGGATAACAATGACTGTTGTTTTTTCCATCTTTGTATTGTTTGAAGGTTCTTGCTCAGAACAGAGGCAGGAAGTCCAAGGATCAGCCTCCAGAGAAGACAGAAAAGAAGAAGCCCGAAGGCACTGTGTTTACCGAGGAAGATTTCCGTAAATTTGAGAGGGAATACTTTGGGATACCATAAACATCGTGTCGGGGATTCTTGCAGCTCCAGCCTTTCTGCAGCTTCTCCAGCCTGGCCCGCAGGCCTGGGCATTTCCTTGGCATGTTTGAGATGGCACATGGGGGAGGTGCCTCTGCCAGCAAGTACCTCCGTGTCGGACTTGTAGAGCAGCTCTGGTCTGGGCAGAGCTTGTTACTGGGCAGCTAAAGCCACAGAGGTGCTCTTGGCTCTGAGCTGTGTTGTCCTGATAATTATCTTCCTGCAGCCAGCATGTCTTGCATTCTTGATGTAGAAGGGTGGACTAAGCTAAATAAAAATCTTTTTCCCCTTCCTCAGGATATAAGGCTCCTGCTACCTGTGTAATTTGGCAGGGAGCATTGAAAGTACTGTATCTGAATGGAGAAATGTTTTGGACCAGCGTTAATAAATCTCTGGAAGGGCAGGATGCTTTGAAAGACTGTTAAACTTGATTAACCCTGCAGTTTGGGTTCTTATTACAGCCCCTGTCAGGTCTGTCAGTCATTGCAAAGACTTTTTGTATGTCATTTGATTAAATAATTGTTGCAGACACTGTCTCTCTTTGCCTTTGTAGTAGTGATTATTATGACAGGTGATGAAGACAAACCATGTCACTGCTGTGATCCAAGCATTCCTCTCTTTAGGATGACTCACTTGTGTGGATGGCCTCTGATTCATGTTCACACATATATTTAATCACATCTCTGACATGCTTAGGCCTTCAAAGAGTGCAGGTTGGAATGGAGATGACTCCTCCATTTTGGCTACTCACAGTCTTCTCTCTCTCCGAGGAAGAGCTCTCACATGGAGAAAGTTGTCCTTTGGATGTTTATAGCAGAGTGTCCCACCGAGATTTAGCTACGCCAGGAGGGCACCACTGCTGAGTGTTACCAGGTCCTGTAGCCTGGCACAAGGAGGGCTTGTGACCCAGATGTTAGTCTCAGCATCCAATTAAAATCTGAGCTTGTGATGCTGGGTTGAAGGGAAGTTGTTTTCTCTCAGACTACCACTAAGTTCCCGGCTGTAACAAACAGAAGGCCCAGCAGGTGGGAGTGTTGTTCCAGAAACTTCCTCACTAAACCACTCCGAATGTGTTTCTGGGGAGCTCCTGCCACTGCCTTTTTCTGTGCCTTACCTAAGAAGATGGGAAATGTGTTCCCTTGGGAAAAAAACAGCTAGGGAGAAGGACTAATGCCAAGCTTTGGTTAGGCTCAGGAGTTGATTACAAGGGGCTCGTCTGAGCTGAGCAGCAGCTACTTGATGCCAGCAGAGGCATGAATTCACTTATCCCTTCCCTGCCCTCTGATTACAGCTCCTGGTGCTGTCCTCTTAAGCCTGTGCCTCCTCTGTTGAGCTCTTTTCCTCTTGTCTGCATGGGAGGAAAGGTCACTTGGACGTATGAGATCCAGACAGGGGAAATAGTGAGCATACTGAAGTGTGTGTACTGGAAATTGGGTAATAGCACGTGGGAGGGGATTTCTTGTAATAGGATCAAGTTCAACTATCTGCAGCCAAAAATGGTAAATATAGAACAGTTCAAAGAACAATTCCCCTTTTTTTTGAGGTTTTTTTTTTGCTACCAAATTAAAAAAAAAAAAAAAAAAAACCAAACTTCTTAAAAGAATGGAAGAACTATTGTTTGAAAAAATAGTTGAGCAAAACGTGTATTCAGCACATGTCTCCCTAAAACTTATTCTCTGTGTGCCTGCTGCAGTGCATGTGAGCTGGCCAAACACAAGCAACTCTGTGTGGAGCTGTCATGAGGATAATTAACTGTGTGAAAAAGCTGGCTGTGCCACAACTTGACAGAAAGTAGATTTCTGGGGTATTTTGTTTTAAGCCTTCATCTTCAGTATTTGGCATTTCCTATGACCCTGCAGAGATCTTTCATGTCCTCTCCTGCTCCTCCTCTATCCATTCCTCCTACACAGCCTTGTTTCTGTGGTTGTTCAGCCCCTGGGCCCTTCTCCCGCAGGCTGAGGGAAGCAAAACCATCCTTCCTTGCTCCAGAAAAGGGCAGGAGGGTAATGTGGTTCACTCTCTTTGTACAAAACGCAGCCTGTTTGTTTGCAAATGTAAGCAAATAGGAAAGCTCTTCTTTCAAAGTTAATGAGGAACTTTAAAGTGGGGCCCAGAGCAGTTCTCTTCGAGGATAATAACATCCAGATCAGTGGAGTTTCAAAGTTGGGTGGCAGCTCTCATTACTGGCTGGAAAGACTATTAGAGCCAACACAAGTAATCAACATACTTCTTGAGGCATTATGTTGTCAAGGAGGGTAAAGCTACCTGACAGACTGAATTTTGCCATTTGAAACTAAACTTGATTGTACAGTCAACAGTATCCTTAAATAAATTAAACTTTATTTTGTGGGAGGAAGGAAAAAGAAGCAGAAGTGGATGGGGTGGCTCTAGAGATACCATCTGCAAGGGCAAAGATCTAACACGTTCCAGCCTTGGCTTTCCCCCTTTCTGGCAGGGTATGAGCTCCTAGGAAAGAAGAGCAATGCCACCTGAATACTGGGTAGGTAAGGACAGGTGGTGCCCCCTGAGGGGAATATCTTCAAAGGAGAGGGCAGAACAGGTACCAGCCTGTTGCATGTGCCTGATGTTAAGCTAAAGCCAGGCACCTTCTCATACTCCCCAGCTGTCTGTCTAGCCAAGCCCAGAACATGCCAGCTCCTTGGCTGGGCTGGAACCCCAGGAGGTGGCTACCTTGGAGCAATCTGCCCCATCCCTGTAAGTGTTGGAGGCCAGGCAGGATGGGGCTTCGAGTAACCTGCTCTAGAGGAAGGTGTCCCTGGCAGGGGGGTTGGAACAAGATGATCTTTAAGGTCCCTTCCAACCCAAACCATTCCATGATTCTGTGATCTCTGTTCTTTGCAGCCAGACTTCTCTGCCCGATGGAAGAGACAAGAAGGGGTTAGGGAAGCAGCAGCAGCTTTTCCTAGTTGGCCTCCAACCTGTTTCCCACGCTGGAAGCTGACAGGCTGCAGCCCACAACAACCTTTGGACCTGCTGGACAGCATTTCTTTCCTGCGCATCTGCGAGCGGCGGCGCAGGGACTTGTCGCAGCGCGGCCGGGCCAGCGCCGCGTGCTCACTGAGCACATCAGGCTGCTGGCTCCCTTCCCAGCTCTGCGACACCAGCTGAGCATCCTGCAGCAGAAAATAGAGGTAGCTGAGCTAGGGAATGGTGAGGGTGCCATCTTACAGGGCATCTCCACCCACACGCAGCACGGAGTCAGAATGGGCAGCGGCAGCTTTAATATGAATGCAAAGAAAAGCTCTGGAGTGTTGTTAGTGTGGTAGAACCTTTCCAGGGAAACTGTTCAGAATAGTTCCCAGATGCTCAACCTTGAGCTAGCTTAGTGTGAATAAGATTCATCAAGCGCCTTAATGGCCTATTGCTCCCTTGTTATGTGAATGGAAAGCAAATAAAAGGAAATTTGTTCCAGTGGGTACAAGCTAATGTAAGCCCATACAGCCTCTGCTGTACCAGCAAGCCTCCACATCCTTACCACAGAAAGCAACAACAGCTACTAACAGCACTATATGTATATCAGGAAGGGGAGGACTGCAAATGTAAACCAAGAAAACGTTTGTTCAGGACACCAACCTCCTGCCTCTAAAATGACATAGCAGTAACAAACCTGCCAATGAACTTGCTCAGGTAAATGAGATTGAAAACACTGAAAAGGCTGTAGGGGAAAATCAATGGGTGGGGAACAGTCCTAAAAACCTTAGCCAATCTTACCCCTCTGGGGTATTTTCCGTGATGGCCTTACATTTCAGTCTTGCTGATGATCAACACAGCATCAGCACCTACAGCACTTACAGGCTCCTGAGGAAGAGGATTGGTTATTGTAAAAAGGGTGCACAGCAGCAGGGCCCTGAATAACTCAGAAAAGTTACAGCAAAAGGAAGTTCCTCATTTTGAGACATAAAGACCCATCAATTCGAGCTGAAATGAGAAGTGTGAAAGAAGGCAGGCTGCCTACTGTCTGCTTACAGATCAAAATGTGGAACTCCAGCCAAGGCAGGCTGAAGGGCTGGTAGGTTGGAGCAGGATTAAAGGTTTGCATGTCTATCTGTAGTTATGTTAAATAGGATTAACAGAGCCAACCACTAACTGGTGGGGGCAGGGGACATAAAAAGCATGAAGGTTGCTCTGCAGCTCTCTACAGGGTTACATGCACCTTTTTCTGAAGGAATAAGCTGTTGGCAGGGCTAAGCAGTAATGTAGCCAAGCTGGTCTGTCCTGAGCTGCACTGTTTGCGTGCCAGCAAGATCGTTTATCTCCTTTAATGGGAGGCAGAGACCACGGCTCTTTCTCCACCTGCCCGCACACTGCAATGGAGATGTAGAGGAGTTTCAGGACTGGGAGATTCTCTGCCCTATATAAATTAAGCTGATGCATCTGCTGTGCCTGGAACTCGCTCCTGCCGTTCCTTAAAAGGGTGTGTGCATGCAAAAGAGAGGAAGAGAGCAGCTGAAGGAGAAGTGAGAGGCGGCTGGCCATCACTTGGAGGACATGCACCTCTGTAATAGGAAAACTGGAGCTTGTGGGTGCAGCCAGCTTCCTTCATTCAGTGACTTCATTCACTTATGACACTGCATGAGTGCACTGAAAATAATGCAAAGGCAGCATACCTGGGATACCTGAGCAGCCAAAATAGTATTGCCTAGGTCAGGGGACTGAATTCCTCTGTTAATTCACAGGGCCTGAAGCATTTCAATGGGAAAATCAGCAAAGGCGAACACTTCTGGCCCAGCAAGGGATGCTCATGGTAAGACTCCAAGATGTCCTTTGCACTGGAAATGAAGTGTAACAGGAGTTTATGTGCAGGACTGCATGGCAAGGCTGTGAATACAGCAGGAGAGAGGAAGGTAGGATATCCCCAGAAGCTACTTGGACCACACTGAGAAAAAATGAGTATGCCCAAGATGGAAATTATGCCTATAGGAAGGACAATAGAGAACCTTGGTTTTTTTCTGAAGGCCTAAGTCTATGGGAAGATAAAGAAAACTGGTATTCTTCTGGCCAAAAATGTATAGATTTCCCACCCTCCAAAAATGGCTATGAATAGACTACCACTGTGTGAAACTGTTTCCATCAGAATCAGCCACATTTTCTTTCTACAGTCCAGCTCGGGAGCACTGGAGGAGCATTCATCGCCCAAAGGACAGCCTGTCCTTGCAGCTATTTCTGGGCTTTCTGCCAGGGCAAAAGCTATTTGGAAGATTTTATCATCATTCTTTCTTCATTCCCCAACACTGCAGCTGTTGGATTTATTTTTGTAAGCGTGCTGCAAAGGTGCATCTGATTCTCCACACAGGCATGTGAAGAAGTTGTCAGCAGTGATGGCTTCCCCTTTTCATTTTGAAAGAGAAGGGCATGCACCTGGGTCTCTCTAAAGGCAGGGTGAAGAGGAAGGCAGTTATAAATATTGTGATAACAGCAGAAACAAGCTTGTGAGAAGGGGCTTTGTGAGCAGTGAGCTGCAAGAGGTTGTTTGGTTATGTGGGGGAATATTGGACTCCTATTTACCATGAAGCACAAAATTGGCTGAGGGGTAGGAGCCTGAGGGTCATACACGCTGTGTGTGTGAAGTCTACTTCACTGCCCTTAATTCAGAAGAAAAATAACTGAGACAGAAATCCCATCAGCCGTGCCAACTTCAGATTCAAATAGCTTTTATATAACGCAGATTGGGGGAATTCTGCTGTTTCCAAGGATGTAGAAAACTAGGCTCCTCCAGCAGTAGGTAAAGCCTGCATTTCCTGCACTACAAATCTAATTCTGGACATGGTATCATGCTCTATGCAAGCTGCAAGGATTCAGTTGAAGCATATTTGTTCTGTGAGGCTGTGAGAAAAAGGAGAGTGCTCTTGCAGTTTGCAAAATGTAAAATCAGTCACTAGGCAGGAGGCTATCAGACTTTTTACCCTTGTGGGCTGGAGTTTGTGACGGTGTCCCGGGTGTTCCTTGGCTCCTGCTGTAGGCTGGACAAGCTGCTGGGCTGCAGAGCCAAGTGGCATGGTGCTTGCTGTGCCTAACTGAAGCCCGGAGGAAAAGTCCAGATAAAAAATTGCAGAGGAAGAGTCAGCCCTGATCTCCAGCCCCTGTAAAATCTTAAGTAAGTTACTAAGTATGGAAACATGGCGTCATTTCAGCAGGCGTTGCATGAGATTGCCATATGGGCTGCCTCTGCAAAGCCACAAGCTCAGAGCCTCAGCAAGCACTGAGTGCTAACTGCTCTTTAAGGGCAGGTTTCCGATTCTCCTGCAAGGAGTTCTATAAAGCACGCACACGGCTGCAGAGGGATTAAGTGCTGTTAAATTAGGGTAGCAGTGGCAAAAAAAAAAAAAAATTGAGCACACATTGATGCCTGAGATGGCCACCTAAAAACAGAGACTAGGCAGGAATAAGGGAATAAAGGTAGGTATTTATTTATCCACTGAGTGCTGACTGCTCTTTCAGGGCAGGTCTCTGATTCTCCTGCAAGGAGTTCTGTAAAGCGCACACACGGCTGCAGAGAGCAAAGCAGCACGGATGCGTCATGCATTCCTTCTCGCCTGTTCCAGCTCTGATCTTCCTTCCCTGGAGTGAGTGCAATTTGGTAAATTGGACCTGCATACTCTCTGCAGGGTTGCAGAAACCAGAATCATGTACTTACTGGCCAGCTCAGACCCTCCCTCGTCTGCCTGCAGAGCACAGACGCGAAGAAAAATTGGTTTTAGCCACGAGTGGCCCACAGACAGCCCTGCCGTGGGGTGGGGAGGGGATAAATGTGCTGACAATGTTTCCAGGCTTTGGGAGAACTGAGTAAGGGCAGCAAAACACACGTGCTGCTCCCTCAGCCCTGGCTGCTGCCAGGTGTAAGCAGAAATTGCTATGGCTCTAAGGGAAGAGGAGGTGGTTGCCCTGTGGTGGGAAAGGGGGATCAGTATGAGGAGGAGCAGAGGGTTTTCCCCTGCACAGGGAAGCCACCAGCTCATAGACTCATAGCAGTTACTATGTTTTCTGTGGCTCAAATGAGACCGAGGGCAATGTCACCTCAGATGCAGATTTGACTAAAATCTTGGGGCCTTTCTGCCTCTGATTATCCTCATCCCTAACCTGAAGGAAACCTATTACATTGGTCTACCTCCTAAACCACAAGAGTCCCTTGTCCCTGCTTGCAGTCTCCAGTTTGCAGTGCATCCCATTCATACAGTAAATGGTCACCATGTGGCAAAAAAAAAAACTTGAGCACACACTCACGCCTAAAATGGCCCCCTAAAAACAGAGACAAGATTAAGGGAATAAAGGTAGGTAGTTATTTGAAGGGCCTTCAAAGGTACACCCTGGGCAGTCAAAAGGCTACACCCAAGATGAACCCCGAGCCACGAGTTCTTCACAGTTTTATAAGTTTGGTCCATTTGCATATCAAGGTTAATTCTCTAATTAAAGCTTCAGTTAATTATGTAATTTCCCCAAGTTTACCCCCCTTCTTAAGATGTTAGTTTACACATTTTGGGCCTAGGAAAATCTGGGTGGCCTTGGAGAGCAAGCTTGGAGAACTTGTTATGTCAAACTAGCATGAGAGAACAGTAGCTAACAAGCCACAAGAAACTTCAGTTACACACTAGGCAATACAGGATTTGAAAAATATAGAAGTTAAAACCTAAGGTATCAAAGTGAAGTAGTTAGAAATGACACATCCCAAATCCTAAAGCAACCCCAACCCCACCACACAAACACAGGTGCTGCTCCAGCACACCAGTACCTTCCCTGCACAGCTGAGGCAGGACTAGAGCTGAACTAGTTTTATGGACCAACTCAGCTGTAGCCTTGGTAGAAGAAAGTCAAATTTGTATTTACAGCTTAAGATTTGACTCATCAGTTGCTGGCTGAAGCAGCAAAGCCTTTCACACCTCGGTACAGGAACGTGACCCATCAGTAAAAGCACTACAGTAACCCCACCCATCTGGCCCAGTTCACACCAGTCTGTCGGGGCCAGGAAACAGCTCCTGCTCACGGCCTGGGCAGAGACCCACAGGGACACGAGGAACCCAAGCGGACACTGGTGCTTGCTCTGGACTTGTCTCCTAGCCAAGCTGCCCATTTCTTGCACCAGCGATCACAACTTTGCTATTTGGTCCCGGGACCCCCTCCCTCCCTACTGAGACAAGGTTTAAGTCTGAAAATAAAAAAATCTCCCACCACATTACTGACCTTTTGTCTTCCTCAGTTGTTTCAGTGGGCTTACAAATTAGCTGAAAACCCTGAAGCACCTCAGTGTGATCCCCTCTCACTTCAGAATACATGTAAATTACAGAGGGGGACAGGTGAACTGAGACACCTTAAACACTCCGGTTCAAAGCACTTAGTGCACTTGCAGTGCATTCACCACCCACAAGCAGCAGCACCAGTGTCACACTGCACTCTCTGGCCACATACCACCTTGTGGTGTTTGTACTTACACCCACGTGTGGTTCAGGTCATGCTGGTTTTACGGGTACCACTCATCACACACCATCATTGCACATTTACTACAAAATTATTTATTAGACAGCAATACACAGCTTTAGCAGGAAGCTTATATACATGCACACAACACTGCTGACTACCCTACTCGGGGACTCTAGTTCTCTTGCCCTTGGCCTTGCGGACCTCTTCTATCAGATCTTTTAAGTACTGAATTTCCTTACTAAGGGAATCTGCTTTTTCCTTCAGGGCCTGGTTCTTCTGCTCCAACTCTCTGCACTCCCCAGACAGTGCCTCCTGTTCCGCTCTCTTCTTCTGCCGATAACGCGTGGCAGCTGTCTTATTCTGCTCCATCTTTTTTAGTTTCTTATCTATTTTCTTTTCTCCTTTCACCTTTGCTGACACTACCACCTTCTCTGCAGGATGATCGTATGGTTTGGACCGCACAGAGCCACAGGTGGCATCTGCAGGAAACTGGTTGCCATTGGGGGATCCAACTGAATTGGTGGGGCTGTGTTGGGGGGTTCCCAGGTAGGAGTCTGGGCTCATGCATATTCCACTATCATCAGAGTGGTTCTCCTCCTCTTTCTCAGACTTGGTGATCACCACCACAACAGTGGGGCACTCCCGCTTTCTTTCTCCTTCCAGAACATCCACTTCACTACCTAGTTCTAAACTAAATGAGTGGTCTGGAGTGGAAGTCAGAGACCCTGGGGAGAGGGGAAAAGACCAAAGGGAAGCCAATGGGGCCATTGAATCAGCTCCAACTGGGGATTCGGGGAGATGGGTGATTACATTATTTATCAGTGGAAGTTCTTTGTTGTGAAATTCCTGGATGGTAGCGTTAAATAGATCACACGTGTCTTCCAACGTGGCCATCAGCTCGTCTGGTGAGACGGTGGCTTCCAGATGTTCCATACCTAACAGGGCATCAAAATCAAATTCCTTCAGATCCATCTTCTCCACCATCCATTCCATGCCAGAGAAGGCATCCTCTGCAAAATAAAAAAAAAAAAAGTTGCCACTTCAGTAAACCACCACCCAGTGCAACTCAAGCTTTTGAAAATAATCTAGCAGTTTGTCATTTAACAAGCCTATTTCCTCTTTCATGTATTAGCACAGAAGGACTAAATTATAAAGAAAAAAATACTCTTTCATTGAACTTTCAAGAACTGCAAGATATGATGTAAGCACCCATTGAGACATTCCAACCCCCTTACTTTAAGACCAAAAGAATTCAGGGACATTGGCAACTGCCATGTTACTGCAAGGCCAACACAAGTGGCACTTTACCATAACCAGCAACTGTGTGTTGTGTAAGCAGCATAGTACACACGCTTTCCAAGCGGAGGCAACACACATGAGATTGCCTTTAAATTTATGAAAACCTAGCAATTTATTTTTCAACTGGAATGTTACTGTGGTATTATGTAATTACTGCCCTTTACAGAAATAAGTAATACCTTACCCTGGCTGCTATCTATGGTGTTGCCTAAACTGTCCACAGCAAGCCAATTGGAGGAGACTGCCTTAGCCTTGTCGCTGGAGAACCCATGCGAACCGAGGGGCTCGGCCACCTCCAGGTAGTCATCTAGGAGTCCCAGACTTTCCTCAGCCACCGAACACGGCTGGCTGAAGGGGGATATTGAATCCCCCAACAGCATCTCGTTGTTCAAGAAGCTCATTTTCGTCAGCTTTTAACGCTTTGACGTCGAAGGATGTAGATAAGTAGAGGGTCTTTTTGTCGACTACAGCAATGCTGCTGTGCAGTGCCGTGAAAAACCTGCGAACAGAACTTGAACTCGTCAGCATTTGGTCTGAGCAACATAGTAACCTTTTAAAGCAATGGCACCTCACGAAGTATAGCACAACTTTACAGACTATCTCACTTCTTTACTTCTGTGCTGCTGCACGTCCCCCGCCTCCCTCCGGCCCGGGCAGGGCCGGCCCCGCCCCCCCGCCGCCAATTGGCGGTCCCNTCCCCCCGCCCGCTCCCCGCCGCCATTTTGTGCCCTGCCACGTTTCCACCGCGGCTCCAGCACCGCACAGGGCTGTGAGCCCGATGGCCAGGGCAAACTTAACGCTACACTACTACATTATTTAACATTAGTACTGGTGTCAGATTAGTAACAACCCCCGTTCATCTATCTGTGATTGTAACACGTGGTCCTTCTACTCAAAACCCTAAAACCTCTAATGCCTCATTTTCCCTTAAGTACAGCGGCACTTCCCCTCACGCGGGCAAAGAAACCCTCCCTGGGAACGTTCCTTTATTCCCATGAAAATACTAAGAAAAAAATATTAAACAATAAAATCCTAGATTTTTCAAAATCAATGTTTCTCAAACAACAGAAAACGTAGACGTTTCTCGCACATTCTTTCGAAATGGCATTTCCTGCTATTTCTGACACTCGCCGCACCCGGAGATACCGAGCCCTACAAGGATCTCCCCACCTCTCTACCTTTTTGGCTTACCTAAGTAGTTTATGAATTACTTTGTATACCTAGGTATCTCACCCGGCTCCCCGTGAGAGAGCAATCATCACCACACCCGCGCTAAACACACCCCAAAAGCCCACCCAAAAAGAGTAACAGGATGCCTTTGAACACACAAGAGAGGGAGCAGCCGTCCCTCACACAAGATACTCACGCCATGGTTGCAGATGCCGGGGATGTGCTGAGGCCGCCGCCGCTGCTGCTGCGCCTGCTGCACTGGCCGATGCCGCCGCTGGCCCTGCCGCCTTAAAGAGCCATGGCGGCCAGGGGAGGGGGGGCTGCTCGTATCCGCGCCGCGCGGGAGGTGCTGCGCACACTGACACGGACACTAACAGGAACTCTGCTCTCGGCAAGAGGAAACAATGAGGTGGCACCGCCGCCGCTCTGCCCTTATATAGGAACCGCGTTACCAAACAAGTTGCGGACGTGAGGTATCCTTCCGCCAAGCGTCACCTGCCTGTCAGCAGCACCTACCGGCCTGTGGCCTGTCTTTCTGCGCTTCTCTCTTATCGTTCTGCTACGAATTAAACACAGGAGCCGCCGACAAGACACCACGGCTCCACGACGGGGCTGTCGCGGAGGGACTATATGGTGTATACATGCGCGCCGACCGCTCCCCCCTTCGGGCGCGGCCGTGCCACGTGACCGGAGCGACTGAGGACGCTTCCCTCGCCCCCCCCCGCGGGGAGCGTTGGGGGAAATTTTACCCGCCAACAAAGACGCGGAGCTCGCGAGGATACGTCACGCAGCTCGCCACGTGGGAAGGGCGGCGCTCATTGGCTACGGGCGAGTCGTTCACGTGCCCCGTGAGCTGTCATTGGCCAGGGCCCGGAGGAGACCAATGCTTAGGGGAAGGGGGGGGGAAAGGAGAAGGACGAATGGGGCAGGGAAATGGCGGCTGAACGGGGGAGGAAGCGGGGGGATGGGAAGCTGGGAGCGGGTCAGAGAAGGAGCAGCCGGGCAGGGGAATGATGCCCGCTCACGGCAGCCCTGCGTTGTCCCTGACATGCCCCTCTCGAAGCAGTGTGTGCTCCCCACTTTGATTTCCAACGGCCCCTTTTGTCCCCCACACAAAGCCCCGCTGAGCTCAGGCGGGAGCTGGCGGCTGCGGCCCAGGCTGAGGCGCTGGCATGGCGCCCCTGAGGCGGCGGCAGCCCGCCATGGCCTCCTGTTCCCTTAGATAACCCGCTGCCTTCCCTCCCTGCCTGCCCCACACATGCAGCGCGTAGATTACGGGCTCTCCGGGGCTGTGTGTGTGCCTGCAGGAGGGCGTCTGCCCGGAGCCTGCTGGCCTCAGCGCCCATGGCGCCGCACGGCCGCAGAGAGGCTTCTGAGGAGCCCGGCTGCAGAGCCGGGCAGCCGGGAGCATCAGTCTAACTAGTGCCTTCAACCCATGCAAGGGCTGAAAATGAAGTTGGTTGTTCCACAGCTGAGGAATGAGACTGTCCTCTCCTGCCACGCAGTTTCATGCTGATGCAGTTGTTTCTCTGTTCTCTGTGCAGATACCATTCGACTGGTGGGAGCTTTAATGGATCACCTACAGAGTCTTGCGGCCATAAAGGGCAGTGTCACCTTGGATAGCTTTTAAAGTGCGGTTTCACGTTTTATCTCATCCAAATCAACTTGCTTCTAGGAAAGAAGTCAGACCTCTTCCCCCACCCTGTTCCTGCTAAACAGTTCCACCAGCTGGCCTGGCCCCCACCGAGACAGCTCACAGCAGGAAACTCACACGGGTCAACAGTTTCCCGCTGGCTTCAGTTCCTTCATCGTCATTTCAGTTTGGTCACACAAGCACTGGACAGCTCCGGTGAGCTGGGAGTTTCAATACCTGTGTCCTTCCTCACTGGGTCAGAGTTACCCAGCTTCAAAAGGTTGATTTTCCACATTGTCAGCCTCACAGCACCATCAGCTCTGAGAGCTGTGGTGGAACCTTGCTTGTTCCAACATCATTATCCTGCAGCTCAACTTGCTCTCAGCTACTTCTGCAAAAGGCTCCAGTATTTTCCAGTTCAGGCTTCAGCAGTATTTATGTAAAGCCATAGCCTTCACCGCGTTTGCTCAGGTCTAACTGCCTGAAATGTCTTAAACAACTTGACTGATAATTTGCAAGGATGAGGTGTGACCCAATTTCTGTTTTTAGCAGTCTGGGCTCAGCATTGTCGCTACAAAGCAGAGTATGTCACTTCACATCTGTAACATGAACACTGGCTGCTGAATTAAAAAAGGCAGTTTTCCCTCCATGTTGGTTTGTTGCTATTTTATTTTGGTTGCTTTGGGTTCTCTTTCTTTCTTTCTTTCTTTCTTAGCATGGAATTTGAAATGACTCATTAAAATAGAGGAGGCACAGAAAAATGTCCTCCAATGCCAAAAAAAGTAGCACTTGAGCAGTCTGAGATAACTGTTCTGATAAATACTACAGAGGAGGCAGATCTTGCTTCAAAGGACAGTTGAGAGGATGCAGCAGCTTTTAAAGAAGCCAAGTGGGTGATTGGCTGTGTGGATGGGTGGACAGCGCTTCCATGTCCTCACTGGCTAAGGGAGAGCTTTCACATCCCCTGCCGTGCCTGCTTTCCCCTCCTTTAAGTGAAAAGAAAAGGGTGATTGTACGACCATAATAGCAGCTAAATAAACAGAAGTGCACCCAATATATGTACAGCCAATCCTTCATCATGGAAAGATAATTATAGATTTCTCTGAAAGGACTCTGGGAATGTGTGCGCAAGAATCACGTAAGCAAAAATGAAGTATGCAATGAGGAACTTAACCCAGATCTGCCTGTTTCCTAGCTGCCTGCTTTCCCTTTTGTGTGTGAACTGAGGTGGAAATTTGTCCATATTGTGAGTTCCAGACAGATTTTCTGTAACAATTTCCAATCCAGATCATGAAATCAAGCAACCAGAAGCCAGCCATTTAGAGAAAAGCATATTTTTCCCTGTTTCTTGCAGGACTGCAGAATAACTGTTGTTAAATCATTTTATGGGCTACATCCCCAATTCCTTCATAAATTATCTTTCTTCTTTTGCAGATATTATGTCAGAGATGTCTCCACTGGGGCTGGAGTTTTTGACCAAGGCAGAAGATAGTTCTTTAAGCACAAATAACAATTTTGGGGAATTTTTGTACAAGAAAAAATTACAAGTATTTTCTAAGCAGAGGACTACTAGCTACTCTCTACTAACTCAACAGTGTACAAAACAGTGTAAAAAAAATATTGTTTCCAATATTACATAATATATTTATGGCTCAGAGACTGAGCAGCTCTGAAGAAAATTTAATTTACACCACAAAAAGGTGGCTTCTGAGGGAACACCAATTTGTGGGCATGGTGAGTGACATCCTGCTGTCATGTTAACAGCTTTATCACCGTGGATGTTGATATTTTCCTGCCCTGGGTACCTCGGCAATGGAGCTCCTGGGATCAGTAAGATCCATCCTGACACAGAAGCGAGGGGCCAGCTGCAGGAGAAAGGAGCTGCTCTTCCAGAGCTCGCTGCAGGATAGAGGCCTGGCTGGGAAGCTGTGAAGTGCCCTGATAAACCCAGCACTGCAGAGAGCCACCTCCAGCCAAACAGCATCACCAGGAGGTGGAAAACTAATACTCCTCCATTCCCCCCCCCCCCTTCCTTAAGATGGAAAGTCAAGATATGTGCTTTAATAATTTCTTTCTTTTTTTTTTTATTTTTAAAGTAAACATTGCAAAGGAAAAGAGGTTTTTTTCCTCCACCAGCAAGAATACAGAAGACAAACATGCTGAAATGCTGTTAGTAACCCCACCAAAGACCGTGAGGACGTAAATGTTTCCATAGCAACATCCCCTCACACAGTCTAGACCGGCTGCATAGGATGCTCTCAGGGACTGTCAGTGGCAGGGAAACTCGTGGGCCTCTGTAGCAGGGGAGCAAGGAGGGTGGGAGGAGTGGGTGTTGCTGGGGCCACGAGGGGAGCCAGCAAAAGTAACAGAGGTGTTCACTCCTCTCCGGAGTGCTGGGAAAAGGAGAAAGGTCAGGGGGAAGCTGTGCTGACGCTGCATTGGGAGAGTGCATGATGGCCATGGTGGCACCGGGCAGGCAGCTTTGGGCCCCCATTGAGCCTCAGTGCCCTGCAGAAGGAGCAGATGGACTTTCTGCTGGCCCTGGGCTCTGCTGGGGTGACTGGGGAGGAGGGGGCATTGCCTGCCTTGCAGAAGGGTGAGTGTGAGGGCAAGTCCCCGAGAGGGTTCTTGCGAGGGATAACTTGAGCCCTTTGAACCTTCCATCAGGAGGGACAGGAAGCCTTACCCCGCACTTCAATGAACAAAGCATTTCCAGAGACCAGCAGGAATTTTTCCTGGAGACAGAGTGCTGAGGAAAACACAATGGAGGAAAGAAGCAAAGCAGAGAGACATTTTGAGCAATTTCAAGGGAGAATTACCTACAACCTCTATGGCATACACTAATTCACAGTGCTTGCTTGCTTCTCTCCTCACGTGGTACAAACAGATATCTGAAAGAAGTTTTCTGTGAGATTCTCATTGTAAGCTCTTTAGGGATTGCTTTATAGATGTTCCATTTTAAAACTAGATCGAAAAGCAAATATATATGATTAAAGATCAGGCTGGGAGGTATTAGCATCCATCTTTTATTACATACAAACAGAAAATAAGTTATCCATATGCTCTGCCTCGTTTGTTTTGGACTAGTACACCAAATGGAATCTCTAATAAATCATTCATTACTTACCGACCCCCTCACTGTCTTCTGTTTCCATCCTGCTATGTAAATATCCCTGACATTAGAAATGAGACTAATAAAAAAGAAGATTAAATCTGCAATTTACATTTGCAGCTTACAGTTCAATTATTTCAGACAGTTATGGAAACAACCCTGGTTGTCCACCTACATTTTTCTTGCCGAACAAACGTGGGCATGCCAAGCACATGCTGATAGCTCACAAAATACGTGTCTCCAGAGGCTTAGTTACTCAGAATCAGCCAGGCTGTGGCCAGCTGCCACAAGTAAAAACATCGTGCAAGTCTGGTAAGAGGGAGGTGAGTTGTAACTTGCCCAAGCGTGATTTTCGTAAGCAAAGCTACAACTGGCTGAAAATGATGTTTAGCAAAAAATATGTGTGAAGGAGGGAGAGGAGGGGGTGCTGACTTTTGTTCAGACCATTGGGGGATATTTTTAGTTGTCTCATTGTCCAGCCTTGTTTTATTAGGATGAAAGGACTTGGGGGTCAAGAATAATCCTTCGTGTGCATTAGCACATGTGGGCTCGGTTTAGCACACAAACAAAAGCCTTGCAGTTATCCAAGCACTAAAAGAACAGAAACGTATTTCATGTCAGCTATTGTTCTTTGTGGGCCTGTAGTTGATGTGACCCCCTGCAGACTGTGTGCTCCGTGTGTGTCAAAATGTATGTACCTGTACATTACCAGCACCTGCTGGCGTCACACGTGCCAGGTGTCTTGTGCCATTCTGTGCAAAAGGGTGAAGGGGAGCGTGACAATGCACATTGCTTCTTTTTAGCGGTGTGAAGTTAGCAAGAACTGAGGCCTGACAAGTAGGTACGGATTATAGGACTGCAGCATCTCGGCCCAGACACCGGTGGGTGAGTTAACAGCCCATCATCACTTCAGTGGATCTCTTTTCAGTGTCTCAGTGCCCCTTAGACCGGTCAGCATGAGGACCCCTTGCTGTAGCAGCCCAGCAGCAATTCCACTGCACTCCAGAACCTGGCACCTAAACCATCAGCTTCGGCTGAAGCAGGTGGGAAGGTGGTTGGAACTTATTTCAGCCTCTCTGTTCAGTGAGGGGGGGTGCACAGTAAAAGCATAATACCAGGCTGTGCTCTGTGTGCTCCTTTTGGGGGGTTTGTTTCTCACTTCATGTCACTTCAGAGTGTTTTGATGAGGCCAGGAAGAGAGACTGTGCACAGGTGTACCCTATGAGTGAAATAAAACAGAGTTCTAGGGATCTTTTGGGCATGTGTGAGATCTCTGATTCTGGTGCTGGCAGGCGGCTTCAGCAAGAACACTGACACAACAAGTAGTTCAGATGAAGCTCTGAAACTCATTTGAGGATAAGTCACTGTTGAGGCTGTAGCTGCCCAGGTCCCTGGGGAGGAACGCTGCAGCCATTATTCAGTAATAATTTTCCACTCTCCATAGGCAGCTGCTGCTCAGTGATCTACCAGCAGACTTTGTACTGTTTTCATATCTACTTGTTTACAAAGGAGGAAAGAAAAATTCCTGGCGGATGCTGACACAATTGTGATACCATTGAGTTTATAGCTTTTTCCTGAAGGAATGTCATTTTCCCTCCTAAGGTCTCTGTGATTGAGGATTTGGCAAATTATACCAGAAAGAAGATTATTTCAGAAGACTTTGAGCCTGTTCTGCTCCCTGCACTTGTACGTGGACTGACAGGTGGCCCCAGCAGAGCCTCCTCAGGTGTATTTCAGGTGGACTGGCCATGGGCAGGCTGGATAATAGTCCCCAAAGAAGACTTTGCAGCCAAAGTATCATATTGAGTAGGTGCTGTGGCTTATCAACCCACCCGTCCTCCTACTGCCATTGCTGTGGTGCTTGGTGAGGGAGGTTTGCAGTTCCCTTAAAATGAGAAGGCTTCTGTGCTTGACTGCTGAGAGAACTGATCTAATAATTTCTTTCGGTCTGTCAGGAACCAGCCACAGCAGCCCAGCTCTGTTGGGGAGGTACAGCTGGCCCGCTTTTTGGCACTCAGAGGGTGAGACTTTGTTGAGGCCTTGTCCTGGCTTCAAGAGACATCTCCTCTGGGTCTGAGGCAATGCTGGTGCTAGTCAGGAAGGTAGCATTTGAGCCATTCACCTCAGTCATGCAGTCTCAGTAAGGCACATTTGGATGCTGAGCACTTATCAGAAGTACAGGTCTCCCCTAGGCAGGGCAGGCTCACAAAAGGGTAAGTCTGTCCCAGGGCACAAAGCTTGGGAATCACCAGTCTGCTGGTGACACCAAACATCCTCCTTTGCAGTGCAGAGTGATGGTCTGAAGATGCATCATTCTTTATTAATTTTCTTGTTTTACCTAGAAAAAGAAAAAAAACCTGTCGCTCGCGAGCAGGGACCGAAGGACGAACGACATGGACGATTTATTGTGATATTAAATCGACACTTTATTCACTTACAAGTTCGCTTATATACCTTAGCACGCTGGACTGGCATAAGGTCATTGGTTCACTGACCAGACACCCCTCAGAGGGATTGGCTGAACCCAATAACACTTACTTCAGATATTTTCTCTTTTTGTATCAATAACAATTCCATAGTTTACAAATCTCCCAGCTGTTCTCCCATAGCGTTCGTGAGAAAGCAGACCTTTCTCACAGACACTAGGAGAAGCTGAGATATCTCCCTGCTGCATGCTTTCAGCATCCACAAAAACCTACAAAATTAAAAAATAAAAAAATGAGGAGAAAGGTTCCTAACCCAAAACACAAGGTCATTGCTCCTTGTTCAAGAAAAGGCACTGGACTAGATGCTTTCTACTACTGTCTCTCTCATGACCACAGGCAGTGATTTGGAAAAGGGAAGGTTTGTGCCTTGGTCACATCCTTGCCTCAGCAAAAAACACCCTTCCTGTGAGTGCCACGGAGCTGGGCCCCTGCCAGTGTGCTCTCTAACGAGCACCGTGGGAGCTGCAGCTCTGCAGCCTCTGGGACTGCTGTGCCTGGCACTGCCTTGGCTCCAGCGCACCCCGAGCCCTCTGACAGCGCCTCGCTGCTGCTGCAAACAAGCAGCAGCTGAACGTGATTCACATCTTCTTATCCATACAAGTGGCGGTACTTACTGTCTCCAAGGCCCCCTGTGCTAAATAAATTCAAGAATCTGAAGGCAAAAATGTCATTCTGCCATACTGCTTCCAGGAACAATTGCTTCTTGCCTTTCAAGGGAGGTAAGGAGCCTGCCAGGGCACTACAAGTTTTGAAGTAATGCCTGTTGTGGGAGAGGTAAAGAGCCAACACAGTCCATCATTTGCTATCTATGCCCTTGTGTCTGTTGCCTCTGAGGTGTGTCCTTTGCAATGCTGAGCAGAATGAGACAAGAGGGTTGTACAGGACCGGGATCATTGTGGTGGGATGTCTTATGGGACAGTATCATCCCTGTGCTTTTGTAGAACAGTGACAATTCTGCCACAGAGAGGAAGGGGAAGGGTGGAATTGCACTGAAGCCAGGGAATTGTTGCCTAACAAAAGAAAACCCTAAACAAACCAAAAACACAAGTAAGCAACTTTTGCCCATTATTTGTATGGAGAAGGCTTTTCATGAAGAATGTGGTTAGAATTTATATATATATTTCCCCTGAGAAGCTTAGCACTGGGTGTTAATAGACAGATCAAAGAGCTACTTAGCCACAGGAGCCAGGGAAATTGAACCAGGGCAGCAAAATAAAAATCAATTCGACTTTTAGTGTGTTTAATGTGATTTTGTTCAGAACTGACTTCTGCATGAGTACTTAGAAAAGCTTAAAATCATGAGAAGTTTGAGTTCCTTGAGCCCAAACTCTTTGTCCCGCTCTCTTTGCTGTTTGTAAAATGACAAGAAGATTTCCTATCTACAGAATGATTTCAGATCTTCCCTGCCTTACCCATTGGTCTTACCACCCTCTTTTGCCTTATTGTTTGCAAGATTATTTCACAGGATCCCATACTGTAAAGAAAGGAATAATAGCCTGCTCACCACCACATTTCTGGGTCCTTGACATGTGAATAATGCTGTCCTTCTCAGAGTATGCTAGTAAAAATTTTATCCTTGATTGTGTAGGGGACACATTTATTAAATAAGAGCTATTCTAAGGTGTTGAATCTTTAAAAAAATAAAAAGAAAGAGAGAGAAAAAGAAGAATAAAATGGAGTGGGAGGATATTCTTTGAATCCCTCAGATCATAAACTCAGATAATAACTCGGCCTGACAAGGATGAAAAAGATAAAATCCAGATATCTCAAACAGTTCCCTGAGTGTCTGGCCCACAGCAGTTCTCCTAGGGCTGGAAGCCAAGACTGGGTTTCACTGGTAGGAGGCAGAATCTCCCATTCCTTGCTTGCTGCATCTGTGGGCAAAGCCTAACATTTCAACATCCAGTCCCAGATTCAGTGAGCCATGCTGGAGCCATTGAATAGTCCAGGTAGTGAGCAAACATATTTTATCTTATCTGGAAGAGAAATTCCTCATTCAGAAGAGGCCCCTCTTTTTTTCTGTGAAACTAAAATTTGGAAGAGGCTCTTCTTTTTTTTTTCTGTGAGACTAAATTTAAAAAGCAGCAGCTGTCTGCAGCTTTTCTGAAGATTAGAATATTAAAATAAACCTTAAAAACCATGGATGCAACTAAGTATTTGGGAATAAAAAAAGAAACATTAATAATGCAGTTCAAAAGTGTAGCATGATAATCTCAAATTTGGGGTTCAGTCATACTTTCTTCCCCAGTTTATCTACAAAATAGGCTAGAATTTATGTATTTATTTTTAAAATTAAGAGATGCAAAAATAAGTAAGTAAAATGTAAACTCAGCTACATTAATATCCAGGACATGACTGTGGTTATATAACAAAGCAGGCAAAATATTTTGCTTTTCCCAAAATTCGCTTTCCTCCTAAGCTGTTTGTTCCTTAGGCTAAGAACAAAAGAGGTTCTGAGTCTTTGCAGCCTGGAGAACTAGTGCTCTTCTTCTTTGTAGCAGCTTTTTCCGTACTTGAAGTAATTATCATCACTCCCCTCAATTATTTCTTCTTTACATTAAACAGACACTTATCTCTTGATCTCCCCTCCCTATTCATGCCAGGACAGCTTTTATGCAAAGGTGCAAACTGCTACATATATTAACCATGTATTGCAGGCTCTAGACTTTCCAGGGGCTTTAACTTGAGGGAGTAATACCTGTCACAGATTTCACAGAACAGCTTATTTTAGCTGTTGGTGTAACACTCTGTATGGCATGAAACGTGCTTGATCTCATCTGATCTGTTTCTACCACAGGACAGATTAAAGGAAAAAAAACAAAAGCAACACAGGCAAGGGATATTAGAAAAAAAGTTGGAGATGTAGACTCTCTTTGTATCATAAAATACCCTCCAAAATAGTTAATTACAGAGCCCTAATTAAGAAAAGTCTTACAGGACAATGTTGCCACTGTAGCACGTCTTCCAAGAATTAAGGAGCTTGGGACCCATCAAAAGCAGCATGACTTCACACTTTGACATTCAACATTTCCACTCCACCTTCCCAAGCAGGCACATAAAACTGGGTCTTACTGCAAAGGACTTCAGCACAGCAGACATGGGCCCCTGGCAAGGCAGGTTCCTCATTGCCTCAAGGCTGATGCCTGGATAAAAGAGGAGTGCATTTGAGAGGGGAGAGGCCTGGCACACAAAAACCAAGGTGTGACTGAACAAGGGTGGGGGAGCTTGCACAGGAAAGTTTAATATTCCAGAGGCACGGAAGCCTCTGAAGTCTGGGGAGCCACATGAAAAGCAGGTGCCTGTCCGGGCACGCGGACTATCGGAGAGAGGATGGGAGGCTCAGCACCACAATTACGCATCATCTTGTGACTGGTGTGAAAGCTGCCAGGAGCCAGGATGCTGCTGCACCGAGCTGATTGCTCCCTCGAGACAAGCTGCAAAGTGCTGAGTGCCCAGAGCTGCAAAGGGAAAGCAAGTGAATGAGCAAGGGGCATGTCAGTCCCCGAGCACTGGTGTGGTGCAGAATTATACCAGCATGAAGGTGATGCACCGAGGTGAAAGCAGAGAGAGATGTTCCTTTGTTTATAAACATGCCAGAGACAACCGTGTTACTGTGGAAAGTCATTTTATTTCAGAATTCCACACACTCTGTCACAGATCATGCACTTGGACTTTCCCCTTTGGAAATCCACAGCCTCCAGGCCTGGGAGAGATGGGGCATCACTTCATCTTCACTTCTCACTGTGTGCCCACATGCTAAGAATGAGGGCCCTGCTGGCAGCTTGCCAGGGGGCAGAAAGCAGCCTCATGTTTCCATAATTGCTTTTAAACATGGGAAAAGAAATCCATCTGACTTGAAAGATTAGCAGTGGAGCTCAGCAGCAGTGAAACCCACAGCTGAGCAAGTTGGTCCTCACCCTGTGGTTACAGGGAATAAGATGACAATCTCATGGGAAGCTTGTGTGAGCTAAGCTACAGCGGAACACACGGAGACATTCTTGGAGCTGAGGCAGCCACCAGCCCAATGCAAGCCCTGGGCCTCTTACAATCAATCTGTCTCTGAGCCGCTCTGCCAGGAAAGTGGCCGGGAGCTGCCCTTTTCACATTCAGCTTTAGGTTCTCCTGCTCTGTGCTATAGACTTGACCACGAAGGAGCCTACCTATAGGTAAGGCAGCCCTCCAGGCTGTACATCAACACGTGTACTGCATTTAATACTGAAAGGTGCCAGCTTGAAAGACTCTGCAACATTCTGTTTGACCCACAGAGTGCGTGCAGCATTACTGGAAGTTTCCTGCATACTTACCCTACACCTTCTTCCCTGCTTCTACTGCCCCTTATACCTGACCCTGCTCTTAAAATACTCCTAGTTGCAGTGTCCCTGTGACCCATCACATCTTTGGCCTTTGTCAGGACTGCCACTGCCAGGGCAGCTATTGCCTGCTGCGGTGGCTGCCTGTAGGAAGTGATCATTTGCCTCCTGAGAACAGGCTTGTGGCTAGCTCAGAGGAGGGCAAAACTGAAGGGAAGAAAGGATGGAGATGGTTGATGCAAGTGAAGTGGAGCAGAGTCTACAGAAAAGGCAAAAAGGCAGCTTCAGTCTCCATTTGATACACAAATTGAGCTCAATAGCAGCAAAAAATGGCCATAAAATATTAATTCATTAGGTTGCCAGGAAGAAGTAAAAGCATTCATGTAGAAAATTATATATATATGTATACAGATATGTGTGTGACAACTGTTCTCAAGTCAGCTCAGACAGTGGCTTCCTCCTGTTTCTATCTTACCTTTTTTTATATCTAGAGTTTTAATCATTTCCAACCACATTGCTGTTAAAATGTGAAGACCACGGTACTGGAGTCAGCACCAAGTGAGGAGTGACATCATACTGAAGAAATGAGCTTTGGGGGAACTCCTGACAACCCAGATATTTTAATATTTTTGTTGACCTTCAAGTAATTAAAAACAAGGGGAATTTCCCCCAATAGCCTGTAGGCTCCAAGTCTCATTTGTCTGCTTTTAGGGTAGGAAAGCTGACATCAGAAAGGCAGTGGGGGGCAAGGGAAGGAAGAGGGGAAAAAAATCTGGGAACCAGAGTGAAGAGCAATCAACAGTTGACCAACACTGACTGCTGCAAAACTTACAAAACACAAAGTCATACAATTGGGATTCCTGTTAACCTTTGATAGACTATAGACTTTATATACACACACAAACTTCAAAGTACACATCTGGCAGTCTAGAAAATACCAGTACCCTAAGGATTAAATAATTTAAAATGCAACGTTGTGTTATCACTGTATACAGAATGCTATCTGACACATTGGCTAAAATGGACGGATTGTCCAAGAAAGATGCTCCCTCCCCAATCTCACCAGCACTGCCTCTAAAAAAACCCAGGGTGAAAGACTTCCCTTCGTGGCTCCACTCCCGAAATTCACCTTGAAACTTCTCTGTCAAAGATGGGGGAAGTCCTGAGAGGAAGGGAGGAGAAAAGGAGAAAAGGATTCCTGCTCCCTCCAAACCCTGCTGCTGCAGTACTCCTCTCCACTGGCTACGGAGGCTGGACAGCAAGGGGGGAAAAAAGCTGGGAAAAGGCAAATATATTTCTGTAATAATAGCTATGCTAGTCTTTTGAGATACACACACAGCCCCAGACTCAGGGGGACACCTTCTCTCCCACTTCTTGAAGACAGCTTAATGCAGAGTATGAAGAGTCTACAGCCTGAGAGCAGCCATAGACAGGAGTGGGCAAAACTGCATGGCCAACAGGTCCAACTAGATGGAATGGGAAGGTGTGCCCTCACCAGTTTTCTAAGGGTATTTGTAAACTGGGAGCACTGGAGAGTCAGCACATGGGAATGAGGAAGGGGATGGACAGCCTCAGTTCTGGGGAGGAGACTAAAGCACACAGAGCAGATGGCAAAGCTAACATATCCCTAAATGCCAGCTGTGTATATGTACCCTAACACCAGTGTATGGGACAAACCCTTGCTGATGACACCTGTTCAGTTCTATCACCTTCACAGCCTTAGAGCTGGTGAGAATCTGGCTTGTGTGTGCTTGTTCCAAAGCCCTTTGAGGCATGCAGTCTTGTTTCCACCTCCAGTAAACCAGAACAGCCATAAGCTCTTGGGGAAAGGATGAAAAAAAATAATCCCCATTCCCATGTGTGTCTCCCACCCCTCCCCTATAATCACCCTCTCTTCCTCTAGGCCAGAGACAACTAAAGAGCTGCCTTGTTCTCCACTCCCGAGGCCATTCCCAGCAGATCTGGCTATGCAGGAACAGCAAGCTCTGCTTCAGCCTCATCACACAGCCAGACCACAAAGGTTTCTTCCTCCCCTGTGACAGCTTCAACAAGAACTGCCCACACAGGGGGTTGTGTTGCAGCAGACTGGACAAATCTTGGCCCTTAATCCTGAACCCAGCTTGCAAAGGATGAGAAGGCTCCGTAGGAGCAGGAGCTGTGGGAATTCTCCAATTTCAAGCTCTACAGCCCTAAATATTGCCAGTGTAATCATTATCCACTCAGAAATACAAAAAGAACCCTATCCAAAATATCTCACTCAGTCTGCCCTGCATGACTGGCTGAAATGGGACATAAAAGAAAGGAAAGTGAGACAGTGTGGGACAGCAGAGAAAAAGAAACAGGGGGCAAAGTCAGGCTGGAGGAAATTAAACAACCTCAGTGCAACTCTGCTAAAATCATCACTGGATTTACCAGCCCAGTTCCACCTTCTTCAGACCAAAACGGGCTTGTTGCAGTAAGGGTACTACAGAAGAAAGAAATGCATAGTTTGGTTTATTCTTTTGGTAGACACTTAAATTCAGCAGAATTTACGTGAAGATCTCAGAGCTGCAGTTTTAGCCTCTCTTCCCTAGCCAATGGGTACCTGTTGGGGCAGAGATGGTGGAAATGGACCAGTAGCACCAAGAAATTCAGTGGGAGCACCAACTCCACAGCAGGAATTACTAATGAACCAAAAGGGGGGAGTGGTGAAGAGAGGGAGAGGGAGATAGGGAGAAGTGGAGGAGACATAATTTGCAGTAATCAAAGTCTGCATTGGGTAAACGCTATCAACACTTCCCTAGGTAAGGCCCCATTACGTCTGCAGCAAGACCTCTGGCTCCGACAGAGAGCTGTAGAGGGTGTAGCCCAACTCATCCACTTCTTCGGGGGTGAGCTCTGAGAACAAGTTCACCTTGGGGTTCAGGGCACTAGGGAGGACACCTGCCTCCAAGTAGCTGATCAGCCCCTTCAGTGCCTGCAAGAAGCGATCAGCCAGCATGTCCTGGGACCAGTCGGACTCCTCCTGGGAGAGGTGCAGGATGACATTGGTGAGCTGGCTGGCGGTGAGGTGTCCCAGAGCTGGGTTTAACTTGCACACTGCTTTGAAGATCTTGAGGCACAAGCAGCGGCAGCCAGAATCCCCCTGGTCCAGGGCGCGGAGGCGAGCCGTTTCCGCCGGCCGCAGGCTCAGTCGCCACAAGTTGTCATTCTGGGCCAGTCGGTGAGGTTTGGCAACGAGGACGATGTCACCCAGTGTCAGGGATGGTAGAAAGTCAATAAAAAGATGCCGATCTGCATCATACTGGACTTCCAGTGTCAAATCTGCTGGGGGAGCTGCTGGACGGATCACATAGTCCAAGAGACTCCCAATTGCTGGCCAGTTGATGGAGCCAGCTACGACTTTCTCAAAGGTGTCTGCTACAGTTTTGGGGGAAAGGTAACCTCCCACCACACAGCGGTCCCAGTAGCTGCTCCCACGAGGAAAATACTCTGGGTTTTCTCGACGCACCAAGTAGAAGCCAGGAATGTTCATGATAGTGTCCTCCCCGGGGATACACGACCACAGGTTTTGCTCCAGCATCAGAGGTACAATGAGCTGAATGTGGTCAGCTGTCACTACCTTTCACAAGAGAGAAAAGTTGGTAAGAACAAACTTTCTCTCTCCACATTCATTTTATTCACCACCTTTAGATAGCCTTCTGTCCAAAGGAACCTGGAATAAGGATTCAGCTGTCTCACTCTCCTCTCTGCGTGGGATTCCCAGCCTCCCTTTGTTAAAAGGCATTCTGAAGGCGTATTTCCAACCATCAGTGGGATAATGCCAAGGTATAGCTGAAGCTAGTGCTTACATGGTATGTACTATTTAGGGACCTGACATGGACTGCATATAGATGAATCATTCTGCCTCATATTGCTGTAAGTCTGCTCCTTGGTTGTGAGATGCAGCTGGCCTAGAGCATGGCAACACCACATAACAATTTAAATAGGAGACAGAGTATCAAATTTCTAGACAAGCTTCCCTTGCCACGGTTTAATAATCCCATGCTACAGCTAGGTACACTGCCCTCACCTGGTCTGCTACATTGTTTGGAAAAAGGTCATTAAAGATCCCTTTTTACCAATGTGATTAAGACCAGGTCTAAGTTTCACTGGACACTCCATGCTCCATTCCAGAGCTGTGACTCAAACAAAGAAGTGTGCCTCTGAATCACTCACTATAGCCATGGGCATCTTGCCATCAGGGAGATATTGCAGCAGGGACTGCTGTCCAATCCAGGTCTGTCATGCATTAAAAAAAAAATAAAGAGTAGGAAAGACCTACATGAATATACAGGAGTTCTAAGGGAATATCATGTATTTGGATGGATATAGAGGGACGGAGAGAAAACAGATGTCTACCAGAGAAACAGCAAGAAAAACACAGCTAAAAGGAGAGACAGTGGGGAAGGAAAGAAGGACTGAGATATTTTGGAGAAATAAAACAGCAAAAAGCAAAGGCTTTGCAGACAATGACAGAGCAGCCTGGTCACGCCTGTTCAAACAGCACTGCGGAAATCAAGGCCTGGCTCCACAGTGGGAAAGGCAACACCAGGGACCTTATTACTGAGGAGTGCTGAGCCAGCAGTGCCAACAGGGAAGCCTGAAATGCCCCTGCCTGGTCAGCCTCCTGAATCAGGAGCCATGATGTTCCCAGGAGTTACCTGCAGGTCATCGTAGAGGCTGCCGCTGAGGTACATGTCCCGCAGGGGCATGTCCGGCAGCTTGGCGCGCAGGAAGCTGCGCAGCTCCGTGCAGATATCCACAGCCGCCTGCTTGGCCCGAGCCTGCTCGTCCGCCGGGATCGCCACCCGCCGCCGGTAGTACGTGAACAGCTTCTCCTGCAGGGACAGACGAAGGCGGGACTTCTTCAGCTCCACCTGACTCCTCTTGGCAGATGGCTTGGGTTTTGTGGGTCGAAAAAAGTCTGCAAGACAGAAGGAAAACTGTTGAGGTTGCAGCTGATTTCACTGTGAAGTGTTCCGCAGAACGAATCTGCAGCGCGGAACTGCGGTCTCCTAGGTCTCAAAAAGCTCTTGGCAGACATTTTGCAGGCTTTACACAAGTACCACTCCAAAGGGGCGTGCTGAGGAACTTCAAAACACACTACTACGAGCATCAAAATGCATTAAAACAAGTTACTTGATTTGAAATTTAGCCAGAGTAACATTGCGTACAAGGACGTAATTTTAATGGCTACATGGGCAGTATCTCAGCTCAATTTCCTCAAAAATTCAGTGCTGTTACCAGTTCAAAAGCCTTCCGTGTGATGCCAGACCAGTGAATAAAACACTTCTGAACAATCAGCACAATCTCTTTGAGTTTTTAATGTTGAAACAGATTATTACAGATTACCAGTGAAACCCAGTCCTGACTATAGTATGAGATCAGGGAAGATTGTGCCACCTGGAAATGAAATAGCTGTCGGGAGTCTGATCAGCACAGTTAGGATGATGAGCTGACAGATCCTGGGGCTGTCCCAGCTCAGGCCATCATAGCTGCAGTGATACCCCCCTTAAACCTTCACTGGACAAAGACCAGAGAGCCCACTCTGAGGCACAATGCAACAACACAAGGTTCACATTGCCATCTGTGTTACTAAACAATGTCTGACCTGCACAGATTCTCTGAGCCCCTTTTTTTCTGACTGGTTTCCCAAAGAAATAAGTCAATGCTTCCCATCCGTTTCAGATTTCTCTTAACATGGACCAAGAATTTCAGAAGTCAGCAACGAGAATTAAAAGGGAATTACAGAGCTAAGAGATCTTTGGAAGGGCTGTGATACCTAAGGGATGCAGGAGAAACCCCCAAGTCAGTGGCTCCATTAAAGCAATTGGCTGTTGCAGATGTGTCTGGCAATGGGCATTTGGCCACACAGCACGTGAGGAGTGGCTGACCAAGCTGCGCACACACCCATCTAGCCCAGCCTCAGCAGCTGCTGTCACTTGTCCCACTGGGTTCTTTTGGACAGATTTGAGCTTTTTTTGTGTAAAGGGAATAATGCACAAAATCACAGGGAACTGGATTTCACTGCCTATTTATGAAAAAAAAATATTTTTCCATATTGAGTTTTAATTTACTTCTAATTGAAGAATTTAAGACACCATCATCAATGTTTTTATTACTCAGTCCATATGCTTGAGGACTCCAATCAAATGATCTAGACCCCATTTAAGACAGCTGTCTAGATTTTAGTGTTTCCTCCGCAGAAAACCTATTGCCATCCCAAGGATAACATCCTTTAAAATAATCTGGAAATCAAGTTAATAGCTTGATTCTGATTTTTAGTTTAAATCTCCAAGTGTAAATCTCCTGAAGTGAGTGACCAGGGATAGAAAGTAAAACCACTGAGAAAAAAGAACCAAACACACGTAACAAAACATGGTTGGATTCTAAATTACTGATTATCCCACTCAGAAAGAAAACTACAGGACACTTTCTATAGACTAATGAAGACAAACTCAGCAGCACTAAACAGGGAAACATCAATCCAGAAATTACTTGGAAAATGGTAGGGATAATACAGGAAATACCGTTATAAATTGCTAATACGTTCACAACTTGAATACTCCCCCCTTAAAAAGATGCAAGCAAACTGGAATGACCCAAAGAAAGGCAACAAAGTGCTTGACAGCAATGGAATAGCTTTCTATCAAAAAGATCAGGTATTCAGATTTCAAAGAGAAAAAATGAGAGAGAATAAAGCTTAACACCATGAAGTCATGAGAGGAACGAAGAGTGCAAATAGATGACTATTATTGACTAGTTCCCAATGTCAGTTCTGATTCTTGAAGTTACCAGTGGACCTACTTAAAAGAAAAACGTAAAATCCTGGGTCAGACAGAGTATTTCTTTCCCTGCATTCTTTTAAACAAATACAGGGTTTACAGGCCTGGATGATTCTGAGATGCAGGAGTACGACCATGCCTCTTACCTGTGTTTGCAGCTGAAGGATCAGTGGGAAGAGTCTGCAGGGAGCGGCTGAGGCTGGTCTTCATGTCCTGGGTCAGCAGGCGCGAGGAGGAGCCCAGCCAGTTTGGCTCTTCCCAGCTTCTCTTTCCCGACTGGCTCAAGCGAGTGGGGCTGCTGGGAGCACTGATTGCCCGGTCGTACATCTAAACCGAGAAGAGTTTGAGTGACCGAGGGGCCAACGCTGGCGTTTTACCCAGCCCATCGTCAGTACCAGCTCCTTTCGCTGCCCCCTCGCCCCTCCCAGAGCCGTGCCCGGTGCCAGCCCCGACACTCACCCGCTTGACGGCCAGCGTGGCGATGCCCAGCATGGCGGCGCCGCCCACGCCCAGCACCAGCCGCGCGTTGGACAGCACGAAGTCGATGGCTGTGCCGATGCCGTTGTCATCCTTCTTCCCTTTGCGTTGCCCAGCGCCTGCCATCTCACCTGCCAGGAGCGGGAGCGTTACGCGCGCGGCCCTGACGGCTCGCTCCCTTCTCCTGCACCTCACACCCACTGTTCCCGGGGTCTTACCATGGGAAGGGACCACCTAACCCTGCAGCCTCTTTAACTGTGTTCCCCCAAAGAGCTGCCTGTTCTCAACAGTGCCAGGACAGTAATGACCAAGCAACGAACACATCCAAATTTGATGTGAGCTTTCTAATAATTGAATAGGTTTAATGAAAGAAAGTAGAATTTACTTCCGCAATATTGTGCGATAAAATCCTGCATATTAAGCAAAACCCTATAACCATCCAGCTATTTTTCCTTTAATTTGTGCTTCTCAACCAAAGCACAGCCAATTTATTTTGTAATTTCTAATGTAACAGGTGTAATTTTGCTCACAGACAAGGCACTACAGGGTTGGTCAACTGTTTGTCTGGAACAAAGCAGAATCTTCCCCAAGAACTGACAGGCAGTCTCAGAGCTTCCACTCCCAGATTAATTTCTTAACAGTGTCCAATCCTAGATACTTCAAAGACACCCAAGAATCAAGAGTAGACTGCAACACATCATAAAGGGAACAGCTCCCTTGCCTTCATTCGATGTTTATTCCTGCCCTCAAGGCTGGTGGGTTTGACTCTCAGAAAAATCATGTAAAACATTGACACGAATATTTTCTTACATGTGTACTTCTGTGTCCTCCAATTTCCATTTAACCTGACCTTGAGATTTAAATTTAAAGAGTCTCTCTGGCCAACATGGCCTCAAGCTGTGCCGGGGAAGGCTCAGACTGGAAATTAGGAGGAATTTCCTCATAGAAAGGGTGATTAGACATTGGAATAGGCTGCCCAGGGAGGTAACGGAGTCACCATCCCTGGGGGTGTTTAACCTGGATGTGATACTCAGTGCCATGGTCTAGTTACAAGGTGGTCATCAGTCAAAGATAGGACTCAATGATCTCAGAGGTCTTTTCCAACTTAAATGATTCTGTGATCCTGTAAAACACACCTGACCACCACTGCACCCATAGATGGATCCCCAGTGAACCTACATGAAAACACCAAGAAACTCTTCCACTGTGACTTGAGGTCTGTTTTCTGAGTCAGTGTCCAAGGTTCTGAGCCAGCCTGCCTGCCTGATTGGGGTGGTTTAAAACTGCCCTTTGTTTTTTCTACAGCCAAGCCAGGGGGAAGGTTCCTGCCTGGATGAACCAAGAATACATTCACTTGTCATCCCCAGGCAGAAAACACCCTGCACTTTTGCAAAGCTCACTGTAAAAGCGGCACGAAGAACGCAGTTATATCATTGCAAATGACCTACCTGTGACCTAATGCATTTGTGAAGAGAACAGGAGAGCCCTCCTGGTGTGCCTGTGGAAGCACCTTCAGGACTTCTTCAAGAAAGTGGTGGGTAATGAGTGTTAATCATCTCTTCTGGTTGGCGAGGGGATTTTGGAAAGAAGAGGGAGGTAAGTGGGACCAGTGGGAGTTACAGGGATTCTCTAAACCAGGCCCCCGAGCCTGCTCTGCAGGAAAGCCTGCCCCTTCTCCAGCTGCCTTTCCTTGTCCTCCAGCCGCTGCAGCCCCTGGTTCCGGCGGAACTCGCGGCGGACGGAGGCGAGGTAGAAATCCCGGTCGGTGTAGCGGAGGCCGCGGCCGCGGCGCAGCAGAGCCCGGTACAGAGTCAGCACCGCCTCCCGGGACCACGCGGCCATGGGGGACAAGTGTGCGGCGCGGGCGGGCGACCTGCAGAGGAGTGACCGAGGGCGGGATCCGGGTCAGCTTTTCCCTTCCCGAGGGACCCGCCGGCCGNCGCCCGTCCCACCCTGGAGCCCGGGATGCTCCCGGCTCCCGGGAAGGTCCCGCCGGCAGCCCCGGCTCCCCGTGCTGCGGCACAGCGCGCTGGGATGCCGGCCCCGGGAGAGAACGGGCCTGCGGTGCGCCGCGTCACGGAATCACGGATTCTGTCAGGTTAAAACAGCCCTTTGAGATCGTGGAGTCCGGCCTCTGACCGATCACCACCCTTGTCAGCCTGACCATGGCACTGAGTGCCACGTCCAATGCTTCCTTAAATACCTCCAGGGACGGTGACAACACCACCTCCCTGGCAGCCCATCCCTAAGTCTAATCGCCCTTTCTGTGAAGAAATTCACCCTAATGTCCAACCTGAACCTCCCCTGGCAGATAGAAGTGGGTCGATACTGATCTCAAGGTACTTCTGACTTGTGGGATGCTTTTTACAGACTAACTTACCAAATTCAAGCTCCTTATCTTTACCTCCAAGGAACCCCCAAGAGACCAGGGCCTGGTCTGGAAGCCTCAAGGCTCTAGGAGAAGGGCAGTAGCTGGCAGCCTCTCTGGGGTCTGCTTGAGCTGATGGAAGGAGACACCCAAAGCCAGAACCTTTTGCTCCTCTGTCCAGGTGCAAATCCCACTTTTCCGTTCTCACCTTCTCTACTGTATGTCTACTCTGGGGCATATATATTTCTCCTTAGCCATCCCCTCCTCCCCAGGTGCTACCTAAATATAAAACATAATGTGCTGTGCCCCGGGGAGGGTGAGAGAAAGAGCAAACGGTGTGTGACAGAGGAGAGCCACATCGCTTCGCACACTTCTCAGTGACACCAGATATGACAGTGATAGAACTGAACAGGAAGAAAAACAGAAGCTCCGGACTGGCTCACTCTGTGCCAATCTCCTCTTGTTCATTTCCTTTCTGAGATAAACAACCCCAATCGTTTTGATCTCTCTGTGAGCGAATTTGCCATGCCCCTAATCAGCCCTTTCTGAGAAGGGCTTACTTGAACTGCAGACAGTATTCCCAGAGAGGCCGCGCTAGTGATTTACATAATAGCATTATCATATTTTCCATATTATTCTCTCCTTCTTCCTTCTGCATGCTAATATTTTGCGTGTGCTTTTTTTTAACCTGCAGCTACTCTCGGAGCCAGGGGTTGTGTGACATACATGTTCTTTCTTGGGTTCTAGAGAGCATCTGGAGCTTTTTAATTCTTATGTGCAATTCGTTTTCCCTCTTCTGACCTTGCACATACCCAGTTGATCTTTGTCAAATATGTGGTGTTGCCAATTTGCCACATTTGCATTTTCCTCAGTCCTTTTTGATCTCCTCAAGAGTCAATAGCTTTGAGTCATCTTTTAAAAATGTCCGGTATATTGCTCATCTTTGTTTCCAGATCATCAGTTCATATACTGGGCTATCCAAGACCTCAGAGGCAGCATTCATATTCCCTACACTTAACCTGCTGCCAGAATGAAAATCGATCTTTGAACCTTCCTCCCGGCTTCCTGCCTCCTCCTTGGGTTGCTAATCCTCAGAAATACTTCCCTTCTCACAAGAGGGCTCTGCCACCCCTGGGCAGGTGTGCTGATAAGCCCAGTCCCCAAAACTCCCAAGTCTGGATCAAAACTTGAGCAGCCACATGTGGCAAGCCCCTGGTGCACTACCAATGGGATCTGCTGGGTCAGGCCGAGCAGCGATGGGCTTCCCTGCTGCCCTCCTGCCACGGCAGCCAAGGACTGCCACCTCCATAAGCACCCCCTCCCAGCCTGGCCCCCTTGGGTTGTGCCTGTTTTGGTGTTTCTCTCTGTTCTTTCCCCCCCAGGCTGGCTGCCAGCTCCCGGGCCCCTGGCCAGCAGCTGCGTGTGCGTGTTGTGAGCCCCGGCGGGGATGTCACTCGCTGTGCCCACTGCCCGACATGGGCTGCCCACGTGTGGGCAGGGGCTTCAACAGGCCCCTTCTCTCTTGCAAAGAGGAGGGAGAGTGTCAGGGCCAAGCAGCACATGACTGACGCCACCCCAGCTGCCATGTGAGTGCTGGACCTCTGGTGACATGTTGGGGGCTGTACGCTTGAGCTCTACCTTGAGACAGTGAAGCAGGATCTCCCCTGTCTCCAGGGTTTCCCAAACTCTGCTGACCCGCTGCACGCAGCTGCTGGGACCCACCCAGCACCCCCAAAGACTTGTGCTGCCCTGAGGGGATCCTGGCCCCAGTGCCCCAATGCCTGCAAGGACCCTGTTGCCTGCTGGCTTCTTTGCCCATGGACTCACTGGGAATGGGGTTCCCTCTGTGACTCCAGCCTGTGTCACTGTAAGAAAGGGAATTTACTTGCCCTGATGGGGCAAGGTGCAGGCAGAGAGGGGGGAGCACAGTAACAACCTCTGTTTCTCGAAATGACCGAGTGAGCTTGAAATATCAAAGGCAGCAAGTGTGACAGGGCACAATAAGCCATGCTGTTACCTGGAATAAGACTAAGACATCCCCCGCTGTCCCCCGCCTCCTCGGGAGTCTCCGGAGCTGCCACTCCTCTGCCGGTCTTCTCATGCTTGCAGCCAGTCCTCCCACTCAAGCAGCCACTGCCACAGGCTTTGATGGCCACTAAAAGCAGCAAATGGCTGCCCCTGAGCCTGGCTTGCAGCCAAGTGCCATGCCCAGAGCTTTCCACCACCCATGTTGCAAGGCCAGGACCATTCCCAGCCAGAGAGACATCTCTGTGCTGTCTGTCACCAGCCAGCAAACCCTCCCGGGGCAGCAGGGAGGTGAATGTGACCCTCAGAGCTGCAAATGGCATCTTGGAGGGGCTCTGCAGGGATGGGAAACAAGCTGTGCTTGGAAGCAGAAGGCTAGTCTCTTAGAGGAGCCAGAGAGCAGTTCTAAAATGCAAGAGGGAAGATGGATAGTGACCCACCAATGCTATCTGAGCTTGAGCTTAATATCCTTATTATCTTCTAGTAAATGGACCTTGCAGGAGGCCTTTTGGCAGTCTCAGCCCTGTTCAACAGCTCTCTGTTTAATTGCAGCCCTATTTCTTTATTTTTCTTGAGCCATCACAAGGATTAATGGCATTTGGGCTCCTGCTCTCCAGCTGTGAGGAGCCAGGAGGGGCGGAGGGCCACGGGTGGCACAGGTGGCTTCATTCCCTGAAGCCCCAGCAGCTTTGATGTTGAGTGCATGTGGGAAGGAAGACAGGTGGTGAGGGAGGAGAGACCACTGGTACGCAGCCACCTTTCAAGGAGTATTCCCGATTCAGAGCCAAGACCCACATTTTGGTAGGGACAGCACAGGAAGCCATGCTGAGTATGTTTTTGACAGGGGTAAGAAAGGAAAGGTCCCAGCCTTGCTGCGGCTGAAGCGGGGCTTTTCAGATCCCCAACCTTCCATCCCTGCAGTGCAGGCGGCCGCAAACACTGCCAGCAGCAAGTGGTCTCCTGTGTGAAGCAGAGCCACTGTCCCCATGAGGAAGACACTGAGGAGGCTCAGTTTTATTGCCTAACACGTTGAAATTGCTTCTGTAGTACTTTTACAACTGGTCTGTGCCCACCTTCACTCTCAGCACGACTCGTGTTTCTTCAACCAAATTTCCCCGTGGCTGGGTTTGCTGGGGACTTTTCTCATTATTCCCTGACTAGTAAGATTCCATCCCCTGACCTCCCCCACCCCATTTTTCACTTTGCACCAGCTGCATGCTGCAGGAGGTTTACAGGGCCATTCAGAGACCCTGCTTTTGTGAGTGCTGTTGTCCTTGCAATCTTGCATCACTACAACAGCCCCTGTTTTCTGCAGGGGAAGTGTCTGCAGAGAGCAGAGGGCTTGCAGCTGGTGGTACCACCTGCCTGAGCTGAGCTGCACATGCTGACCTCGGGCTTTCTTGTGCTCCTTTGCGTGCTGTGTGCTGGGATGAGGCCCTCTCGGCATGAACATGGGATTTTGGTTTGTGTAAGGGTTATGTGGACTCCAGCATCAGGTGTGGTTTGGTCCCATGTATGTGTAGACCACCTGAGAAGGGCATAGCTGCTGTATCCTGCGGCTTCTCTTCTTTTTCTAGGCAAAGGCACCTATTGCACACCTTGCCCCATTAAGTCACGGGCCCTTAGACAGATTTATTTCTGTCCCATTTGCCTGGTTTTGGTTTGGTTTTGCCGTAGTCTGACATTCACTTCTGGTAACAGTTTGAGACAAATGCTTTAAAAACACTGCGAAGCAAAAAGAAGTGGGTAGATGTTTTCTACATTCTTTTATTTTTGTGTGTACGCCTGGTTCTTAGTAAGTGTCTGAGGGGAAAAAAAATGATATAACTGATGATTTGTTGCTCTCTCTCTTTGGAAAAAGTCCACACTGTAGAACAGGGCTAAAATGCCAGGAAAGAGTTTGCTGCATAGAGGCAGGCTTATGTTATTTGATTTTATACATTCCTTGGATAACATATTTTTTTTACTTTGAGATCCTGGAGAAGTAATTTTATATCTTTATTCAGCACAGCTTATTTGCTCTTCTTCTCAGTTTTCCTTATTTTTAGAAAGGTGAAGTGTGTTCCCAAATTAAATCGTTACTGGGATGGACTTCAGCCAAGAGGATCCATGGTTCAAGCCGTAAGGCACAGGAAACGTAAGAGTAAAACAATGGAGTTCTTTATTGTGTTTCATTTGGCAGGGTGAGGAGAGATATGGCCTTGAAAGATTTGTATTCTTATACAGCTCTAATATATTTTAAAAGACAGTAAGGACTGTTTTCATTTCTCACTTTGCTTAAGAAAAATAAGCACACACAGAAATGCCAAAAATGTTGGGATTGCCAGATTCTCCTTAGCTCCAAGTAAAGGTTCATGTCTGGGGATCTCAGAGATGCTTACAGTAACGTCCCAAACATCAGCTGAAGTGGGCTGATCCTTTACCTTTTTGCTGATGTACTTGTCCCTGCTGCAGCTACAAGGGCAGAGCTTGCAGCAGCCTGGCCCCAAGCCAGGCCCTTCAACCAAGCACCCATGGATTACATTCCTCATGTCAGCCTCTCACTTCAGTGATCTGGAGCCCCTTCTCCAGACGGGACAGTTTTGCAGCAACAGAGCAAAGTCCTGCAAAGCTCACTCCCAGGTGAGGGTTTGATACAGCATGCCCAGGAGCCACAGGAACACGTGCCACTGCCAGGAAGTAAGAACGTGCCTCCCTTCTGCCATGGCTGTGGCCAAATCCTCTCTCTAGTGGTGCTCTGGAAAGCAGGGCAGCCAGTGGGCACGTGAGCATGAAGCCATTTGCTGGTGATGCTCTCCAGGGCTGGGGTGACTCTCCCTGGCTGCTCCACGGGCTGCCTGCCAGCCAGCTGAGACCTCGCTGCTTCCCCAGCTCAGCTGCTAAAGCAGTGAGATTTAGAAGCAAAATATAAAATTGGACTAATAATTAAAAATTGACTGTCCCTGCTAAGCAGCACATTAAAACATGTCCTTACACGGGGAATTAACGTATCCCGGCAACAAAAACAAACAGCTGGCAAAATGGGGTCTGGTATCCCCTTTCCAGTTTTCTGAAAGGTGTCTTAAGTTTATAATGAAGTCACTTTGTTTCCAAGTGTGCTGGTGTTTGGAAACAGCATGTCCATCCCTTTATCAGCTAACCCGATAGGCATCAACTGGCAATCAGCTGGAGCCAGCCCCTCCGTGAGCCAGAGACAGAGGGTCCCTCACAGCCTCCCCACTGAGCAGTGCTGCACAGGGCCCAGGATAAGCACCAGGCATCCATGACAAAGGGAAAGAGCTTGGAAGAAACCACTGACTTCCAGGCAGGTCACACCAGAGCTCCTCAATGCTGCATCACCCCATCCAACACCTGCTGGGGTACCGAAATTCTGCAAAACACACAGGAGAACTTGGCATCAGATGGTTTGCAGGCTCCTGGTTCAATATGGTAGGCTCTGTATCCACACCTAGGACAGATGCTGCACATACCAAGATCTCTTTTGGTGTGTTGAGAGATGGTGTATGGGGTTTGTGGTGTGGGCACATGCTCCCCGCTGCTCCTGCAAATGAAGGTCTCCACCCCAGACTGGTTTGTCCAAGAGTCAACCCCTCTCTCTCACAGAGGCACTTAGCAGAAGCTCATGCTTTCCAGAGAAAAAAGGTATTTTAAAACCTCACAAGAAACAAAAGCAATGCCATTTACAGTACTTTTTAAAATAATATAAGTGTCAGTAAAGGTTTTGTGTTAGAGGCGAGAAAAATAACGTGGGAGAACCTTTGACCTCATCAACTCTCATTTCTTAAACTGTCTCACTAACATGCCATTGGTCTATGCTTATAGACTTACACTTCCCCTCTTGAAAAATTGAAATTTCAAGTATGCTGGTCCATCAACTATTTTTAGATTATCCCCTCTTCAGGCACAAAAATACAGTGATCACTAAGAATGCTAAAATTCTAATTGTTAATTTTAAGTGGCAGGTTTCTTTCGTGTCCTTTGTTCCAGAGACTGAAGCAGCAGAATTGCATTCAGCAATGCACAACACAAGCCTCTAGTTTGATGAGACCCTTCCACGAGAGAATTGAAAACATTAGACTGGTATGGATGGAAGAAAGACGAAGGAATTCACTGTAGTTAATAATTATGAGGAAAATAACCTATGATGCCTACAGTCACTATCTCTAAATGGAATCAGGAATAATAAGGCACTTAAAAGGTAAAAAAATTAAATAGCTGTAGATGGCACGTGAGCTTGCAAAAGGCCCTTGCCAAGAGCACTGCAGAGGCCAGATGGTTAGGAGGATTCAGAGCAGGACCAGGCTTTGATACCAAGTAATGGGAACAGCCAAAACTACAGTAGACAGGTTTAAAAATAAACCAAAACAAGGAGGTCATGTTCTCTCACGCACCGTGCCAAAAGTCAGCCACCAGAGAGGCATTGCTGCAGGGGGGAGGTTTAATTTGGGGCTCCAGGGTTTCCAGGGCTTTACTTGGAAAAGTGGATGCAGCCAAAGGAGCAAAGATGGTGTCAAGGGACCATTTTATGAGATGATGCTGGTTCCCACACCCACCAGCTCTTCTGAGAGCCACTCAGCAGCCACTGTTCCCCCACTCATGTGCCTTTACATGTTCATACTCACCTAACATGCAGATTAGGTCTGACATGGGCCTACAAAAACAGGGATCAGTCCCCAAAATCAGCTAGGCTCCCCTTCAATCTCCCTTCTTGGGAACAGTGTCCTACCAAGATAGGAAGTTCCCTCATTCCGTTTTCCAGCAGCCCCTCGGCCAGGCGATCAGAAATAAAAGCTGCCACACATATGCCTTGGTTTCCTTTCATACTTTGTAAATTTTTTTTATTTTTATTATCTCCTCCTTTTAAGCATCCCTTTAAGGGTGAAATGAAATCCAACCATTTACAGAGAAAATGATTTCAGAATGTACATTTGATTTATCCTTACAAAAAGTTCATTATTACTTGCTGTTTATAAATTACAGAGTTGAAAGGAGCTTTGCAGATGCTCTTATTTTTTCTTTTCTTTTTAGTTTTTGGCAAATCCACGCATTCTTTTTCCAAAGCAGGGTGTCCTGGAGCCACTCCAGGAGCAACACCAGCAGTAGATCCAGGTGGACCCCAGGCTCAGAAGTGCTGCTGGACCACCTCCAGGATGATACTGTATCATCATCCGCACAGGCAGGAAAAAACAGTGGTTCAAATTCTTAGTCTCAGAGTATTTCAGATCCCTTCTTAATCCATTACCTGTAGTCCCCAAAACTTTAAAATGTCAGTGTATTGCATTAGAAACAAGTCTTCTTTCTTGATGCTGGATCTGAGCCCCTCCTGCCACCCCCTTACCCTCCAGCTCCCCTTCCCTTTCCATAACAAGAGCAAGTTTGACCAATGTCTCAAATCAGAAAGGAGGGGTTTAGGAAGGATAGGGAGAACACAATGATGGAGGGATACAGAATCCATTCTCCCACTCACTTCCCTCCTTTCTCGCCAAGGTTAGAGGTCAGTGAAGCCAGGACCGAGCCATCCCTTCCCTCTTCACCACTAGTGTTCACTAATGGAACCAGGAGGGACCCTGGGCATGTGTCTTCACAGTGCAGAGGCATAGCAGCCACAGAGATTGCCGGCAGGAGCTGGGACACAGGGAGAGAGCCCTGGGGAACACTGAGGAGGGGCAGAGACACACCATCCCACGAGGAAACAGCAAGGCAGGCAGAGGGGAATGAACACCCATTCTGCTCTGACACTCCCACATTCCAACTCGGTTTCCTTGTTTACCTGTCACAGAGACACAGAGCAGGCTGGCCTGGGCAGCACAACAGCAAACACCTCAGCAGGACACAGGGATCAGAGAAAGCAACAGCTGGAGCAGGCTGGAGCATGTCATCCTCCATACCAACCACAGGCACAAAGTCACCGTGTCCTTTCCGTCACTTGGGTGTAGCATTATCCCCCAGATGGGCAAAGGTGTCTAACCTGCCCTACTCCCTCTGCTTTAGCAAGCTCACCTGCTGCAGGTCCACCAAAGCCCACATCCCCTTTCACTCGGGGCAAAGGAGGAAGAGGCGCTTTCCAGTCCAAAGCCATGCATGGGCACACAATCTCCTTCCTTCTAGGTGGGAAGCACAAAGAAAGACAAGACATAGACAGAAAGAAGTGCAAGGCTTGGGTGTGCCACACACTGCTTCACCTACTTCCTGGCCCTCCTTCTTACCAATTTGAAGGTAAGAAAGGTTTTGGGAAGGAAAAAACACAAGGCTGAAGAGGGCTGCAGGAATAGTCTGGTGATGCATTCCCTCCGTCCACTGGACAGTTTGGCTGGCCCAAGAGAGACAGCAGGATTCACTGCCCACTGTCTATGAGCTGCCACAACCCACAGACATCAGGCTCTGGTAGTCTGATCCCAGTTCCAGCCCAGTGCCAGGACAATGTTCTTGGTTTTTCCCTTCTCAAATCTCAGAACCTGGTTCAGATAAGATGAAGGAGCCTCAGTGCTCATCTCAGAGTCCAGCACTGGGAAAGAAGGATCTAACACAAACCTGCCTCCTGCTTTGCCTCTCTCACCACCTCTCACACCCACATACTTTTGACTTCCCTCTTGTGGCAGTTGCCTGGAGGGGTGGCTGCCCCACTCGGAGCTGGCTGCAGAGGTCCCAGCAGGCAGCACAGGCAAGGCTGAGCAGAGGGTAAACCACCACCTTGGAAAATTACTGTGTGAAAGCCAGCTTAGTAGTGTCTGTTCCCTCCGGGGACAAGAAGGAAGATTTTTAATGACAAGCACTCTAGCTCCCTAGGGATAATAAACACAGGGTTAGCCAGACAAATTAGACAGAAACACTGACTGGTTTGGCCTTAAATCAAAAAAATGTTTAAACAATTCTTGAGAAAGAGAAACAGTAAAGAATGCATTTCATCTGTAAAGCCCCTTCCTCCCACTACAACAGAAGTCTGTTTTAAATTTGATTTCCTAAGAAGAAGGAAGTGAGTTAGTCCAGGAGGCAGGCAGGGCAGGAGTTCTGCAGAAGAGCCCCAACATTCCTATTCCAGCAACACCTTCTTCTCCAGCCCAAGGGAGCAGAAGGGAGAGGCAAATCAGAAGGAGAAGAAAAGAATGGCAGAGCAAATAATGGAGGAGAGAAGGCAACAGGCTGTACTTCAGGAATAGGAGAAGCAGATACTGCAGCTGTGTAGACTTACCAAACTCCCAAGAGACAAGGGCCACACCTCAATTGAAACCACGACTGCTGTGCACTAAAAATCCCCAAGGATGGCCATGCATGGGGAAGGGCTGATACCAGAGGAGAGGCTGCTTCCACTGTGGGAGATAACGAGGTGCAGCCCCAGCACACATGAACTTTAGCTCCTGCTGAAGCGGGGCTCTGGTGCTGCCAAAGTACCCATGCAAAGACTGGCTTGTCTTTCTCCTCTGTCTCCAGCAAAGTCTGGCACTGGCCTTGTATTATCATCACTGATACAAGGCAAAGCCAAAAGGTCCAAGAGCAGACCTCAGGCTCCCTCCCCAGAGTAAAAATAAGAAAGGCTTCCATGCTTTTCTGCTGCTGAATTGCATGAGCTAACACACCTGCTCTCCTCTAGCTGTCCCTGGGGAAAGCATCTTCCCCTTGTGCTGCATCCTCAGTGCTGTGGCTTTCATCTTGCTTAATACAGTCTCCTTTCTCAGCTAGGACCCCGTTTCTCTATAATCTCTCTACACCCAAGACCTCCACACAGTTGCTCAGCACCAGGACCCCATGACTGTGACAAGAGTTCGTTCTGCTACATCAAGAAGTCTGGGCTTAAAAAAGCCACAACTTTCCTTTGGGAGAAGAGCATTCTGCCTAGCAAAGTTTGTCTGTCCACCCAGTTCCCAAAGGGGCTTCTCTGTGGGGAAGACAACAGAACTGAGAACAATGATTTTAAAGAAACCCAACAAAAATAATAACAAAAAAGAGGTTCCTTCAGTTCTTCCAAGCAGGCACTATGGCACACAAGATGTGGAAGGAGCTAAGGTGAACTGCATCTCAACTTGATCAGAAAAAGACATTAATCTTCAATTCTGTTTCAGTCTCAGCCTTATTGGGCAACAAAATTATTTTTGCTGACAATTTTCTCTTCTCTAGAGAGGGGACTAGGAGGGAAAGAGAGAGAGAGACATAGGTAGGAATGAAGCAAAAGCATGGCACATGCTGGACAACACAGGACCACGGAGCCCTGATGGAGTTAAGGGCCATGAAAACCTTCCTGCTTTAGAACAGCTGGCCAGAAGGACCACACTTCTTTGTGCCAACACTTTCCTCTTTCTCCTCCTCCATATGATTTCTGCTTGGAACATGAGTCAGTCTTTCCACTGCAAGGCTAAGAGAGCAAGTTCATTATGTTTTTCACCCTCTGCCCACTATGACCCAGGATCTGGGCACCCTGTCAAGCCATCTGCTAAGGAAGGCTGGTGGTAAGGGTGGAGACAAGAATCTGCCTCCTCAGTGAGCTGAATCAATCCAATGCAACAGCAGGCCAGATCCTAACTGCTCATGCCTGGCAAACTGAGCAGACACCAGCCCAACCAGCTGGCAACTAGTGCCCTCCTCTAATCGCCTCTCCTCTCCATGGTCTTGTCCACATGGCCCAGGCTGCAAATGTGGGCTGCACACACTCTCTGGATTGCATGGTGGTCCCCAAACAGTCTCTTGGCCCCAGGGAGAAACTGCCTATGGCCTGTTTCTTCATGAGCTCACTCACACCCTAAGGGCAGACAGATGGATCTTGTGCCTTGACAGGCTTTGTTTCCCCACAACAATCAAAAATTTGCCCTTCCTCTTCTCCATTTTATTACCCCATGATGAGAAGGAATAGCCCGCACATGTAAGCAGCAGCCCTGCTACAGGCACAGCCTGTGGGGCTCTAGAGGCAGCCAGAGAGGCATGCAACTGTCCCACATGTGTAGCACTGCTATGCAGAGCCATTGCTATCCCTGATCCTCTCCTATGAATTTCCCAAGAAGTCATCCATGCCAAAACTGAGATCACAGCTTCTGGTTCCCACCATTTTCTACAAGCACACACAGCCAAGCCCCACTATGTCCTCTTCCCCCCCCCCCACTGGTAACAAACACCCAGGTGCACACCAAACCCATGCATGTGAGCACTCATGCACACAGGCAACCATGCACTTGCAAACATATGCTCCCACCATCTGACTGAGTCCCCTGCAGCTTATCCCAGCTCCAACAGAAGCACATACTGCAGGGAAAATGCTTTGGCTTCTGTAGGACAAGTCCATACAGTATTGTGAGGGCAGGGGGGAAAAATGAGCAGAAAAAACCCTCAAAACCCAGCTTTCTCCTCTGCTTCCTATCTGCCTGCCCAAGGATTGGTAGAGTACTGGGGCAAGATCCAGCCCAGGACAGATGCATTACGCCTGTGCAGGGGGCTGCATCTTGGGGAGGACACCTTGGGAGCAAAGGATTTCCCAAAAATACACTTTGAATATAGAGGTATTAAAAAAAAAAAAAAAGCAGCATACTGAGATGCTTTTGCACATTCACTCATCCAAAAAATGCCAGTAACACACATCTGCACAAGCGACCACTCACAAGAGTTTGTGCCTGCTGACTCACGCTCACTGAATAGCCCAGGCTTGCATCTATGCTCGCTCCAACCCACAGAGGATGAGGGTGGATGGGAACAGCTGCCCTCTCTCCTCATGGGACCCTCTCAACCACCCCCAGAGGAAAATCTGCCAGCTGGCTGCAGAGATTCTCTCCAGCCAGCAGGAGAGGTTCGGAAGATACAAGAAAGTCTTTATGCTACTACAGAACAGGTCCCCAACATCTCTCTTCCTCCCGTCCAGGCCTCCCTTCATGTGTCTGAGGAATTTGGGTTCCCAGGCATCACCCTGGGATGAAGGGAACAACAACCGGAAGTGAGGGAAGGCAGAGACCCCAGAAAAATGGCACACCCTGCCCATAAACAAAGGAAAAGAAAGAAGAAAAGGAACAGACGAAAACACCCGACTCTTTCCCTTTGTTGTGAAGTTCTGATTTCCCACCCAAGCCTGAGCCTCAGTGGCCTCACCCAGCACCCTCCGCCTTTCGGTAGGGGTTCTCCAGCAAGTAGCGGAACCGCTGGTAGTTCTTGAGCAGGTACTTGGGAGCATACATCTGCTCCTTGGGGTCGGCAGGGGGATACTCCTGCATAGTGCCATCAAACCAGCCACCAGTCCGGATCAGCTCCCGGATATAATTGAGGTCTCGTTTATCCTCATAGTCACCCCAGCGGGGGAAGTCCCCGTTCTGGGCTGACACCAGTTTGAAGTAGATCCCCTCTGGGGTGAAACACCAGGAGCAGTGCCAGCCAGCAAAGTGGAGGGGGCTGCCCAGCGACCACTGCACCAGGATGTGTCCTGTGCTGTTCTCATACTGCCGAAACCCAGGCATGGTGTAGTACTCGCGGCGTCGCAAACGTATCCCATCAGTAGCATAGACGGCCTGGAGCATCCCCATGGTGCAGCCCGAGACCACCTCCAAGGTGCCTGGCTGCTTCCAGAAGAAGCCATAGAGCGACTTGCGCATGTGAAAGGCGAAGGGCTCTGTCCAGCCATCGTAGAGCTTGAGGAAGAGCACGCCATCGCGGGCTGGGATCTCATCGGCATCGTCAATGATGAAGACGTCGTCCGGGCGCAGGTTGCGGAGGCGGGAGATGCCGTCGCGGGTGAGGAAGGTACGCAGGTAATCGTCAGCAATCCAGCCGTCCTGGCGGCCGCCGGGGGGAAAGTGATCCAGGAAGACATAGAGCACCTTGTGGCGGATGTAGTCGAAGGAGCCGTTGAGGAGCATCTCGCGGAACTTGAGGGGCCGCGGCTCTCCGTAGGCTGTGAAGTTGGACTCGCACACCACGAAAGCGTCCACCACGTCTCCCAGCTCGTGGAAGCGGACATCCAGCAGGTCGAACTCGTGGTTGACGTTGATAGCGTTGATGACCCGCCGGGGGATCTCCCGCGGCACGAGGCGGTCCTTGGTGGGCAGGTTGGAGTACTGGACCACGGTGGGGACCCCGCAGCTGGGGCCGTGCCAGCCCGGCAGACACACGCACTCCACCCACTTGCGCCGCTTGGTTCCGCTGGCGCTCAGCGGCTTCCGAGCCGGCCGCCCCGAGGATGCGCCATCAGCTCGCTCCTCCTGCCGACCTCCCACGGGTGGCTTCTCCAACACCTTGGTGCCTGGCTTAAAGCAAACGCCACCGGCTTTGGTACGGACAAAGTATTCCGTTGAGTCTTCTGGCAGCACGAACTCAACCTTGTGCAGCTCTTCGCTGGCTCTGCTGGGAGGCAGGGGCTGGAGCAAGGGGGAGTGGGAGTACAGGGGTGTGCGGAGGAACTCTGCACCCCCTGGCTCAGGGCTGACCTGAGGCGTGACGGGGGCATTGTTCCAGAAGAAGCTGGAGACAAGGTTGGGACTAAGCGAAGCCAGCTCCCTGGGGAAGGTGACATAGGAAAGGGCCTTGAGGAAGTGCAAGAAGGAGATGAGGCAGAGACCAGCCATGCAGAGAGTCAGAAAGAGTTTATGGCGTCTCATCTTCATCCTGTGGAAGAGCCATGAAAAGGAAAGTCACATTCAATAGTTACTGAGGTGCAAAAGTTTACCCCTGTTAGAAAAACAGGCTGGGGAAGGCAGGAATGCTGGTCCAAATTCAGCATGCATTTTTAGAGACTTGACTGCAAGAACTACACCCCCACCCCCTGCCATCTTCAGTGAGCCTTTTGCTTCAGCTGGGTTACACCAAGCTGAACCTCTGCTCAATCAGTCCCATAAATCCACAAAGACAAGAAAGGCACTGGCAACAGGGTAGAAAGACAGGAAATCCAGAACAACAGGAATTCATGATCTAGTGAACTCACCGCACTTGGCAGATTTGTCCCTATTCACTGATGGGAATTAAATGCACGTAAACCTCCTCCGAGGTGCATCACCAGAGGGTTGGGGGAAAATTAAGAGATCCGAGAGCAGGAAGGGTGAGACAATTGGGGGGGGGCATGGTTGAAACATGACCAGTGCAAGAGAGGCAGTTTTAAAGGACCAAGATCATTAGTCAGACTGCCAGAAGCAGCCTACACTCTCCAGATCCTTTCAGTGTTTGTTCAACACACACCCTAAAAAACCACCCTTGCTCTTAGGAAATACTACCCAAGTTCACATGGGGGACAGGAAAACAAAACCAAAATTGAGATCTTGTCACATTTATTCTTCTCCCACCTGTGATTCTCAAGTCCACTGTATCTCCATATGTTGCCTTTTGCTTTTCATTTTCTGTGGACCAGATGCTGAGGTTTTTCTGCATCTGGATCAAGGTGACAAAAATAAATGCCTAGCTGTCTCTGCCAGTAATACTGTGCCATCATGATGGATCCATGTCAAGCCAGGAAGAAGCCAGCGGTGCAGAGCCCTTCCCTCCAAACAACATGAAATATTGCCTTCATCCTCCCCTCCACCACCTCCCCTCCTCCAGCCCAGGCAGGGAACACAGAGCTGCTGTCAGGCAGAGGCTTGATTGAAGAATACAATTCAGAAAAAGGACCCAAAAAAAAAAAAGAAAAAAACTAATCTCACACAATACTCCACTAAGGAAAAGTAGAAAAGGTGTTCACCATCTGCTGTTTAGGGAAGTGCAAGCTGGGATGAAAATGAGCATGGGAAAAAGATCATCCTGAAGTCCTTTTCAAGGCAGAGGCTGTCCTGGAGCATGACACCCTTCCTGCAGTGACCAAGAGGCAGAGATCCCCACACATGTGACACATATCACTTCACCCCCTCTACCTGCTCCATTCTGGTGGGTCTCTCCCTGGCGCAGTCTCCCTTCCAGGGCCAAAGTTCCTGAGAGGCACCATCACTTATAAAGCTTCCACCTGGCACACGGTGGTGCCAGCAACGCCTTCCCCGGAGGCAGTCCCTGCTCTTGGGGCTCACGGGCAGCTGCCCCACACCACCAGCCCCACACATGGCTGCCTCAAGGGCTCCTCAAGGCTGACACGTGGGCAGAGGGAAGAAGAACCCAACCTGCCCCCACCACTTCAGAGGGTATTAGGTAAAGTACAGCAAAGCATGTTAGCATGTTTACTGATTAACTTGAGGAGAATTTAATACTAAAGTGAAAAGCTATAATGCATTTAGACAGATGGCAACCACCCTAAGGAAAACTTATCTGGCTCTCCACAGATGGCTCTGACATGGACTTTGGGAGAGGAGCTGTCCACAGTTGTACCTTACAGCTCAGCAACAGTGTTTCTGGACACTTGGCAGTCACTTTTTTTAGTGGAAGTCACCATCCACTGACATTGTCCCCAGTGCTCGGGTGGCAGGCCAAGGAGTCTCAGATTAAGCTCTGACTGAAGGACTGCAAACCTGAAGCTGGTGGAAAAGTTACAGCATGGCCATGGGAGGGAAAAAATTGAAAGAAAAATAAGCAAAAAGGAGAGAGAGCTTGATTCTATTGGTTAATGTTTAGTAGGGGTTTTGATATACTTTGCCACAACACAAGTCAGCAGCAGGGCAGGGTGCTGGCTCTGGGTGCCACTGGGAGACCATCTTGTCGGGCAGGTGGTAAGGGAGGAAATGGTGGCTCTCCTCAGGGGGCTACACCAGGGCAGACCCTCAGCTCCCGCACCCATCCACCACAGCTCCACAGCCCAACCTCACACACCTGGTCATGGCCCAGCTGGTGGGAGGTCACCTTTGTGGTGGGCCAGCCATGATGGGGCTGGATATTCTTCTGTTAAAAGTCATAAAGGATCATCTGGGGGCTTGCTGTCAAGCTTTCTTCATGGGGGCAAAACAAGAGGCTGCAGAAAACCCCATGAGCATCTCATTGTATCCATGGTATTTTTTTTCCTTTGGGCTCTGTTAGTGTCTGGCAGAAGCAGCAAGATCAGTTGTAAGATAGAGGAATATTCAGTGCCTTTTCCTTGCACATCACCAGTTTTTACTCTGTCTTGAAGTGTGGGGAAGAGAAGAGCACAAGGAAGCCAAAAACCCACTAAATTAGCAGTGACTGGCTGTCAGAAGAAAGTGTCCCTCACTGGTGAATGGGTACAGCTTTCTCCAGTCAGGTGTCCTGTGACTTCTCCAAGGCATTACTTCCAGACACCAGGCTGCTCTCTCAGACACTGAAACCTGGGCAAAATGAACAGCTGACCTGCTCCAATACAGCGATCCCACCAGCTGCCAGGAAATGCTGGTTTCGCTCCAGCTCCTACAGGACACACAAATGCAGGGCAGCCAGCTTCCTCTGGGCCAGCCCAGGGCTGAAGGCAAGTGCTGAAGGAATCGCACAAAGGCACATCATCTTTTTCTCAGATGGCTGCGATGCTCTGCATGCCACGGTAAATTCCCAGACAAAATGCCGTAACTCTTGACATTCAACAAACTGCTCCACTTTCTGAGATGTAGTGCACAGTGTCAACATAGCAGGACAAACGGTTTTAGGAAGCATTGCATATTTTCCTCACTTGGCATTTGCATACATCAGTATCTGTCAGGCTCAGCAGCTCTTCACCCACGGGCACAACGAGCTCCGGGCAGGGCTGTGCTGCCTCCGTTCCTGCGCGGGGCTGGTGTGCACAGCCCTCCCCGGCAAGCTGGCCCTGCAGTACCCTCTGCTGTTCCGCTGCTGACATGGCCCAGGAGGCAATTTTCACTGCTCAGTTGGCTTTGTTAGGGAGTGGGAACACAAACCCATTTCCCAACCCCTCCTGGAAGAGGGGAAGCAAAGAAGCAAGGTGTGTCCTTTTCAAAATCTCTTCCCTGGAAACCACCTTCATTCTCACATGCCAGGGATTCTTCTGCCAGGGAGTGGAGAACACTCATGCACCTTAGGGTGAGCCAAGACACCAAATACCATCAATCATGTATCCCTTCCCATATCCTCTGATCAGCCCTGCAGTGAAAGACATGTCTGGTGGCAGCTAGTTGGAGACAAAGGCCAGCAAGGGGGGATTACCCACCCTCCCCATCTAAAACATTAATATGTGGTGGAAATGGGAAAGGAGGTACCTTGTCTGAGGGAGACGTCTAAGTTTGTCACAGAAGAGCCCAGCTGCTCCAACAAAGCAGCCATCAGTGACCAGGAACACAGAAAACAGCAAGTAGAGGTATTTCCCTTCTGACAATTTTGACTGAGGAAGGCAAGAAAAAGTCAACTTGATCTCCAGGAGAGCAATCAAGTTGCTGTCAGGTTAAAAACAGCAGCAAGAAAAGCTTTAATATTCAAGTAGAAGAAAAAAACCTGAAGTAGTATGGACAGTCAGCTCCATTAAGACAAAGCTCTTTAGGGAATGCATAGTTATAAACCGCTTCAGCAACACTCAGTCCTGGAAAGACAAGCTGAAAGTTTCTTTTTGTAAGGGATCCTTTTGATATTTCCTTGCTTGAAGTTCTGTCTCTACCATGCAGGGGAAGGGCTTTTGGAAAAGGAGGAAAGCCAGAAGAGTTCCGCACATGAGTTATCCCCAGGCACCTGCTACCATTTTAGTGACCAGTTGATTTATACCATCCTGAAATAATATACTTATTTTTCAAGAAGCCAGAGAGAAAGATATGCATCGATAAGAGCTGGCAGTTCACCAGCCCCAATGTTCTCTTCTGGAGAACACTGGCAAGAGGCCACACAACAGGCTGCTGGATACAGGCTACCCCATCTTGTCAGGGCATGGGACTCAAGAATCCTTAGACCTCTCCCATGGTTACAGGGAAAAAGCAGCCGTGGAGAACAAGTCAGAGCAGAAGCTTCTGGTTTTCCCCTGATACCAAAATGCTCATCTCCTCTGCCTAAAGTTATCCCTTAACACCCATGCAGAAACATATCTGCAGATCACTCAGACACTTCAACACAAAGCAACAATTCAAATTAGAATTGCTTTCTCATGGCAGACTAAAACCCAGTGTGACTTCCATCCCCCACTCCACACTGAGGGCCCAACTCACTCTCTGCTCCAGCTAGAGACAAATGGAACAGGCTCCACATTTCTGGAGTACTAGGTCTACCTGCCATCCCCAAGCACAGGAACCTCTAAAGTCTCTAAAAATCTCAAGTTACTTTTGTCCTGCAAACATCCACAGGAGGAAAATCCATAAAACTTAGTATTTGTCAACAATTAAAACAAGCTCAGGGACAGCAGGACCGCGTTTTGCTTAAGGGTAGGAAAAGAAGATCATCCTACATTGCAGGAAAATCTGAGAGAAGCAGGATGTACCAGAAGGTAGCTAGGGCTCAGCATCTCTCTCACATGAAGGATGTCACAGTGTTTTTAGGGACTGCAAGCTACAAGGACATCAGCAAGAAGCTCTGGCAGTCACAGCACAAGGTGCTTTGAATGTAAGCAGGTCCGTATCGGCTTCCCTTCAAGTTCCAAGGACAGAATACAACATTCTTCCGTGTCCTTCATCAAGAGCTGCTGCCCACAGCACTAATGCAAAACAGCAAAACCTCACACTCCGTGTTTCCTTTGCAGCCTCAAGGCAACTGACCACAAGGTGCCACTGACTTGCTGCCAGCCCAAACAGCTGAATTGAGCCATCCAGCACAGGCACTCTCCAGGCAAGGTCAGGCTGAGGGAGAGCGAGGCTCTCTCCTAAGCACCTTCCCTCCATTTCTGCAGGGAGGTAAGAAGAGTGGTACGGTAACCACTCAGCAGCAGGCCATCATAACTTCCACTTGCCTCCCAGAGCTGTCATCCATGCACCAGTAATAGGTCTCATCGAGTCAGAAAGAAAACTGGATTGAGGAAAAAAGATAGCTAAAGGCTCAATCTACACAAAACTAAGGTGAGGTTGGCCAGGGAAGGGGGACAACACAGCACAAAGAAAGGCATTACCTTCCCTTTCCCAGGAAGACAGGCATAGGATGTTGTCATGGTTTAGCATAGTTTGGGTTTTCAGTTAAGATGGCTTCAGAATTGTCATTGTATTTCTCTTTCAGATATTTCCCCACCTTGTACATGTTAACCACAAGCCTCCAGATTGCGTGCAAGACCTTGCTAAGTCTCAACAGACCTGCAGCATCTACAGTCAAAACCCAAACAAACCAGGTGTCTCTTTTGTGTATTCTTCTAGGAGACCCAAGTGCTCCACAGCAGCAGCTACTGTGCAGTGTCTGCTGCACACAGAAACTAAGATGGATGCAACACAAAGCCTCCAGCTTTTTAAGTGCTGTGGCTGCTCACCTCCTCAGGCACAATACCTCCAGACTCCACAATTTCCATGGGCTTTCATTGTTTCACTGTTCTCTCAAGTGTCTTGTCCTGCTCTTCAGTGGACTAAGCCTTGGTTATTTTAGATGCCACACCTCCAGTGGCAGCGACACAGCTGCACAGTTGGACAAAGCAGCTCTTAACCCTCTGTGTGAGCACATGGCACCTGGAGATAAAGTGGTCTTTGTTGATGGGATTTTGTCTCAAGACCCATCTTCCAGAAGTCAGCAGAACAGACCGGCATCTGAAGACCTTCAGAGTCCATTAGAAAACCCTCCACTCAAACAGACTGTTCTTACTGTAGCTACCATATTACTAATAGCAGCATAATTATATAATTCCCCAAGCCCCAGTTCAAAAGAAGATCTCAGAGAGGACTAGAAAACTCTAGTGAAATCCAGTAACGGCCTACAAGACACCAATTTAATTTTATCCAAGAAGTACTTGGACATCACAAGGGTGCAGTACTGCATGCTACAGGAAACTAAGCTGGATTTCCGACTCCACTGGAATCTATCAAACATTCTTCTCAGTATCCTTCAGATATGCTGGGCTCCCTTGTAGCTAATCTCCTCTCTCCAGCTAAATCCAGTCTCACCACAGCTTCAGAGATGCTTCTGCACACTCTAATCCTCCACAGGCTCTCAGAAGCTGCACCTTTAATTTCTCAGCATCACTAGTCTAAGCACTCTTTCCGCTAAAGGAGAAGCGGCACCTCTCTCCCTCACTTCTGCCTGATATCCTGGAAGGATACTCTTCCTCAACCCTGCTTACTGCCTCCTCAAAACATCTGGTTCCACGACGTCTGCTGTGATGGCCCCAGAGATTGCGTCACCACTTGGCTCCAAGGTTGGGCCTCTCCGGACATCAGAGGGCGAGCTGAGGCATTGCTCATTGCACTCGCCCAGGATGCGAGGCCCTTCTCCCAGACAAACACGGGACTGCTGCTGCTGCTGGCCGCTCCAACACCGCAGCGGTCAGCCACTGCAAAACAGAGCTGGTTAGGTCTTCTGCTTATTGATTTTGGTATCTTACAGGGAAGGAACGCTCCACCATGAGGAATAGGAAAGGGAAAAGGTGCAACACTACACAAAAAAGCAACTTATGTCTTCAGACAGACCGTGGGGTAATCAAAGAAGTATGCAAGGTCTCCCTGCTAGGCTTGATGCCTTGCAGAGAGTGACAGGTCAAAACCATGTTGTCCCAGGACAAAACCAAATCATGCTTTCACAGACTTCAAGTGAGGCATGTGACAACACAGGCTGTTGTGTCAGAGGTTCTCCCCCCTCACTCACCACCATCACAGCTTACCCATCCCTCAGTTGTCAGTTGTATGAATTCAAGTTGTCAATCACATGAAAGTCTGCTTTTATAGCCATATCAGCAGCAGATCTAACTGGGTTAAAAATAAACTTGAAGAAAACGCCTAGGCATGGGAACAAGCAGCTGACCAGCAGAAACTTTCTAAATTATTTCACCAGTTCACTTCTGATCAGAACATGTAGATACATCCTCAGACACTCAAAATTACAGAACTGTAGGCGCTGTTCCTCTAACCAAGTCTCCAACAAGGCCCCCTTTCAACCACCATAAGCTCACTAATTCTTCCCAGTAGCATCAGAGAAGGAGCACATCTCAAGGAGGGAACTGGAAGAACCAGCAGCAGCAGGTAACTGCTTTCAGTGCAGATCCTGGCAGGCACTCCATGCAGGCCAAGCAAGTGGAGTACAAGCCACAAATCCCGAGAACAGCTCCAAGATGAACAGTCCAGATTACCCTCAGGCCTGCAGGTCCATGGGTGACGAGCACGTGGCAGACACACCAGATGAGGCACACAAACCCTGTGCAAAGGGAAGCAGGGGAATCCCTGGGGACTGTGTGACAGCCCAAGCAACAGGGAGACGCAGGTTGAACAGCTCAGAGGAAGGTGAAGTGGGTGCCCTGTGGGCCCGGAGCGAGGCACTTAAAAGAAGGAGGCAAGAAACACTTGATGCCATGGTGATGGGCAAAGTGCACAGACCCACGCAGGCAGGAGAAACCACGTTAACTCCAGCTATTTTTGAAGCGGGTGGCAGTTGTTTGTGCATCCCCAGGATAAAAGCTCTCCAAGATGGATTGAGGAGGGGCATAATTAAACCCCAGGAAGACAATAAATAAAGAGAGGCCATGGAACAGCAGCAAGATCCTAGCGGCCAGGAGAAGAGCTGGCCCTCCATCCCCACCCTCTTTCCTCCCCCATCCATCACCAACTACTTGGGGTTTGGCAGTGTGCTCACTTTCCCACAGTAGCCGATCTATTACTGTTTGGAAGAGCCTCTTCCTTCCCCTCCTCCCCTCCTTTTCAGGCCACAGGGGTCCTGCTTGGCAGCCCCCGGATCCCCCTCTACTCTGAATGTCTGGTGACCAGCCAATCCCATGCAAAGAGCATTAACCCCTCTTCACCAGGAACAGCCGGAGAAACCTGACTCCATGCTGAGAGGTTTCTCTAGGGTGTCTCTCCCTCCTTCTCTCCTCCCCTTCCCCAACCCCTGCTGCTCATTCTCTAGCCTTTTCCCCCCCTTTCCTTTCATTTCTCAAAAACTAACTCCAGCCCAGGGAGCGTCACATCTTCCCGAGAATGTTACACAAGCCCATGGGAATTTTTCTTGGACCACGAACAGACCCTTATTTATTTGTCTCTTCTGCCTTTGTTCTTCATTTCCTCTTTCAAGACTTAGGCAAGACCTCGACACAGAGCTGCCTGGATTCCCCGCTGCCACTTCACTTTGTTATTATTTTCAGAAAGAAAGTGCTGATAGGCAGAGAGCTCTTCACTGCCTTGCCCCAAGGCAGGAATAAGTCAGCCCAGACTCCCACCTCTGGGGTGGACAAAGGGCATGAGCTCAGGGGCTCTGGCTTGCAGAGACAACCCCCTGCTTATGTTATCCTTCTGACTGCAGCATCACAGCCCCTCGGATTAAATCCCCACGAATCAATTCTGCAGTCACGGCTCTATGCTGGTAACAGGCATATGGTACCACGAAAAGGGGCAGTTTCCCAGAATGAAATCAAAAGCCTCCTAATGCACTTAACTCTGGGTCACATAAATCTCTCTTCTGCCTCCCACAGACAACTGGATCTTGTTTACAGGCATTGCAGCAGGCCTGGGCCTCAACAATATGTTTACTACTTCTGCACAAACATTCCCTTTCACTAAGCAAAGCAGTACCCTGATCTCCAGATTAATCCAAGCACAAACAACTGGGAGCAGGTCTGTGGGGAAAGAGGGAGAAAGTTTGTCTTAATCAGTGGAATCAAATGCCATCCCAGACATCACACAGATTTGGGGACCACTTGTCTTCACATTCTTCCTTTACATTGCATTATTTCTTGAGCAGGATGAGGAGGAATTTTGTGTTTAGCCAGTTGCTGATGCCTCTGACAAGAGGCAAAACCATTTGATGAGAGAATGGGGTTTTTTCAGGCTGAAGAGCCCAGGAACCAGGCCAGGGCAAGGTGGGACAGCACAGCTTGCCCAGGGAACATACAGTGATTGCCTGTTCAACTCTGCCCCAAACACAACAGCCACAAGTGGACACTGCAAATAAAAACAGGGAAGCTGAGCATTTCTGCTCAACTGTACAACAGACAGAGCAGTTTACTACCACAATCACTTGATTACAGGCCAAGTTTCTTTCCTTCTCCACCCTCGGCCATTTTCCTCCCCTTCAGGTCTTCAGTAACACAAACATTTACATGGAACTGTATTTCTGAGAAGTCAGCTGCCACAAAGAGGTCAAAAAGGAAGGAAAGGAGAAAGACAGAACTAATGTGTAAGCACATTATGAAAATCAGTATTGGTGTAGTGCAGGAGGGGAGCTGTGGTCATGTTGAAGTCAACAGGACAAGCAGGGCAGAAGCAGGACAGCCCACCTGTGTGGTACAGCAAGGTGCCACAGTGAGGCACAGGGACAAAGGGCATTAAACTCATACGTAGCTGGGCTACCCAGCTCATCTCCATGATGTTCTACTGCTGCAAGAGCCTGTAACAAACTGCCCCGGTCTCCCTCTGCCCTCCGTTGGTTTTTAGTCAGGGTTTGATCACTGAGAAGTGATGGGAATTTCAGCTGCACAGTTTGCTACTCAACCACTAGATTTATCCAGTGGTCAGGTCCTGATGATCTTGTGTAAAGTCCAATGGATATGTCAGACAAGTCTAAGAAACACTTTGGTGAGACAAGATGGGCCTTCAAAAGAACAAAAAAAAATGCTTTCACACATCTAAATATTTTAGAGAACAGTCCAGAAGATCCCTGCCCCCAGTCTAGAACATAGCACTGTAATTGAGTCAGGGACTAAATCCAAGCACCAGATTCATTGTCTCCAGCTTGACACAGTATCTTTAGTACAAAGACAGGGCTCTGCACTCAGGAACCTCTCGCACAGTCCCAAGCCACAGAGATGCTCAGCAGTATCACACACCTGAGTGATGCAGAACCCAGAACTGCATTTTCAGGGCAGGTCAGCTGCACAGAGCCATATGCAAAGAAACACGGGCAGAAAGGAAGCCCACAGCACTTCCTCATCGCTAAGTGATAGACTCTGGATGCCTGACAAACTCCCCTTCCCTCCCCCCCCGTGCTCACGGGAAGCGAGAAGACTCTGTTCCAGAGCACAACTGCACTATAAATAATTCAAGAGACTGCTAAATTATGCAAAAGCAATCCCATCGTCCCCCCCGGCCAAGCTGAATGCAGGTGTGGTCAACCCTTCCTCCAGAAGTTGCTGCTAGATAGGGATTCTGAGGCCACAGAGGCTTTGTGCCAATAGCACATATCTGAGAGCACATCGGCCACTTGCTCACAGCCAGGCCTGCACTGAGCAACGGCACGACAGGAGGTATTTGGGGACACAGGGCTGATGGGGAAACAGCAGCTCCTTTAACCCACCTCTCCTCCAGAGACCTCACATGGCCCCAGGAGCAAATGTAGAAAATCATGTCCCCTTCAAGCAAGGCTGCTCAGTAGGTCTTGCCTCTGTGGATCGGATTAGCTGGCAAAAGCTGCAGCTGGACAGCACTGGCACAGCGAGGCAGGGAAGAAAGGACTGCTGGGGCAGGTGGGAAGGAGAAAAGAGAACAAAAAAGCTCTGGAGCAGTAAAGAAGGAACAGTTTTGCTAGCACAAATAACATATAGGGAAGGCTGAACTAAAAGCAGAGAGAAACATGGTCTGTTCTGCTGCCCCAATCTTCTGCCTTCGGGAGATCCCGCTTCCCTGAATACCAGGGCTTCCCAAGTTTCCCCTGGAAATGGGGTCATTAAGCAACAGAGCGCAGCTCACGCTGATCACTCCAGGGCACCGCTCTCCTCATTTACCCTGGCCTTTGCTCTGCCTCAGAGCCAGCCCTCACGCTACAAGCTCCATGAAAACACAACTTCCTCACACACAGTGAGCACCATGCACGCTCAACCCCTACGCAGACAAACCCTTCTTCCAAAACCCTACCTTTCCTAGCTGCTGCAGCCTCCAAGATCTGTCCGTGCCCAACATGCTCAGCCTGCACAGGCCTCCATCCTCCTCCTTTTCCCTGCTGCCCAGATAGAGGTATTTGTGTTAGAGGAAGGAAGAACTGAAAGCACTACTGTGGCCCGCTCTTCAGCCTCAGCACAACCCGCTTAAAATCTCAGGGCTCTAGCTTACCTTCCCCTTCTTTCTTAAAGGGCTCAGCAGCTAGGAGAGAGACTCCCTTTCATGACTCTTTTCCACACCGTCTCCCTGGCTTTCTGTTCAGTTGTTCCAGTATCTGCAGGCCAGAACAGGGGATCCCAAGGCAGATAAAGCCAGCGTAGCAGATAGCTGTGCTTAGATCACAGGTTTCACAGCTGCGAAGCCGCTATGCAGCGGGGCTGATTTGCATTAGTCTTTCAGGTGTGCTCCAAATCTGCTTGCTGCAGCTTTGCCATCATGCAAGAGACATGCAGCAATATCCCAAGATAAAAATTACCCCAAAGCCTTGAAGAGAGCAGGCTTGATTCCAAGTTTGATTCTGCCTGCTAGCCCTAGCCCAGCCTGTATGGATTTACACACCGAGGGGAAAATGACACTGAGGGAAAGGCAGCAGGGAGCTGGGATTATAGATTAGGCAGCAGATCAAGAAGGAGGCGATATCTATGGTGAAAAGGGCTGCAAAACCCAAGCAGTGACCAGAAAGTTATTGATAACCCCTGGCTCAGCACCCACACCCAGCTGTTCTCCAGGACTTCCGAGAGAGCCAGCAGCAAAGCAAGTACAGGAAGCGTGGCACTTTGGTTGCTGCTCTCCTGACAAGCCCCTGTGTTTGCCCCTGGGCACGGCACAGCCTTGCTCCATGCCTCAGTTTCCCCGTGTGGGAAATGTGAGAGACTTTTCTACTCTGGGTAAGGGCTTACCTAATTAAAAGAAGCTTAATAGGTTGCTTCAAGGTCCTTGGAGAGAAATTCTGTCAAAATGCAAGACACAGATGATCCTCAGAAAGAGGAGCCCCCCTCTCTGCTTTTCTCCCTTCCAGTCAGCCACATCCACCTCTCCTCACCTTTCCTCCTGCTTGCAATTTGTGCATTACAAGCTGAAAAAGACTGCTGGCAAAGCTCAATGCAGTCATACCCCACAGCCACGGCTGATGTTTTGGAAAAAGCCTATTTAGACACAGACCTGGGCACTCCCCTAGGTGGGGAAACAAGGAACCTTAGTGGAGGTCATCAAGCTGCCTATTCAGCTAGGGGGGTTATCTCAGTACAAAAGGCCAAGGCCCCAATAGCAAGCAGCTCACATAACTTTTGCTGTCCTAAAGCAGGGAATAATCACTTCCAAAATCACAATTCTAGAACAAGCCCTTGTTTTTTGTAAGGCAGTAAGGCAGCCAGCTCTCTTCATGCTGCTTCTTCCCTCAGCCTGCCTGATGAAAGCTCGAAGTGCAGTGCTGCACTCCCTTTCACCTATCAGCTCTACCAGGCAAATTTCTGAGCACAAAAATACACCCACCCTGCTACAGGTGTTCAGAGGTCTGAAGAGCAGGAGGTACCTGTTGTACTTCAGGAAGAGCTTCCGGAAGTAAAGGGTCTGCATGTCAAGGTACACAAAGAAGTCAGAAAAAGAAGGTAAAGAAATCACATTTCTGCCTTCCTGAGATACGCAGACAGAGTTTATTCCACAGGGATTCAGGCACAGAGTGCTTTTGTAAATCCTACACCACTGCTCCAGCACACAGCATTTCTCTTCACCTTCCCCTGGAGAAGGGGGCACTCACCAGCTCTGTGACAGCAACTCAGCCCTGGCACCTGTGATAAGCAGCTGGTCCTGGCACCTCACCCAGCACTGCTGCTGTGGCACAGCCCAGTCCTTGCAAGACGCTCACCTAATGCTATCAAAGCGCCCCAAACCCGACCCAGAGGTGCCCACAACGCCAGCCTTGGCCCTCCATGCAGCTGTGTCATGGCTCCTCAAGGCCAGCCTGCATCACTGACCCAACAGCACAGTCCACATGTGCAGTGCAGATACGTCACCACCTTTCCAAGAACATCCAGGATGGGGAACAGCGGGCATTCCTAAAACACCCCCCACGTCCCCTTAGATTGCACTGCCCCATGTGCCTCCCTTCCCCAAATTTCAGATCCCCATTGTAATGTTTCACTGTAATGTCCTGATGGCATTTTGTGCTAGTGAAGTGCAGCCTGACCTTTTGTGCAGAACTGATGGGTGACAGTGGCAGAAAACACGTGGGCACAACTACCTACAGGGCTGATAACATGAACCAGCCCTTTGAGGAACCTTCCACTGACCTAAAGTCATGAAGACATCTCTTGTGCCAGTCAGTACGCCCTCCGCCTTCCTCTCTGCCAGAGTTACTGACAGCTGTACCAGTCTTCATTAGCACCACCTCCTCCAGCTACATCCCACTGATTGGGTCACAGATTCCAACAATGTACAAAGGGCTCATTTTAGAGCAACTAACCCCACCTAAAACCTAATTGGCTTTTAGGAATGAATGCTGGCCCAGCTTGCCCCATCTATCCATCACCAAGCTCCCCCACTTCCTTCCTCCAGCTCTACCAACGCAGAGGCTGGGGGGTCTAGGGGTGGCAATTTGTGATAGCAGGTGCACCTTAAAGATGCTGTTCTCAAGAGAGGAGGAAGCTCAGACACAGCAAGCTGAAAACTCAGCTAGAAACCCTGCCACAAGACAGAGTTTATCTCTGCTTGCTGACAGGTCAAAGCAAGGGAGGGGCAGAGAGAAACTTGTCTCTCCTAAGGTGCCCTTCACATACTGAACGAGCACTGCCCTGAACAACTGCCGTACCCACGGCTGCTTACGTGCTCCACATTTATTGCAGGCATAAACTCTACAGAAGCGCCTGTGTTCCATGGTGACTGCATCCAGCAGGACCCATGTGCCTTGCTACACACACCCAGCAAACAGCCACCCCCGTTTGTCACACAAGCACCCCTAAAGACATGCAGCAAGCATGTTACACCAATCTGGCAGGCCTCAGCGTCACACTGCACTTCGCCAGTTGCACGTGGGAGAAGGAGGAGAAAGGTAAACATAAGGCACATGGGAAGCCCACAAGCACACAAACCTCACAGGTACGCTCCTCAGGCAAATACATGGAGTGTGTCTGTGCCTGCCTGAGGTTCAGTGGGCTCTGTGCTCACCGTGCAGCCGCAGCAAGCCTCCAGACCAGCTATCCTTGTCTCATGGTGGGCACAAGTACTCCAGGTAAGTTCATAGTTGTGAGCATCCATGGAAGCTAACATTCCTGCAAGCACGCTCACTATTTTCTACCCACTCTTCTTGACCTTCTTGCTAAGACAACCCTTGTGTGCCATGCAGGCAACTCTTTTTCCAATCTTACCAGCATTTTCAGGGAGGGAGGGAAGCAGGCAGGCAGCTCAGCACCCAAACCCACTTTGGAAACAGCCCTCCCCACTCTGGGCACTTCCAATGGAGGTGAGCCTCAGCAGCACCGAGGACCAAAGGTATACTAGCCAAAAGGCAAGCAGCTGGGCCATCAAATTAGGAACTGGGCAAGAAAACACACCTGCAGCTAGTTAGAATCCATCCCCTCTCCTAAGGATATAATTGCTATATCCAGGGCATTAATAAGCAAGCTATGCAGGTATAACTGAGTCCTCACAGGAAGGAATGCTATACCTTGCGGTCGATTTCTTACCACTACTGCAAAATCACCTGAGGGTGTAGAGGAGCTATAAATCTTTGAGGGACTTTTATGACATGCAATAGAGGAGCCACAGCTTCAGTCCTCTTCTGCAGTTTGCAATAGCTTTCATTCAGTGCTTGCTTTATAGTGCTGCAGGGGGGCTGGAGACTCCCCTCCCCAGGAATAGCTCAGAGAACTGCTCTTCTCCCACTCCAGCTTGGAGGACGTGTTCCCAGCACTACTACTTGGGGCTGAAACAAGCACAGGTGCTACAGCTGTGTTTAGGGGGGCTTTAAAAACTGGGGGTTTGCTGGAGTATAGGACACCTACAGTCCTTCCTCCCCTCAGAGATGTCTCTCCATTGCCCGAGGGTCAAGCACTGAATTGTAGGTCCTGCTTGATTTCTGCTCTGAGAAGTAGGAAGCAACCAGGCTGCAGCAACAGGAACTTGCAAGTGCTTCCTAAATCACAGGCGCCAGCTGGACTCAAACACCACTGCTGCAGGTGGGACCCACAGAGCACAAGAGACACCCCTTGGGGATGGAACCTGAAAAGTTCCTGCTGACTCACACCCTATTAAGGTGAGGGATACAGGGGCAAGAGTAGGCAGGAATTTGAAATTCAGTTTGCACAGGCTCGGGGGTTCCTGGTGACTCAAGTCATATTTGTTAGCACAGATGCCACCGAGTCTTTTCACAGGCTTGAACTTCCCACTCAAGAAGAGAGATTTGAAATTAACTGGAGGGTCATTCTATGGGAGGAGAGGTGCTCAGCACCCACACTACGTGCTGGAGACAGGGCAGGCACACTCCTGACCCAAGCTCTGCCCTAGGGTGCAAAGGAGAAGGGCAAGACCCCAGCTTCATTTCTGGGAAACAGGCAGGGCTCCCCCGCGACCCAGGCACGGCTCGAGGAAACGCAGCATGTGGAAATCCCCGAAGGAAAACCAGGAGCTGAGGCACCGAGAGAAGCCTCTCTCCATCCCGCGCCAGGCTCCCTCCCTTACTGAGCTGTCTGAGGAAGCCTAGAGCTGCAGCAGATGCCGTGCTCCCCATCAACCTTGTCATGCTCGCCCAGGGAGCAAAACTCTCGCAAGGACTAAGCTACACCAGCCTGTGTCACTCCGGCAGGACATACAGCTATTCCAGCCCACAAAAAACCCCAGAGCCCTGCACGAGCGGGGAGAACTTGGGTGCCCGCGTCCCTCTGCGGCCAGCCCCGAACGGGGGAACTGCAGCCATCTGACATGGAGACAGAGCAGGGCAGAGGGGACGTTTGATGATACACATATATTTGTATGGATGTTTTCCCTCCCACGCACGCACTCCTGTTACTCCTTCTCGCTTGCTGCAGGCTTGGCACGCATCCCCAGCCCGTGCCCTCCTCGCAAGCCGAGCCCGGGCAGCAGATGGGCCTTCGCTGCAGTGCCCCGGCCGGAGGGAGGGTGCCTCCATCCCCGGCGAGCCCTCCGCTGCGGCCAGGGGGCTGGCAGCATCACCTCCCTCCTCCCCACAGCCGATGCTCCCTAGCAGGGGATGCCGGGATTATGGGGGGGCGTGGGGAGGAGGGGGGAGAGAGAATAAAAAAATAGCACTAATATAAATAAATAAGGAGCGCGAAGGTGGGGGCTCGGCGGGGAAAGCCTCTCCGGCAGCGCTCGCAGGGGATGACGCCGCACCCCCGGGCCGAGGCACAACTTGCAGGTGGCGACAGCGGCGGGGGGCGGAGGGAGCGATGGGGGTCCCGCCGCCGCTGCCCGCAGCCCCAGGGCGGCTCCCCCGGGGCGTGCTCTGCCCGCCGCCCCAGCCCCGCTCCCGCTCGCTCGCTCACTCACCCCCGGCCGGCGCAGTGTCGGTGCCCGCCGGGCCCCCGGCGGGG